>OY740807.1:40651846-40664346 GCA_963514005.1 Raja brachyura | reverse complement strand
TTTTGTGAATATCTTTAGTTGTAACCAAAGGCAGTTTCATTGCCTGGTGAAGGAATGTAATGTAGACGCCACTGACTAACGACACAGCAATGCGAGCTGTTGCTTCTTACACAAGACTGGGTGGGGAAGATGAGTGAAGTTGATCTAATGAAATTCCCGCAGTTATTAGCACAGCTTTAGGTACAGATTTACAATGGGAGACTCTAGGATTAGAGGGCACAGCCTCGGAATTAAAGGACGTTCCTTTAGGAAGGAGATGAGGAATTTATTTTGTCAGAGGGCGGTGAATCTGTGGAATCCTTTGCCACAGACGGCTGTGGAGGCCAAGTCAGTGAGTATATTTAAGGCAGAGATAGATAGATTCTTGATCAGTGCGGGTGTCGGGGATTGTGGGGAGAAGGGAGGAGAATGGGGTTAGGAGGGAGAGATAGATCAGCCATGATTGAATGGTGGAGTAGACTTGATGGGCTTTACAAAATTGGACTTCCCTGCACAGAACGATCTTTGTCTGGATCTGATTTGCTACGATGCTGAGAACAATATTCTGCACTGTATGTTTGCACGACCTGTTGTACTGGAGCTGTTTGTTAGGTTTGGCAGCTAACAATGTCCTGTTTCCTGTATCATCGATACTTTTCTGCGTATCTGTCATTCATTGTTCTTTTTCTCCACATCACGATCTATATCTCTCGTTTCCCTGTGCAAGAAGGAACTGCAGACGCTGCAGATGAAGAGAGACACAAAAAGCTGGAGTAACTCAGCGGGACAGGTAGCATCGCTGGAGAGAAGGAATGCGTGACTTTTCGACTCTGAAGATGGGGCTCGATCCGAAACGTCACCCGTTCCTTCTCTCCAGAGATGCTGCCTGTCCCGCTGAGTTACCCCAGCTTCGGTTTAAAGCAGCTTCTGCAGATCCTTCCTCCACGACTCTGTATACTGTCTCAGTACACCACCACTACACACTTGTACTGCATCTGAGGCGCTTATCTAAGATGCATCTGAGTGCTTCTATACAGTGACACTTGTACTGAACTGTGAACAAAAATGAAATTCACTGCAGCTCGGTACACGTGACAAATAAAGTCCCGTACCATAAGTAGACAAAAATGCAGGAGGAACTCAGCGGGTGAGGCAGCATCCATGGAGCGAAGGAATAGGCGACGTTTTGGGTCGAGACCCTTCTTCAGACTGATGTGGGGGGGGGGGGGGGGCGGGAAGTATCCTGTACCACAACTCCTCTGCTCTGCGGAGTCACGTCGATAGGGTGGTAAACTACGTGGTGCAACCCCTGGTGCGGACCTTAGACAACCAGCCACACACACAGTGAGGATGTCCCTGGCTGAGGTTTTACTTCCTCGACCGTTCTTCTATCCCTGGGTTGTCAGGCACGCACACACACACTGTGATCTGTGTCACCTCCTGCTCATTAAATACCCGCTTCCACAGAAAAGCAAATGCGCATTTCTTGAAGTTTTAGCGTTTAATTAGTTTCAATCTGCAATCCGAGATCTGGTGCAGATTAACAGCTAATTAAATCTGTGCTGAATTCCTGAGTGTAAATGCTTGTATAAGAAGGAACTGCAGATGCTGGAAAATCGAAGGTAGACAAAAATGTTGGAGTAACTCAGCGGGTGCAGCAGCATCTGTGGAGAACACGGATCGGTGACGTTTCACAGAGTGCTGGAGTAACTCAGCGGGTCAGGCAGCATCTGTGGAGAACATGGATAGGTGACGTTTCACAGAGTGCTGGAGTAACTCAGCGGGTCAGGCAGCATCTGTGGAGAACATGGATAGGTGACGTTTCACAGAGTGCTGGAGTAACTCAGCGGGTCAGGCAGCATCTGTGGAGAACATGGATAGGTGACGTTTCACAGAGTGCTGGAGTAACTCAGCGGGTTAGGCAGCATCTGTGGAGAACATGGATGGGTGACGTTTCACAGAGTGCTGGAGTAACTCAGCGGGTCAGGCAGCATCTGTGGAGAACATGGATAGGTGACGTTTCACAGAGTGCTGGAGTAACTCAGCGGGTCAGGCAGCATCTGTGGGGAACATGGATAGGTGACGTTTCACAGAGTGCTGGAGTAACTCAGCGGGTCAGGCAGCATCTGTGGAGAACATGGATGGGTGACATTTCACAGAGTGCTGGAGTAACTCAGCGGGTCAGGCAGCATCTGTGGAGAACACGGATCGGTGACGTTTCACAGAGTGCTGGAGTAACTCAGCGGGTCAGGCAGCATCTGTGGAGAACATGGATAGGTGACGTTTCACAGAGTGCTGGAGTAACTCAGCGGGTTAGGCAGCATCTGTGGAGAACATGGATGGGTGACGTTTCACAGAGTGCTGGAGTAACTCAGCGGGTTAGGCAGCAGGTCAAGACCCTTCTTCAGACTGAGAGTCAGGGAGAGGGAGTCTAGACATATGGAAGGGTAAGGTGTGAAAACGAGAGATCAAAGCAGACGATGATAAGGAAATGTAAGATGATTGAGTGGGTCAGTCAGCATCTGTGAGGGAATGGACAGGTGACGTTCCTGCTCGGGTCAGGTCGGGTCTCTTCTTCCTGACATAACATTTACTGTCCCTTCCCTCCACATATATTGCCCGACCCGTTCAGTTTGTGAACACAATTACAGGTCCGCAACTTGAAGGGTCTCGACCCCAAACGTTGCCCATTCCTTCTCTCCAGAGATGCTGTCAGTCCCACTGATTTACTCCAGCTTTCTGTGTCTATCTTTGGTTTAACCCAGCATCTACAGTTCCGTCATACACATTGTTAGTGCCAATGGTGCCTCTGCTTCTAGCCAGAGGGCATGTGGTAAGTGGAGTGTGGGTTAATTAGTGCGGGTGTCAGGGGTTGTGGGGAGAAGGCAGGAGAACGGGGTTAGGAGGGAGAGATAGATCAGCCATGATTGAATGGCGGAGTAGACTTGATGGGCCGAATGGCCTAATTCCGCTCCTATCCCTTATGAAGTTTTCACTGTTCCTCTGTACATGCGATAATACTGAACTAAACTAAAAAACTAAAGTTAAACTAGACGAAGCTAAAGTAAGTATGCCACCACACTACCAGCCCATGCCAACTGCAGATGGATTGCTCAGGAATGTAGAACGTGGACGCTGACAATAGATGTTTTGTGTCTCCATCAGTTAGTGAGATAGTGGACACAGTGTGAACCTGCCCCGTCTCTGAATCACTCCTCTGCTTTAGTTTATTGTCACGTGTACCAAGGTAGAGTGAAAAACATTTGTTGCGTGCTAACCAGTCAGTGGAAAGTAAGAATGGTCTCAACCCGAAACGTCACCCATTCCTTCTCACCAGAGATGCTGCCTGTCCCGCTGAGTTACTCCAGCCTTTTGTGTCTATCTTCTGCAGAAAGACAGCACATGATTACAATCGAACCGTTCACTGTGTACAGATGCACGATAAGGGAACAAGGTAAAGCCAGCAAAGTTTGATTAAAGACAGTCCAAGGGTCACCAAAGAGGTAGATAGTAGTTCAGGACCGCCCTCTGGTTGTGGTTGGATGGTTCAGTTGCCTGATAACAGCCGGGAAGAAACTGTCCCTGAATTTGAAGGTAGATAAAAAATGCTGGAGAAACTGAACATGTGAGGCAGCATCTATGGAGCGAAGGAAAAGGTGACGTTTCGGGTCTGATGTGGGGGTGGTGGGGGCGGGAAGAAGAAAGGAAGAGGTGGAGACAGTGGGCTGTGGGAGAGCTGGGAAGAGGGAGGGGAAAGAGGGGGAAAGCAGGGACGACCTGAAATTGGAGAAGTCAATGTTCATACCACTGGGGTGTAAACTACCCAAGCAGAGTATGAGGTGCTGCTCCTCCAGTTTGGAGGTGTGCGTTGTCACACTTCCGTGCCTCTTGCCGGATGGGAGAGGGGGGAAGACACAGATTCCTGCAGCATTCTGTCGGCAGGGACCGCCTGGTCTGCCATTACAAGCCCGTTCTGCTGACTCAGGAGAACAAACTGTGAGGATCCGCTCTGACATTGCTTTGAACATCGGTGGCTTTCCCCGACTGCCCGCCCCCTGCTGATATCCACCGTCATTCCCGGCAGCGCAGGCTTTGATCTTCCCGCTCCTGTTATCCGGGCAGCATTCCCTGTGGATCGCAAGTCCAATCCCAGATGATGAATTGCTCGTCTGAAGAATCTGCCAAAAATCTGGAAGTTTAGCTGTAATCAGCAGACTATGTTAGAAGGTTAAAGGTTCGTCAGCAGAAACATCGGGGCAATGACATCGTGGATGCTGGCATTTTATATCTTTACCTCTGTTCTTTGTTCACCAACTGCGTCCTAACTACTCCGCACTATGTGTGCAGCATTGAGTTTAGAGATACAGCGCGGAAACAGGCCCTTCGGCCCATCGACCAGCGATCACCCCGCACATCAGCCCTACTAGGGACAATTTACACTTGTACCAAGTACACAAACCCAAGCCAATTGACCTACAAACCTGAAGATCGACACAAAGTGCTGGAGTAACTCAGCGGGACAGGCAGCATCTCTGGGTCGTTTCTGGTCGAGGCCCTTCTTCAGACCCGAAACATCACCCGTTCCTTTTCTCCAGAGATGCCGCCTGTCCCGCTGAGTTACTCCAGCACTTTCTGTCTATCTTCGGTTTAAACCAGCATCTGCAGTTCCTTCCTGCACAACGTACAAACCTGAACGTCTATGGTGTGTGGGAGAAAACCAGAGCACCCGGGGAAAACCCACACAGGTCACAGGGAGAACGTGCAAACTCCATACAGACAGCACCCGTAGTCAGAGTGGAGTGGGGGTGTGTGTGCGTGGGGGGGTGGGGGTGGGTGTGGGGGTGGGGGTGGGGGGAGGGCGGGTGTGGGGGTGGGGATGGGGGGAGGGTGGGTGAGTGTGGGGGTGGGGGTGGGGGTGGGGGTGGGGGGAGGGTGGGTGTGGGGGTGGGGATGGGGGTGGGGGTGGGGGGAGGGTGGGTGAGTGTGGGGGTGGGTATGGGGGTGGAGGGAGGGTGGGTGTGGG
Source organism: Raja brachyura (assembly GCA_963514005.1). Next base: position 40,659,344 of record OY740807.1, on the reverse strand, counting down.
GGTGGGGATGGGGGGAGGGTGGGTGAGTGTGGGGGTGGGGGGAGGGTGGGTGTGGGGGTGGGGATGGGGGGAGGGTGGGTGAGTGTGGGGGTGGGGGTGGGGTTGGGGGGGAGGGTGGGTGTGGGGGTGGGGATGGGGGGAGGGTGGTTGAGTGTGGGGGTGGGAGTGGGTGGGTGTGGGGGTGGGGGTGGGGGTGGGGGGGGGTGAGTGTGGGGGTGGGGGGGGTGAGTGTGGGGGTGGGTGTGGGGGTGGGGGTGGGGGGAGGGTGGTTGAGTGTGGGGGTGGGGGTGGGGGTGGGGGTGGGTGTGGGGGTGGGGATGGGGGGAGGGTGGGTGGGTGTGGGGGTGGGAGTGGGGGGAGGGTGGGTGTGGGTGTGGGGGTGGGGGGAGGGTGGGTGTGGGTGTGGGGGTGGGGGTGGGGGGAGGGTGGGTGTGGGGGTGGGGGTGGGGGTGGGGGGAGGGTGGGTGTGGGGGTGGGGGTGGGGGTGGGGGTGGGGGGAGGGTGGGTGTGGGTGTGGGGGTGGGGGTGGGGGGAGGGTGGGTGTGGGTGTGGGTGGGGGGAGGGTGGGTGTGGGGGTGGGGGTGGGGGTGGGGGGAGGGTGGGTGTGGGGGTGGGGATGGGGGGAGGGTGGGTGTGGGGGTGGGGATGGGGGGAGGGTGGGTGGGTGTGGGGGTGGGAGTGGGTGGGTGTGGGGGTGGGGGTGGGGGGAGGGTGGGTGTGGGTGTGGGGGTGGGGGGAGGGTGGGTGTGGGTGTGGGGGTGGGGGGAGGGTGGGTGTGGGGGTGGGGATGGGGGGAGGGTGGGTGAATGTGGGGGTGGGTGTGGGGGTGGGGGTGGGGGGAGGGTGGGTGTGGGGGTGGGGATGGGGGGAGGGTGGGTGGGTGTGGGGGTGGGGGGGGTGAGTGTGGGGGTGGGTGTGGGGGTGGGTGTGGGGGTGGGGGGGGTGGGGGTGGGGGAGGGAGTGGGTGGGTGTTCGGATGCATTAGTGTCATTCCAGTGAGGAGCTGCTTGTGTGTGACGTTGCCATCAGACACATTCACTGCATCTCATAGATTTAATGGAATTAGTCAAGGCCCTGATTAAATTAAATATCGTGGGGCTGAGCTGCTGAAGAGAATAAAGACAGGCGGCGTTAAAGGATAATTGGCTCCCTGTTTTAAGCTGCTCAGCCCGGTCTGTGGGCCTGTAATGAATGAGATTAAACGCTCCATGTGTTTTGAGATCAGTTTGTGAGCAAGTGGCTGGAACAGCTGCCACGTTGCCTCCTGCCACCTCCTGGTCTTTGCCTCTCGCTCCACCCATCACCCTCCCCGATGGATTGCAACCTTGTCGTGGTCTCAGTGACCCCTAGAGCTACGCCGGCGGGGGATTCGTCTCCCGTGCTGGACAGGTGGAAGGGTAGAGGCGAGACCAAGAGCGATCGATCCACTGGTCCTCCAGGTTGGGGGGTTGAGCACAAGGTTAACAACCCTGTCTCTTGCTATATGTGACGGAAACAGCAACTGAAGGGGTCAACACTACTGGGTGGAGGCCCTTCGTTGCTGCCCCACGCCAGGACGCAGACAGTAATAGGCAGTTAGTAAGTAAGCTGCCCATCACCCCCTCACCTGTATCCACCTATCACTCACCAGGCTTTGTCCCACAACCACCTCTCTTGTCCCCCACCCCCCCCACCCCGACTCCATCAGTCTGTCCATGCCTTCCGCAGATGCTGCCTGAATGATTGTGGATGATCATCCATGATCACATTGAATGGCGGTGCTGGCTGGAAGGGCCGAATGGCCTACTCCTGCACCTATTGTCTATTGTCTATTGAGGTGCTGAGATCCTCTGGCACTTTGTGATTTGGCCACACAGACAATTGTCATCTTTGTAATAGACTCGTTAACAGACAGGACTGCCCCGATGTTGCAGTGTGAGAGAATCATCACTGGCTTTTAGCTGACACGATGTTCTGCGAGGGATTTTATTCACCCTGAGATACGTGGAGAATGCTGCAGATATTCACTGAGAGTGTCACGGAGAACTGTCCATGTCCTGGGGACATCTTGCTCCATCGAGGGTTCTGTGTAAGTCCGAGCGGTCTCTTACAACAGTAGACCATCTGTGCCGGACACAGTGATATTCTCATTTGCTGCACATTCAATGCGACAAGAATGAAGAAATATACAAGAAATGATCATCAGGCCGGCACGTGGCACAGTGGGTAGTGCAGCTGCTTCACAGCGCCACATACCCGCGCTCGATCCTGATCATGGGCGCTGTCTGTACGGAGTTTGTACGTTCTCCTCGTGACCCACGTGGGTTTTCTCCGGGTTCTCCCATTTCCTCCAATGATGTGCAGGTTTGTAGGTTAATTGGCCGTTAGTGTACGGCGATCGCTGGTCGGCACTGACACGATGGGCCGAAGGGCCTGTTTCCGTGCGGTACCTCTAAACTAAACGGAACTACTGTTGATTAAATCTCTTTGGTTTCGACAACATCATCAGAGAGAGTTTAAAACCAGAACTACTGCATGCTTGGAATATTCATGATCGCAGAGTTTGTAATATGAATAGCTTACATTCTTGCCTGGACAAAGCAATTGTTCACTCTATAATCTTAGCTCACGCATTAATGCATAGATTGTTTAAACAAATCAGGGCAAAGTTCAGATTCCGTCACCATGCGACAGGAAGGATAACAACACAGAGTGCTGGAGTAACTCAGCGGGTCAGGCAGCATCTGTGGAGAACATGGATAGGTGACGTTTCACAGACACAGTGCTGGAGTAACTCAGCGGGTCAGGCAGCATCTGTGGAGAGTCGGGGGAGAGGGAAATTGAGGTATGAAAAGGTACAAAGAACAAATGAGTGACAGGCGTGCAAAAGGACAAATCAAAGCCAGCAACAATGACCATGGGAAGGTGGAGCCCACAATGGTCCATTGTTGTCTGGAGAAGGTGATAACAAGTGAAACTAACAGGTGAAACTCAGCATGACGACAGTGAAACTAGTTGGTGAACTAAGGTGGGGGAGGGACGGAGAGAGAGGGAATGTCGGGCTGACTTGAAGTTGGAGAGGTCAATGTTCACACCGCTGGGGTGTAAGTTGCCCATGCGGAATACGAGGTGCTGTTCATCTAATTTGCACTGGGCCTCACTCTGACAATGGAGGAGGCCCAGGACAGAGAGGTCAGTGTGGGAATGGGAGGGGGAGTTCAAGTGTTTAGCGACTGGGAGATCGGGCAGGTCTAGGCGGACTGAGCCTTCTCTGGCAATGAATTCCACAGATTCACCACTCTCTAACAAAATAAATTCCTCCTCATCTCCTTCCTAAAGGAACGTCCTTTATTTTTGAGGCTGTGACCTCTGGTCCTAGACTCTCCCACCAGTGGAAACATTCCCTCCACATCCACTCTATCCAGGCCTTTCACTATTCGGTAAGTTTCAATAAGGTCCCCCCTCATTCTTCTAAACTCCAGCGAGTACAGGCCCAGTGCCGACAAACGCTCATCATACGTTCACCCTTGGATAGAGTGGATGTGGAGAGGATGTTTCCACTAGTGGGAGAGTCTAGATCAAAGATCTTTAGTCTGGGGGGAGAGGCTGGCTCGGCTGGGACTGGAATTCAGCTCCTATCCCTTATGAGCTTACGGTGGATGGTGAAGGACCTCTTTGCTTCTGCACCATCTGCACACCAGCATACGGTTTCCTAAACTAACTCCATTAGTGAACACTCAGCGATTCCCTCTAGTCCCACAGATGTCTCTCTCTGTGTCCCAGTGTGTCCCTGTGTGTCTGTGTGTCTGTGTCTCTGTGTGTACCTGTGTCTCTGTGTCTCTGTGTCTGTGTCCCAGTGTGTCCCTGTGTGTCTGTGTGTCTGTGTCTCTGTGTGTACCTGTGTCTCTGCGTCTCTGTGTGTCTCTGTGTGTCTTTGTGTGTGTCCGTGTGTATGTGTCCGCGTGTGTGTGTCCGTGTGTTCCATGTGTGTGTTACGTGTGTGTCCGTGTGTGTCCCTGTGTCCCAGTGTGTCTCCGTGTGTGTCCATGTGTCTCCGTGTGTGTCCCAGTGTGCGTCCCAGTGTGTGTGTGTGTGTCCCAGTGTGTGTGTGTGTGTCCCAGTGTGCGTCCCAGTGTGTGTGTGTGTGTCCCAGTGTGCGTCCCAGTGTGTGTGTGTGTTACGTGTGTGTCCGTGTGTGTCCCAGTGTGTGTGTGTGCGTCCCAGTGTGCGTCCCAGTGTGTGTGTGTGTGTCCCAGTGTGCGTCCCAGTGTGTGTGTGTGTTACGTGTGTGTCCGTGTGTGTCCCTGTGTCCCAGTGTGTGTTACGTGTGTGTCCGTGTGTGTCCGTGTGTGTCCCTGTGTCCCACTGTGTGTGTGTGTTACGTGTGTGTCCGTGTGTGTGTCCCAGTGTGTGTCCCAGTGTGTGTCCGTGTGTGTGTGTCCCAGTGTGTGTCCCAGTGTGTGTCCGTGTGTGTCCCCCAGTGTGTGTCCCAGTGTGTGTCCCAGTGTGTGTCCCAGTGTGTGTCCGTGTGTGTGTGTGTCCGTGTGTGTCCCTGTGTCCCAGTGTGTGTCCGTGTGTGTCCGTGTGTCCCAGTGTGTGTCCGTGTGTGTGTGTGTCCCTGTGTCCCAGTGTGTGTCCCTGTGTCCCAATGTGTGTGTGTGTGTGTCCCAGTGTGTATCCCAGTGTGTGTCCGTGTGTGTGTGTCCCTGTGTCCCAGTGTGTGTCCGTGTGTGTGTGTCCCTGTGTCACAGTGTGTGTCCGTGTGTCCCAGTGTGTGTCCCAGTGTGTGTCCGTGTGTGTCCGTGTGTGTGTGTCCCTGTGTGTGTCCGTGTGTCCCAGTGTGTGTCCGTGTGTCCCAGTGTGTGTCCGTGTGTCCCAGTGTGTGTCCGTGTGTCCAAGTGTGTGTCCCTGTGTCCCAGTGTGTGTCCGTGTGTGTCCCAGTGTGTGTCCCTGTGTCCCAGTGTGTGTGTTCGTGTGTGTCCCAGTGTGTGTCCCTGTGTCCCAGTGTGTGTGTGTGTCCCTGTGTCCCAGTGTGTGTCCGTGTGTGTCCGTGTGTCCCAGTGTGTGTCCGTGTGTGTCCCAGTGTGTGTCCCAGTGTGTGTCCGTGTCCGTGTGCGTCCCAGTGTGTGTCCCAGTGTGTGTCCGTGTCCGTGTGTGTCCCAGTGTGTGTCCGTGTGTGTCCCAGTGTGTGTCCCTGTGTCCCAGTGTGTGTGTGTGTCCCTGTGTCCCAGTGTGTGTCCGTGTGTGTCCGTGTGTCCCAGTGTGTGTCCGTGTGTGTCCCAGTGTGTGTCCCAGTGTGTGTCTGTGTCCGTGTGTGTCCCAGTGTGTGTCCCAGTGTGTGTCCGTGTCCCAGTGTGTGTCCGTGTGTGTCCCAGTGTGTGTCCCAGTGTGTGTCCGTGTCCGTGTGTGTCCCAGTGTGTGTCCCCGTGTCCCAGTGTGTGTCCGTGTGTGTCCGTGTGTGTGTCCGTGTGTCCCAGTGTGTGTCCGTGTGTCCCAGTGTGTGTCCGTGTGTGTCCGTGTGTGTGTGTCCCTGTGTGTGTCCGTGTGTCCCAGTGTGTGTCCGTGTGTCCCAGTGTGTGTCCGTGTGTCCCAGTGTGTGTCCCTGTGTCCCAGTGTGTGTCCGTGTGTGTCCCAGTGTGTGTCCCTGTGTCCCAGTGTGTGTGTTCGTGTGTGTCCCAGTGTGTGTCCCTGTGTCCCAGTGTGTGTCCCAGTGTGTGTCCGTGTGTGTCCGTGTATCCCAGTGTGTGTCCGTGTGTGTCCCAGTGTGTGTCCCAGTGTGTGTCCGTGTCCGTGTGTGTCCCAGTGTGTGTCCCTGTGTCCCAGTGTGTGTGTGTCCGTGTGTGTCCCAGTGTGTGTCCCTGTGTCCCAGTGTGTGTCCCAGTGTGTGTCCGTGTCCGTGTGTGTCCCAGTGTGTGTCCCCGTGTCCCAGTGTGTATGTGTGTGTCCATGTGTGTGTGTGAGGGGATGGGGCAGCGTGCTTGGGGCTCTCTATGACAGAGCTGGGGCAGCATGTGGGCAGAGCTGGTGTAATCAGCCCCTTGTTGAAGCCGGCAGCTCTGTGTGTAACTACACTGGCGATACCAAGCTGGGGATTGTGAACTTGTCGGCTCACACACGACACCATTTGTCACCAGTTGACAGTGTTGGCGTTACAAACAGTAACGGTCTTTGATCAGATACGGGACCTCGTGGTTTAGTCTGTTCCTTTCTTTTTCACCTTGGGATGAAGACCAGTTTGTGGATAAAAGTCATGACTTCAAGGCTTTGAATTATCTTTGAGTTTAGTGTTTTGTGTTTAGTTTAGAGATACAGCGCGGATACGGGCTCTTCAGCCCACCGTGTCCGCGCCGACCAGCGATCCCCGCACTCTAACACTATCCTACACACACTAGGGACAATTCACAACCCAAGTCAATTAACCTACAAACCTAAGATAGACACAAAATGCTGGAGTAACTCAGCGGGACAGGCAGCATCTCTGGAGAGAAGGAATGGGTGATGTTTCGGGTCGAGACCCTTCTTCAGACTGAAAGAGTTTAAACCAAGCTTGAAAGGGTCTGAAAAGATTTACGAGGATGTTGCCAGGACTAGAGGGTGTGAGATATAGGGAGAGGTTGAGTAGGCTGGGTCTCTATTCCTTGGAGTGCAGGAGGATGAGGGGTGACCTTATAGAGGTGTACAAAATCATGAGAGGAATAGACCGGGTAGACGCACAGAGTCTCTTGCCCAGAGTTGGGGAATCGAGGACCAGAGGACATAGGTTCAAGGTGAAGGGGAAAAGATTTAATAGGAATCTGAGGGGTAACTTTTTAATACAGAGGGTGGTGGGTGTATGGAACAAGCTGCCAGAGGAGGTAGATGAGGCTGGGACTATCCCAAGAAATAGTTAAACATCTTATGCATAGAACAGGTTTGGAGGGATATGGAGCAAGCGCAGGCAGGTGGGACTAGTGTAGATGGGACATTGTTGGCCGGTGAGGGCAAGTTGGGACGAGGGTCTGTTTCCACACTGTATCGCTGTATCACTCTATCACCCTACAAACCTGTACATCTTTGGAGTGTGGGAGGAAACCGGAGCACCCGGAGAAAACCCACGAAGATTACGGGGAGAACGTGCAAACTCTGTACAGACAGCACCCGTAGTCAGGATGTAACCTGGGTCTGTGGCGCTGTGAGGCAGCAGCTCTACCCGCTGCGCCAGCGTATTGTTGCAAAGGGCGCTAACCACACTGTGCATGAGAAGGTCCCACAATGATCCACACTGTGACAAGTAGCAGGTTGTGGTTCTGGCCAACAGCAGCGGGCCAACCCATAATCCCTGCCCCAGGCACGGGTCTAGTGGAGAGAGTGAGGCATGCTCGCAGATGGGGCTCGCTGGTGTAGACGGGATCAAACAACTCACGCTCACATCCTCAGCAACATCGCCAAACAAAGTCTAGGACACAAAAAGCTGGAGTAACTCAGTGGGACAAAGTCTAGGACACAAAAAGCTGGAGTAACTCAGGGACAAAGTCTAGGA
>OY740807.1:40614346-40646846 GCA_963514005.1 Raja brachyura | reverse complement strand
CCTCACATTAATCAGGCCGCCGGGCTTCGACTGAACTCATCAACGGCTCTGACAATGTGGTGGTTGCCTCCGTTGGAATCTGCTTCGTTCACCTCCACCTGTGTGTGTGTGTGTGTGTGTGTGTGTGTGTGTGTGTGTGTGTGTGTGTGTGTGTGTGTGTGTGTGTGTGTGTGTGTGTGTGTGTGTGTGTGTGTGTGTGTGTGTGTGTGCGCGTGTGTGTGTGTGTGTGTGTGTGCGTGCGTGTGTGTGTGTGTGCGTGCGTGCGTGTGTGTGTGTGTGTGTGTGTGTGTGTGTGTCTGTGCGTGAACGTGTGTGTGCGCGTGTGTGTGTGTGTGCATATGTGTGCGTGTGTGCGTGCGTGTGTGTGTGTGTGTGTGTGTGTGTGTGTGTGTGTGTGCGTGCGTGTGTGTGTGCGTGCGTGCGTGCGTGTGTGTGTGTGTGCGTGCACGTGTGTGTGCGCGTGTGTGTGTGTGTGCATATGTGTGCATGCGTGTGTGTGTGTGTGCATGTGTGTGTGTGTGTATGTGCGTGCACGTGTGTGTGCGCGTGTGTGTGTGTGCGCACATGTGTGTGTGTCTGTGTGTGCGTGTGTGTGTGTGCGTGCATGTGTGTGTGTGCGCGTGTGCGTGCATGTGCGTGTGTGTGTGTGTGTGCGTGCGTGCGTGTGTGTGCGTGCGTGCGTGCGTGCGTGCGTGCGTGCGTGTGTGGCTATCTCTGAAGAAATTGAAATTGAAATTGAAAACCTTTATGATCATTTTCCTGAGTATTTACACACCCAGAGGGAACGAGAAAACGTTGGTCAGCCAGTGTCCATTCCGTGTGCGGTACAAAATAAATAGAAATAAAAATAAAAATACTTATATCATCATGAGTTCCAGTCGGCAGCGGCACGACGATGGCTCTGCTTCAGTGTGTCCGGGTTGGTGGTTGGTGGCAGGGGGCAAAGTCCGTTTATCAGTCTCATGGCCTGCGGGAAGAAGCTGAGGAGCATCCTGCTGGTTTTGCAGCTGATGCTCCTGTACCTCTTCCCAGATGGCAGGATGGAGAATATGTGATGCGATGGGTGGTCGGGGTCTTTGATGATGGAGATGGCTCTGTTGATACATCTCTTCCTGTATATGTCCAGCAGGAAGGGAGTGGAGCACCAATAATTCTGCTGGCCGTCTGGTCTTCACAATCCTGTCTAGTTGGTGCCGTTCGTACGCTTTGCAGCTCCCGTACCAGGAAGTCATGCCGTAGTGAATTCGAAGAACATGGATCTTTCTTCGAAGAAGAAAATCCGAAGAACGTGGATCAGTGACGTTTTGTGTTGAGACCGTTCTGTAGATCCGAAACGTCACGTATCCATGTTCTCCACAGATGCTGCCTGACCCGCTGAGTTACTCCAGCACTTTGTGTCTGTAAGATCACCCCTCATCTATCAGTGACGTTATCCATGGCCTCTGTGATCACTACCACCAGTGTGTGGGACACTGTGGGTGCAGGCTAAAGAACCTTGCAATGCCACTCACAGTCATGTCCGTGATGTTTGACAGGCCACACATGTCCACGGATGCCCCTTAGCATTGATATTCCTGACAGTAGTTAATTAGGGATTATCCCTGGATTATCAATTAGAAGTGACCTTGATCAGCTCTGATCACCAACTTCCTGATCTACCTTGTTAGAAAGTGCTGAACTGAGCTGGATATCAGTCCGCAGAAGGGACCCGACCGGAAACGTCACCTATCCATGTTCTCCACAGATGCTGCCTGACCCACTGAGTTACTCCAGCACTCTGTGAAACGTCACCTATCCATGTTCTCCACAGATGCTGCCTGACCCACTGAGTTACTCCAGCACTCTGTGAAACGTCACCTATCCATGTTCTCCACAGATGCTGCCTGACCCGCTGAGTTACTCCAGCACTCTGTGAAACGTCACCTTTCCATGTTCTCCACAGATGCTGCCTGACCCGCTGAGTTACTCCAGCGTTACTCTGTGTCTTTCTCCCATAGTTTACTAGTTTAGTTGGTGTTCACGGGGCTGCTCCTGCCGCTGGGGGCCGAGGGTCACAGACTCCTGGACCTTCTACACGGCAGGTAAACAGAATACAAACAGGAGTCTGCTGCGGCCAACATTCACCGTGCCGTGCCCTACCCCCACCCCCGGGGAGACAGTGCTCACCATTAGTAGTCAGCAGATGTCAGGAACACCACACACCTGTTGTCCTTCTGTTCCACTGAGAACACACATCAGTTCTGTACGATCCCCGCGTTGTCCTTGCTTTCTCCCTCCTTCCCCTCCCCGTCCCACAGCCCACTGTCTCCACCTCTTCCTTTCTTCTACCCCCCCCACCCTCACATGAAGGTCTGAAGAAGGGTCTCGACCCGAAACGTCACCTATTCCTTCGCTCCAGAGAAGCTGCCTCACCTGCAGAGTTTCTCCAGCATTTTAGTCTAGCTCTGTACAATCGATCACTTCACAACACAGCACTTTGGGAATAATTGTAAGGTGCACATCGCCTCTGGACGCCAGCACTGCTCAATGTTATGAATCTATTAGACGTAAGCATCAATAATTTATGATATTGATTCTCACTTCGATGTTTAACTCTCCGTCCACTCCCTCTCAATCTGACTTTGCTTTTACAACCAAGCAGGTCAGGCAGCAACAGACAGAGACCCAACAGCAGACTAACATCATCAGCAGTGTAGACAGGGTAGACATTCAGAACCTTTTACCCCAGGATGGAAATGTCAAATACTAGAGAGTACAGCTGTAAGGTGATAGGGGCAAGGTTTAAAGGAGATGTGCGGGGCAGGTATTGTTACACAGAGGGTGGTGGGTGCCTGGAACACACTGCCAGGGGTGGGGGTGGGGGTGGGGGTGGGGGTGGGGGTGGGGGTGGGGGTGGGGGTGGGGGTGGGGGTGGGGGTGGGGGTGGGGGTGGAGGCAGATACCATAGTGGTGTTTAACAGACTTTTGGATGGGCACATGGATATGGAGGGGATGGAGGGATATGGATCATGTGCCTGCAGAGGGTAGTTTAAGATCGGCCTCAACTACCTCCTTGGGCAGCTCATTCCACAGACTCAGTGTGAGTGTGAAAAGTCAACATTCAGCTTCCTGTTAAATCGGCCCCCTTCACCTTAAACCTGTGTCCTCTGATCCGCGATTCCCCTACTCTGGGCAAGAGACTGCATCTACCCGATATATTCCTCTCATAATTTGGTACCCCTGTACAAGATCACCCCTCATCCTCCTGCGCTCCAAGGAATGAGTCCCAGTCCACTCAACCTCTCCCTGTAGCCCAGGCCCTCGAGTCCTGGCAACATCCTGTAAATCTTCTCTGCACCCTTTCCAGCTTGACAACATCTTTCCTACAACACGGTGCCCAGAACTGAATGACAGTGGTCTAAATGTGGGCTTACCACCGTCTTGTACAAATGTTACGCGAGCTCCCAACGTCTATCAATGTGCCGATAGCCTAAATGACCACCTATCCACTTGTAACCCCACTATCAAGGGGAGCACGGTGCCGCAGCGGTAGAGTTGCTGCCTCACAGCACTAGAGACCCAGCTTCGATCCCGACTACTGGTGCTGTCTGCACAGAGTTTGCACCTTCACTCCGTGACATGCGTGGGTTTTCTCTGGGTGCTTCAGTTTCCTCCCACACTGCAACGATCTAGACGTATGTAGGTTCATTGGCTTTGGTAACATTTGTCTCTAGCGTTATAAATACATTCTTCTCAAGCTCACCCCCCCAGTCCCCTACACGATACCTAAACCACCGCATGTTCGATCCTTGTCTCTACCTGGCCAAGCCCTTCAGCCTCATGCAAGCGGACACTGCCCAAAAGGTCACGCAGTCCCAACCGCTCTTCCAGAAGATCGACACTGATCTAAAATGGGGCTACCTTTTATAGTTCCACGAACCTTGAGGGGCCGAACTACATAGGGGTGGTCTCTTTACAGTCCAATCAAACATATTAATTACATCAATACATTATTGACAGTTCCCCAAACCAATTACAGAGTCTCCCATACCTTGTTTCTTGCAGAAGCTTCTGGAAGGAAGCTAACTAACTGAATAATGCAATATTTACCCTGGAATTCAAAACAACCCTGCCAGGGCCAATCAACAAACAGCAGGGTAACTGTCTTGCAACATTATTAACATTATTTACAATTCTTTTGCAGCAATCCAATCAAACTCATGCATTTACAATACTTTCGAGGTCCTCTGCAACAATCTCATTCATACTGACAATGGAAGAGATATTTATACATTTCTTATCTGAAACACTGATCTGGGACCTAGACTTCCTGGCACCAGTCAGTAGCTTGTAGCTTCTTATACTGAAATACAGACTTGACGAACAGGACTTGTAATACAAGATTTCTTTGCTAAATTGTGGTTCTATTCTGGCTCCACTTTGGGCAGGATTTACAGTGTATAAGATAGTGCTAGTGTACGGGGATTGCTGGTGGGCATGGTCTCCGTGGGCCGAAGGGCCTGTGTCTCTAAACTAAACTGAAAAAATCAAGGAATTATGCGCCTGCATTCCTGCATCCGTCAGCTGCGTGTACATGCGGTGTGTCCCGTGTACATGCGGTGTGTCCCGTGTACATGCGGTGTATCCCGTGTACATGTGGTGTGTCCCGTGTACGTGTTGTGTGTCCCGTGTACATGTTGTGTGTCCCGTGAACATGTTGTGTGTCCCGTGTACATGTTGTGTGTCCCGTGTACATGTGGTGTGTCCCGTGTACATGTGGTGTGTCCCGTGCACATGTGGTGTGTCCCGTGTACATGGTGTGTCCCGTGTACATGTGGTGTGTCCCGTGTACATGTTGTGTGTCCCGTGAACACGTGGTGCGGTCTGTGTACATGTGGTGTGTCCCGTGTACATGTGGTGTGTCCCGTGTACATGTGGTGTGTCCCGTGTACATGTTGTGTGACCCGTGTACATGTTGTGTGTCCCGTGAACACGTGGTGCGGTCTGTGTACATGTGGTGTGTCCCGTGTACATGTGGTGTGTCCCGTGTACATGTTGTGTGTCCCATGTACATGTGGTGTGTCCCGTGTACATGTGGTGTGTCCCGTGTACATGTGGTGTGTCCCATGTACATGTTGTGTGTCCCATGTATATGTTGTGTCCCGTGTACATGTGGTGTGTCCCATGTACATGTTGTATGTCCCGTGTACATGTGGTGTGTCCCGTGTACATGTTGTATGTCCCGTGTACATGGTGTGTCCCGTGTACATGTGGTGTGTCCCGTGTACATGTGGTGTGTCCCATGTACATGTTGTGTGTCCCATGTATATGTTGTGTCTTGTGTACATGTGGTGTGTCCCATGTACATGTTGTATGTGCCGTGTACATGGTGTGTCCCGTGTACATGTGGTGTGTCCCGTGTACATGTGGTGTGTCCCGTGTACATGTTGTGTGTCCCGTGTACATGGTGTGTCCCGTGTACATGTGGTGTGTCCCGTGTACATGTGGTGTGTCCCGTGTACATGTTGTATGTCCTGTGTACACGTGCTGCATCCCGTGTACATGTGGTGTGTCCCATGTACATGGTGTGTCCCGTGTACATGTGGTGTGTCCCGTGTACATGGTGTGTCCCGTGTACATGCCGTGCGGATGTACACGCTGCCTCCCTCGCTACAGCCATGTGTTGTCTGAATCACCAACGTGGGGTGAACCACAGGCAGAGTTGCAGTAACACAGACGTCTGCTGCAGCCCCCGTACATGTGCTGCCCCCTGCGGTGCGGACACAATGGCCACTATTATGGGCGATCTACTACAGCTGTGTTAAGCTGGCAACTGGTCCAGGGGGCCACAGGGACCAGCAGGGTCTCCCTCCTTCATTATATTCTTCACAGTGCACGATGTTTACATATTCCGTGTAGGAAGGAACTGCAGGTGCCGGTTTAAACCAAAGATAGACAAAAATGCTGGAGTAACTCAGCGGGACAGGCAGCATGTCTGGAGAGAAGGAGTGGGTGACGTTTCGGGTCGAGTTCAGATCGGTTCAGACTGAAGAAGGGTGAGGTTATACATGTCCCTGTCTAAGGCACGTCTCTGTACAACCGGGAGTGGACTCACTCGACCCTTCCTCTCAGGGTTGGAGCGATGTGGCACCTTCAACGCAGGGCACAGACATGCTAACGCTGCACTAACAACTGCAGTTGCTGCTTTACACAACAGGATACAAGGTGGGGCTGCACTGACCTGTCAATCTGTGGAATTCTCTGCCACAGAAGGCAGTGGAGGCCGATTCACTGGATGTTTTCAAGAGAGAGTTATGCCCCTGTCCCAATTAGGAAACCTGAACGGAACTAAACTTTGCGCCCCACCCAAGGTTTCCGTGCGGTTCCCGGAGGTTTTTGTCAGTCTCCCTAATGGTCAAAAGTGGTTTCCGTTTTAAAAATCAGTAATTTTTTAGTCGAAGCCGGTTGAGATGCTAGTTGAAGGTGGTTGCCGGAGGACAAAAACCTCCGGGAACCTCCGGGAACCGCACGGAAACCTTGGGTGGGGCGCAAAGTCTCCAGAGGTTTCCGGTCAGGTTTCCTAAGTGGGACAGGGGCATTAGATTTATCTCTTAGGACTAACAGAACCAAGGGATATGGGGAGAAAGCAGGAATGGGGTACTGATTCTGGACGATCACCCATGATCATATTAAATGGCGGTGCTGGCTCCTGCACCTATTTTCTGTTTCTATGTTTATAACCCAGTCTGGAGAAGGGTCTCAACCTGAACGTCACCTATCCATGTTCTCCACAGATGCTGCCTGACCCGCTGAGTTACTCCAGCACTCTGTGAAACGTCACCTATCCATGTTCTCCACAGATGCTGCCAGACCCGCTGAGTTACTCCAGCACTCTGTGAAACGTCACCTATCCATGTTCTCCACAGATGCTGCCTGACCCGCTGAGTTACTCCAGCACTCTGTGAAACGTCACCTATCCATGTTCTCCACAGATGCTGCCTGACCCGCTGAGTTACTCCAGCACTCTGTGTGTTTTGTGTGAATCAGCATCTGCAGTTCCTCGTTTCCACGTTCTGAAATTGCTTACTGCCGCAAAATCCTGGAAAATATTTGGTTCATAAGTGATAGGAGCAGAATTAGGCCATTCAGCCCATCAAGTCTATTCTGCCATTCAATCATGGCTGATCTATCTCACCTCCTAACCCCATTCTCCTGCCTTCTCCCCATAACCTCTGACACCCGTACTAATCAATAATCTATCTATCTTTGCCTTAAATATATCCACTAACGTGGCCTCCACAGCCTGTTGTGGCAAAGAATTCCACAGATTCACCACTCTCTGACTAAAGAAATTCCTCCTCATCTCCTTCCTAAAGGAAAATCCTTTAATTCTGAGCTGCGACCTCTGGTCCTAGACTCTCCCACTAGTGGAAACATCCTGTCCACATCCACTCTATCCAGGCCTGTGGAACAGTGCAGTGGAGTTTAGTTTGTCACGTGTACTGAGGTACAGTGAAAAGCTGTTGTTGCGTGCTGACCAGTCATCGGAAAGACAATGGAGCGGTGTACAGGGATGTGGATGAGGCGGGGTGAATGAACAAGGCAACAGGGTCCAGTTGGGAAACACACTCAGCACCATCTGACTGGCAACGTTAGCTGTGCCTCTGGCCAGCGGCTCCCTCGACAAGTCACCTCTGGATACCTCCGCTCAGTCCGCCAAGACCAACCTGACCTCCCGGTGGCCAAACACTTTAACTCCCCCTCCCATTCCCACACTGACCTCTCTGTCCTGGGCCTTGTCCATTGTCAGAGTGAGGTCCAGCACAAAGTGGAGGAACAGCACCTCATATTTCGCTTGGGCAGCTCACACCCCAGCGGTGTGAACATTGACTTCTCCAACTACAAGTAACCCTGGCTTTCCCTCTCTCTCCATCCCCTTCTCTTTCCCAGTTCTATGACTAGTTTCACTGTTCTCCTGATTAAATATTACTGAGTGTGTGCCTCGTTCTCATCTTCCCCTCAGCCAACAATCAACCACTCTGCATTTCCTTATCATTATCTACTTTGATCTGTTGTTTTCACACCTTACCATGGATAGGAAAGGTTCACAATGATACGGGACAAGCGCGGGCAGGTGAGACTAGAGTACAAGGGTTATATTCTCTGGAGGGTTACACAAAAGGCTGGAGAAACTCAGCGGGTGCAGCAGCATCTAAGGAGCTAAGGAGATAGGCGACGTTTCGGGTTGAGACCCTTCTTCAGTTCTATATTCTCTGGAATTCTCTGCCTCAGAGGGTGGTGAAGGCCGGTTCTCTGGATACTTTCATGAGAGAGCTAGATAGGACTCTTAAAGATAGCGGAGTCAGGGGATATGGGGAGAAGTCAGGAACGGGGTACTGATTGTGGATGATCAGCCATGATCACATTGAATGGCGGTGCTGGCTCGAAGGGCTGAATGGCCTCTACTCCTGCACCTATTTTCTATTGTCCATATTGGTCAACATGGGCAAGATGGGCCGAAAGGCCTGTTTCTGTTCTGTATCTCTAAAGTAACGTGATTTCCTCTGGCAAAGGACATGAATGAAGGAGAGAGCATGTTCTGACCAAGACGTAGTTTCCTGCTGCTGATATTCATTACTTCATCCCAACATCATTCTGTTTGGTCATTGCTGCTGCCCTAATATATTTCATTGTGTCGCCCTACAGCTGATTAAAGTTGGAATCTTGAATCAGTGATTATTTCTCACCCAGTGATAGACAGATTGTTGATCAGTGCGGGTGTCAGGGTTACGGGGAGAGGGCAGGAGAATGGGGTTAGGAGGGAGAGATAGATCAGCCATGATTGAATGGCAGAGTAGACTTGATGGGCCGAATGGCCTAATTCTACACCTATCACATGACCGTATGACCTTATGACTCCAAAGACGTGCAGGTTTGTAGGTTAATTGACTTTGGTATAATTGTAAATTGCCCCTAGTGTGTGTAGGATAGTGTTAGTGTGCGGGGATCGCTGGTCGGCGCGGACTCGGTGGGCAAAGTGCCTGTTTCCATGCTGTATCTCCAAACTAAAGTCTATAGACTTCCTCTGACAAAGGCCATCCATGAACGAGAGCAGGTTTTCCATCCCAGGGGAAGGCACGGTGGCACAGCGGTAGAGTTGCTGCCTCACAGCGCCAGAGACCCGGGCCCAGTCCTGTCTCCACACTGTATCTACAAACTAAATGAAACTAAACTAAACGTGGTTTCCTGCTGCTTCTATTAACGATTTAATCCAAATATAATAATTATTGATCACTGCGGGTGAAATTGATTTCTTAATCCAAATATATTTTGTGTAAATATAAGATGCCTGATGGCTGGTGATATGATTCTAGCTCCTGACCCCAGTCTAGTCTCCAGAGTCACCTTTACTTGATATTCCAGCTCTCTGGTTACTAATCTCATTTTCATGGCCAACACAGTGACTGAGACGGGGAGAGAGAGGGAGGGAGGGAGGGAGGGAGGGAGGGAGGGAGGGAGAGAGAGAGACGGAGGGAGGGAGGGAGGGAGAGAGAGAGACGGAGGGAGGGAGGGAGGGAGGGAGGGAGGGAGGGAGAGAGGGAGAGAGGGAGGGAGGGAGGGAGGGAGGGAGGGAGGGAGGGAGGGAGGGAGGGAGGGAGGGTTCCACTGAAGGCTGAACATAATGTGTTTATGATCCATGAACAGGGTAATGTTGTAACTGTGGCAGGGACGGTTCTTGTTTCAGGAGCTGTTTTATCTCCGTGGATGAAGTATATCGCTTTGGTCACGGCCACGGAACACAAGTGGTGACGGAGCAGTTTCACGGACCCTCACCCCCCCCCCCCCCCCTCCCCCCCCCACCTCACTGGCTGCCGAATGCTTTGATCCCAAGGGAACAAATGACAATGAGTATTTCATACTGCAGGAAGATTGTTCCCGATGTTGGGGAAGTCCAGGACAAGGGGTCACAGTTTAAAGATAAGGGGGAAGTCTTTTAGGACTATATGAGAAAAACATTTTTCACACAGAGAGTGGTGAATCTGTGTAATTCTCTGCCACAGAAGGTAGTTGAGGCCAGTTCATTGGCTATATTTAAGAGGGCGTTAGATGTGGCCCTTGTGGCTAAAGGGATCAGGGGGTATGGAGAGAAGGCAGGTACAGGATACTGAGTTGGATGATCAGCCATTATCATATTGAATGGCGGTGCAGGCTCGAAGGGCCGAATGGCCTCTACTCCTGCACCTATTTTCTATGATTCTATGTTTCATAGAAGATGGACACAAAATGCTGGAGTAACTCAGCGGGACAGGCAGCATCTCTGGAGAGAAGGAAGACCACACTTTAGTCAAACATTACCTATCCATGTTCTCCACAGGTGCTGCCTGACCCGCTGAGTTACTCCAGCACTCTGTGAAACGTCACCTATCCATGTTCTCCACAGATGCTGCCTGACCCGCTGAGTTACTCCAGCACTCTGTGAAACGTCACCTATCCATGTTCTCCACAGATGCTGCCTAACCCGCTGAGTTACTCCAGCACTCTGTGAAACGTCACCTATCCATGTTCTCCACAGATGCTGCCTGACCCGCTGAGTTACTCCAGCACTCTGTGAAACGTCACCTATCCATGTTCTCCACAGGTGCTGCCTGACCCGCTGAGTTACTCCAGCACTCTGTGAAACGTCACCTATCCATGTTCTCCACAGATGCTGCCTGACCCGCTGAGTTACTCCAGCACTCTGTGAAACGTCACCTATCCATGTTCTCCACAGATGCTGCCTGACCCGCTGAGTTACTGCAGTTTTTTGTGTCTCTCTTCAATATAAATAGTTAACATGTTTGAAAGTTCTTGTGAAACAATAGTTTTATGTAAAGAACACGGTGGCGCAGCGCTAGAGTTGCTGCCTCACAGTGGCAGAGACCCGGGATCCATCCCGTCTACGGGTACTGTCTGTACGGAGTTTGCACGTTCTCCCCATGACCTGCGTGGGTTTTCTCTGAGATCTCTGGTTTCATCCCACACTCCATAGACGTGCAGGTTTGCAGGTTAATTGGCTTGGTGTAAATGTAAAAATTGTCCCTAGTGTGTGTGGGATAGTGTTAGTGTGCGGGGATCGCTGGACGGCACGGACTCGGTGGGCCGAAGGGCCTGTTTAAACTTATGGTCGACTGGCAGAAACTCTGCAAAGTGTTCACTCACCTGGTTTCACTGATCTGCCGGGTCGATACATGTTGCAAGTTTGACTATTGTACAAGCAGCGCACTTTGCTGTGCTTGCCTGGACTCAGTAAACAAATATTTCAGGGTAGTTTGGACTGGAGTCTGCTCAACATGTTGTGTTGTGGAAGCACAGGTTTAATGAGGCAGGCGGTTAAAGAAATCAATGTTAGCTTAGAGTCAATACTGGAGAAACCAATTTGCTGGGAGTTGACAAATCCCCTTGATCAGCAGGAAAGGGTCCCTGGGGGAGCGGGCGGATCTGTGCGTCTGTTTGATGTGGCCCAGTCTCTGCAATCCACCTTGGTCACCATGGAGGACAAGGTAGTGATGGGAATCATAGTGTGGACAGCAGACAGTGAGGGTCAGGTCAGTGAAGCAGACGTTAGTGGCAGGGAAGTATCCAGATCTGTCATTAAACATGTGTCATAGTTCATAAGCTCATGTCATAGGAGCCATGACAATGTCAATTAGGCCATTCGGCCCATCAAGTCTACTCTGCCATTCAATCATGGCTGATCTATCTCTCTCTCTCGCTCAACCCCATTCTCCTGCCTTCT
The DNA here is from genome assembly GCA_963514005.1 of Raja brachyura. The sequence goes on along the minus strand of OY740807.1, from coordinate 40,635,091 downwards.
CCCCATCCACGACTCTACCAAAATCTCTCATGTTGCAGTTGTATAAGACGTTGGTGAGGCCACAAGCAAAGTATTGTGCACCATGTTATAGGGGAGAAGTCAAGCTGGAAAGGGTCCAAAGCTTCACGTGGATGTTGCTAGGATTTGTGGGTCTGAGCTATAGGGAGAGGGTGAGTAGGCTGGGTCTCTATTCCTTGGAGCGCAGGAGGATGGGGTGATCTTATAGAGGTGTATAAAATCATGAGAGGAATAGATCGGGTAGACGCACAGAGTCTCTTGCCCAGAGTATGGGAATCGAGGACCAGAGGACATGGGTTTAAGGTGAAGGGGAAAAGATTTAATAGGAACCTGAGTGGTAACTTTTTTACACAGAGGGTGGTGGGTGTATGGAACAAGCTGCCGGAGGAGGTAGTTGAGGCTGGGACTATCACAACGTTTAAGAAACAGTTAGACAGGTACATGGATAGGACAGGTGTGGAGAGATTTGGGCCAATCCTGGGCAGGTGGGACTAGTGTAGCTGGGACATGTTGGCTGGTGTGGGCAGGTTGAGCCGAAGGGCCTGTTTCCACACTGTATCACCCTGTGACTTTAACTTTGGATAAGATACTGACATTGAATGAATGTGCTTTCATGCAGAGACTCGAGGTTTACGGAGCGAGCGCTGTAATCCTTCAGCACACTTTGCCCTCTAGCATTATGCACTCTCTTAAAATACCAGAGCTATCTGGCCGTCAGCACATTAAAGTATCTGTCAGAGAGAGGCATTAGAGGTTGCAACCTGGGCTCGGCTCAGTGTGGCTTTGTGACACCAAGCTGCCTGGCTCACTGCGTTACAGTATCTGATTCCACTTTTGTGGACACTTTTACTGCAGAGGTTTGTGGTTGTTAATGGCTTTCATATTAAGTGTCATAAAGAGATGTTAATATTTTACCAGCTGCCGCTTTCCCCTCTCTTAAACTAAATGAAAGTTATCGAGGCCAGGTGCCAATAAAGACTAGTGTTTTATGTGTGGGCTGGAGTAGTGGCCTGGACAGCCAGGGTAGTGGCAGCAACAGCATTCAGTAACGGTGGCCGTCCACATCCCGACCTCCATGGCCACAACAAGGTCAACACAGACTTCCTCTACACCTCCATCACCACCCACTCACCTTCCCCTGCTCCATCACCCCAGCGCCAGAACAAAGTTCACAGTGAAGCCAACCTCTTCAGATCGTTACACACACAGTGCTGGAGTAACTCAGCGGGTCAGGCAGCATCTGTGGAGAACCTGGACAGGTGACGTTTCACAGAGTGCTGGAGTAACTCAGCGGGTCAGGCAGCATCTGTGGAGAACCTGGATAGGTGACGTTTCACAGAGCGCTGGAGTAACTCAGCGGGTCAGGCAGCATCTGTGGAGAACATGGATAGGTGACGTTTCACAGAGTGCTGGAGTAACTCAGTGGGTCAGGCAGCATCTGTGGAAACATGGATAGGTGACGTTTCACAGAGTGCTGGAGTAACTCAGCGGGTCAGGCAGCATCTGTGGAGAACATGCATGCTGCCTGTCCCACTGAGTTGCTCCTGAAGTTTGTGTTTATCTTTTATGAAATGTAGTCTCCAGAAGCACCGATTCCTCTGCTACGTACGATGCAAGGATCATCTGTTGTCCAGTATCATCTGTTAGACACCATCTTGCAATGAGTTCATCTCTACCAATCAATCCTTTAATCAACTGGTCTTGCATGAGGTTGGACATTTTCTCATCAAGCAGCCACTCTGTACCAGTCACCTACATCAAGTTCTCTATGTTAGCTTGGGTCCAGCAAGCTTTGAATGCAGGCCTGTGGTCAAAGGGATATTCCTCCTCACCGCATGCAAATGCACAGCTAGGCAAGTTCATCATTCTGGCACATTCGCTCAAACGTGAAGCTTCCTAATTGTTGCCTTGCTCAGATGGAGGTGACATAGTGGGGCATGTGTGGGTCGAACTCCAATAGTCAACGGTGTTTTATTTCCCACAAATGCAGCTGCGCGATGAAATTATTCCTCCATATATTACACGAGCGGCCACCACCATTATTCCAAGCCCACAAAGTCCGCTCGACCCGCGCGCTCCACGTACCGGAGCAGTTCCCATGAACCCACGTCCCTGGTCCTTGATTAGGTGCTCCTGCTTCCCCGAGGCAGCGTGAAATATTTCAAACGTTCTCCCCGTGACCTGCGTGAGGTTTCTCCGGGTGCTCCGGTTTCCTTCCACACTCCAAAGATGTGCCGGTTCATAGGTTAATTGGGTTGGGTAAACATTGTAAATTGTCCCTAGTGTGTGTAGGGTAGTGTTAGTGCACTGGGTGATCGCTGGTCCGGACGGACACGGTGGCTATAACATGGTGGCCAAAACTGAACACAATATTCCAAATGCGGCCTCACCAACATCTTGTACAACTGCAACATGACCTCGCAACCTCTACGTTCAATACTCTGACTGATGAAGGCCCATGTGCCAAAAGCATTCTTGATCACCCTGTTTACCTGTGCCGTGCACCTGTTCTCCTCGATCCCTCTGCTCTACAACACTGCCCAGAGCCCTGCCATTCAGTGTGTCATTCCGGCCCTGCTTTGACTTCCCAAAATGAAACACCTTGCACATATCTGCATTAAACTCCATCAACCGTTCCGCAGCCCACTTGCCCAACTGATCAACATCCTGCCGTGATTTTTCATTATCTTCGCTATAGACAATACACTTCTGGAAGTCTGTAACCGTACCAACCAGGCTGTGCGGGTTCTCATCCAAATGGTTGATGTAAACCCCAGGCAGCAATGGTGGACGGTGAGGTCTGGATGGGTCCCTGTGCCAGGAGTGAGTGGTGAAGGTGGGAACAGGATATCTCATCTTTAGACAGATCTGTTTCTGTGCTATCCTTCGTTATGACTATTCATAGAGTCAGACAGTGCGGCCCAACTTGCCCACACAGGCCCCATCTTCACTAGTCCCACTTGACCACATCACAGCCAGGCCAAGACCAGGCCAAGACCAGGCCAAGACCAGGCCAAGACCAGGCCAAGACCAAGCCAAGACCAGGCCATGACCAAGCCAAGACCAGGCCAAGACCAAGCCAAGACCAGGCCAAGACCAAGCCAAGACCAGGCCAAGACCAGGCCAAGACCAGGCCAAGACCAGGCCAAGACCAGGCCAAGACCAAGCCAAGACCAGGCCAAGACCAAGCCAAGACCAGGTCAAGACCAGGCCAAGACCAGGCCACGGGGATAGAGAGAGAGCGGAGTTGTTCCAGCACTCTGTGTTTTTCCGTCTGTACCTTGTACATGTCCAACATCCTGTCACTGCCACATCTCCTATTAAATCCTCACCATAATTTGTCCAATAAAGGTCTGGCCATAAAAAGCGCTCATCACAGCGTCTCCAGGCTGTTAGTGCAACAATGGCCTCTTATTTACCTCTTCTCATGTGATTGGAATCTTCAAAATAATATCAGCTAAACGGCTGAAGGATTGTGTGGGGAAGATGGTCTAAACCGGGCTGTAAAAACATGGGCAGGGTCAGGGGTCAGGCTCGGGTCAGGGTCAGGGGTCAGGCTCGGGTCAGGTTTCAGGGTCAGGGGTCAGTCTCGGCAACTATTAGAGTGAACATCAAGCATGGTAATCAGAGTGAATCACAAGCAGCACTAACTGTGAAGCCCCTTCATGACATGACTGCTCCGTAGTAACGGCAAGACAAGCCCTCACTAACACACGTCACTGGGACAGTATCAGAGTCACACAGCATGGAAACAGGCCCTTCGGCCCAGCGAGTCTGTGCCGACCAACAGGCCCTTCAGCCCAACTTGCCCACACCGCCCAACATGTCCCATCTACACTAGACCCACCTGCCTGTGTTTGGCCCATATCCCTCCAAACCTGTCCTATCCATGTATCCATGGCCTCCAACTACCAAGTGTTTCTTAAACGTTGTGATAGTCCCAGCCTCTACTAACTCCTCTGGCAGCTTGTTCCATACACCCACCACTAATGTTACTCCTTATTAAATCTTTCCCCTTCACATTCAACACATGCCCTCTGGTTCTCAGTGTCCCTGCTCTGGGCCAGAGTTAGACCAGGGTAAAACACTGGTATAAAACCTGGTCCGTTTTGTAACTCTGCTGGCACAGGAAGTTGTTTAATGCGTGTGGTGAAGAATAGTTGCTGCCATGGTACATAATCCTCCTGAGTCTGCATGTATTGCCAGAGCCACTCAGCTCCTGAGTACGAATATTGCCAAGGCAGTTGTTTTAAAGCAAAAGAAACACAAACTACTGGAGCAGAACGGCAGCGTGCGAGTCCACAGCGACCAGCGAGTCCACAGTGACCAGCGGGTCCACAGTGACCAGCGAGTCCACAGTGACCAGCGAGTCCACAGCGACCAGCGAGTCCACAGTGACCAGCGAGTCCACAGCGACCAGCGAGTCCACAGCGACCAGCGAGTCCACAGCGACCAGCGATCCCCGCACACTCGCACAATCACCCACACACTCGCACCATCCCCCCGCACACTCGCACCATCCCCCCGCACACTCGCACTATCCCACACACACTCGCACTATCCTACACACACTCGCACCCCCCCCCGCACACTCGCACCATCCCCCGCACACTCGCACCATCCCCCCGCACGCTCGCACCATCCCCCCGCACACTCGCACCATCCCCCCACACACTCGCACTATCCCCCCGCACACTCGCACCCCCCCCGCACACTCGCACTATCCTACACACACTCGCACCATCCCCCCGCACACTCGCACTATCCTACACACACTCGCACCATCCCCCCGCACACTCGCACTATCCCCCGCACACTCGCACCCCCCCCGCACACTCGCACCATCCCCCCGCACACTTGCACCATCCCCCCGCACACTCGCACTATCCTACACACACTCGCACCATCCCCCCCGCACACTCGCACCATACCCCCCCGCACACTCGCACCATCACCCGCACACTCGCACTATCCTACACACACTCGCACCATCCCCCCCGCACACTCGCACCATCCCCCCCGCACACTCGCACCATCACCCGCACACTCGCACCATCCCCCCGCACACTCGCACTATCCTACACACACTCGCACCATCACCCGCACACTCGCACTATCCTACACACACTCGCACCATCCCCCCCGCACACTCGCACCATCCCCCCCGCACACTCGCACCATCACCCGCACACTCGCACCATCCCCCCGCACACTCGCACTATCCTACACACACTCGCACCATCCCCCCGCACACTCGCACCATCCCCCCGCACACTAGCACCACCCCCCCGCACACTCGCACTATCCTACACACACTCGCACCATCCCCCCGCACACTCGCACCATCCCCCCCGCACACTCGCACTATCCTACACACACTCGCACTATCCTACACACACTCGCACCACCCCCCCCGCACACTCGCACTATCCTACACACACTCGCACCATCCCCCCGCACACTCGCACCACCCCCCGCACACTCGCACCATCCCCCGCACACTTGCACCATCCCCCCGCACACTCGCACCATCCCCCGCACACTCGCACCATCCCCCCGCACACTCGCACTATCCCCCGCACACTCGCACCATCCCCCGCACACTCGCACCATCCCCCCGCACACTCGCACTATCCCCCGCACACTCGCACCATCCCCCGCACACTCGCACTATCCCCCGCACACTCGCACTATCCTACACACACTCGCACCATCCCCCGCACACTCGCACTATCCCCCGCACACTCGCACTATCCTACACACACTTGCACCATCCCCCGCACACTCGCACCATCCCCCGCACACTCGCACCATCCCCCCGCACACTCGCACCATCCCCCGCACACTCGCACTATCCCCCGCACACTCGCACTATCCTACACACACTCGCACCATCCCCCGCACACTCGCACTATCCCCCGCACACTCGCACTATCCTACACACACTCGCACCATCCCCCGCACACTCGCACCATCCCCCGCACACTCGCACCATCCCCCCGCACACTCGCACCATCCCCCGCACACTCGCACCATCCCCCGCACACTCGCACCATCCCCCGCACACTCGCACCATCCCCCCGCACACTAGCACTATCCCCCCGCACACTCGCACTATCCCCCGCACACTCGCACTATCCTACACACACTCGCACCATCCCCCGCACACTCGCACTATCCCCCGCACACTCGCACCATCCCCCCGCACACTCGCACTATCCCCCGCACACTCGCACTATCCTACACACACTCGCACCAACCCCCCGCACACTCGCACCATACCCCCGCACACTCGCACCATCCCCCCGCACACTTGCACCATCCCCCGTACACTCCCACCATCCCCCGCACACTCGCACCATCCCCCCGCACACTCGCACTATCCCCCGCACACTCGCATCATCCCCCTGCACACTCGCACCATCCCCCGCACACTCGCACCATCCCCCCGCACACTCGCACCATCCCCCCGCACACTCGCACTATTCCCCGCACACTTGCACTATCCCCCGCACACTCGCACCATCCCCCGCACACTCGCACTATCCCCCGCACACTCGCACCATTCCCCGCACACTCGCACTATCCTACACACACTCGCACCATCCCCCCGCACACTCGCACCATCCCCCCGCACACTCGCACCATCCCCCCGCACACTCGCACTATCCCCCGCACACTCGCACCATCCCCCCGCACACTCGCACCAACCCCCCGCACACTCGCACCATCCCCCCGCACACTCGCACTATCCCCCCGCACACTCGCACCATCCCCCCGCACACTCGCACCATCCCCCGCACACTCGCACCATCACCCCGCACACTCGCACTATCCCCCGTACACTCGCACTATCCCCCGCACACTCGCACCATCACCCCGCACACTCGCACCATCCCCCGCACACTCGCACTATCCTACACACACTCGCACCATCCCCCCGCACACTCGCACCATCCCCCCGCACACTCGCACCATCCCCCCGCACACTCGCACTATCCCCCGCACACTCGCACCATCCCCCCGCACACTCGCACCAACCCCCCGCACACTCGCACCATCCCCCCGCACACTCGCACTATCCCCCCGCACACTCGCACCATCCCCCCGCACACTCGCACCATCCCCCGCACACTCGCACCATCACCCCGCACACTCGCACTATCCCCCGTACACTCGCACTATCCCCCGCACACTCGCACCATCACCCCGCACACTCGCACTATCCCCCGCACACTCGCACTATCCCCCGCACACTCGCACTATCCTACACACACTCGCACCATCCCCCGCACACTCGCACCATCCCCCGCACACTCGCACTATCCCCCGCACACTCGCACCATCCCCCCGCACACTCGCACCATCCCCCCGCACACTCGCACCATCCCCCGCACACTCCCACCATCCCCCGCACACTCGCACCATCCCCCCGCACACTCGCACTATCCCCCGCACACTCGCACCATCCCCCCGCACACTCGTACCATCCCCCCGCACACTCGCACCATCCCCCCGCACACTCGCACTATCCCCCGCACACTCGCACCATCCCCCCGCACACTCGCACTATCCTACACACACTCGCACCATCCCCCGCACACTCGCACTATCCCCTGCACACTCGCACTATTCCCCGCACACTCGCACCATCCCCCGCACACTCGCACTATCCCCCGCACACTCGCACTATCCCCCCGCACACTCGCACTATCCCCCTGCACACTCGCACCATCCCCCGCACACTCGCACCATCCCCCCGCACACTCGCACCATCCCCCGCACACTCGCACCATCCCCCCCGCACACTCGCACTATCCCCCCGCACACTCACACTATTCCCCGCACACTCGCACTATCCCCCGCACACTCGCACCACCCCCCCGCACACTCGCACCATCCCCCGCAGACTCGCACCATCCCCCCGCACACTCGCACTATCCCCCCGCACACTCACACTATTCCCCGCACACTCACACTATTCCCCGCACACTCGCACCATCCCCCGCACACTCGCACCATCCCCCGCACACTCGCACCATCCCCCCGCACACTCGCACTATCCCCCCGCACACTCCCACCATCCCCCGCACACTCGCACCATCCCCCCGCACACTCGCACTATTCCCCGCACACTCGCACCATCCCCCGCACACTCGCACCATCCCCCCGCACACTCGCACTATCCTACACACACTCGCACTATTCCCCGCACACTCGCACCATCCCCCGCACACTCGCACCATCCCCCCGCACACTCGCACTATCCTACACACACTCCCACCATCCCCCGCACACTCGCACTATCCCCCGCACACTCGCACTATCCCCCCGCACACTCGCACTATCCCCCCGCACACTCGCACCATCCCCCGCACACTCGCACCATCCCCCCGCACACTCGCACCATCCCCCGCACACTCCCACCATCCCCCCGCACACTCGCACTACCCCCCCGCACACTCCCACCATCCCCCCGCACACTCGCACCATCCCCCCGCACACTCGCACTATCCCCCCGCACACTCGCACCATCCCCCGCACACTCGCACCATCCCCCCGCACACTCGCACCATCCCCCCGCACACTCGCACCAACCCCCCGCACACTCGCACCATCCCCCGCACACTCGCATCATCCCCCTGCACACTCGCACCATCCCCCGCACACTCGCACTATCCCCCGCACACTCGCACCATCCCCCGCACACTTGCACTATCCTACACACACTCGCACCATCCCCCCGCACACTCGCACCATCCCCCCGCACACTCGCACCATCCCCCTGCACACTCGCACTATCCCCCGCACACTCGCACCATCCCCCCGCACACTCGCACCAACCCCCCGCACACTCGCACCATCCCCCGCACACTCGCACTATCCCCCCGCACACTCGCACCATCCCCCCGCACACTCGCACCATCCCCCGCACACTCGCACCATCACCCCGCACACTCGCACTATCCCCCGTACACTCGCACTATCCCCCGCACACTCGCACCATCACCCCGCACACTCGCACTATCCCCCGCACACTCGCACTATCCCCCGCACACTCGCACTATCCTACACACACTCGCACCATCCCCCGCACACTCGCACCATCCCCCGCACACTCGCACCATCCCCCGCACACTCGCACCATCCCCCCGCACACTCGCACCATCCCCCCGCACACTCGCACCATCCCCCGCACACTCCCACCATCCCCCGCACACTCGCACCATCCCCCCGCACACTCGCACTATCCCCCGCACACTCGCACCATCCCCCCGCACACTCGCACCATCCCCCCGCACACTCGCACCATCCCCCGCACACTCCCACCATCCCCCGCACACTCCCACCATCCCCCCGCACACTCGCACCATCCCCCGCACACTCGCACTATCCCCCGCACACTCGCACTATCCCCCGCACACTCGCATCATCCCCCTGCACACTCGCACTATCCTACACACACTTGCACCATCCCCCCGCACACTCGCACTATCCCCCGCACACTCGCATCATCCCCCTGCACACTCGCACTATCCCCCGCACACTCGCACCATCCCACGCACACTCGCACTATCCCCCGCACACTCGCACCATCCCCCCGCACACTCGCACCATCCCCCCGCACACTCGCACTATCCCCCCGCACACTCGCACTATTCCCCGCACACTCGCACTATCCCCCGCACACTCGCACCATCCCCCCGCACACTCGCACCATCCCCCCGCACACTCGCACCAACCCCCCGCACACTCGCACCATCCCCCCGCACACTCGCACTATTCCCCGCACACTCGCACTATTCCCCGCACACTCGCACCATCCCCCCGCACACTCGCACTATTCCCCGCACACTCGCACTATTCCCCGCACACTCGCACCATCCCCCGCACACTCGCACTATCCTACACACACTCGCACTATTCCCCGCACACTCGCACTATCCCCCGCACACTCGCACTATCCCCGCACACTCGCACCACCCCCCCGCACACTCGCACTATTCCCCGCACACTCCCACCACCCCCCGCACACTCGCACTATCCCCTGCACACTCGCACTATTCCCCGCACACTCGCACCATCCCCCGCACACTCGCACTATCCCCCCGCACACTCGCACTATCCCCCCGCACACTCGCACTATCCCCCCGCACACTCGCACCATCCCCCGCACACTCGCACCATCCCCCCGCACACTCGCACCATCCCCCGCACACTCCCACCATCCCCCCGCACACTCGCACTACCCCCCCGCACACTCCCACCATCCCCCCGCACACTCGCACCATCCCCCCGCACACTCGCACTATCCCCCCGCACACTCGCACCATCCCCCGCACACTCGCACCATCCCCCCGCACACTCGCACCATCCCCCCGCACACTCGCACCAACCCCCCGCACACTCGCACCATCCCCCCGCACACTCGCACCATCCCCCGCACACTCGCACTATCCCCCCGCACACTCGCACTATCCCCCCGCACACTCGCACTATCCTACACACACTCGCACCATCCCCCCGCACACTCGCACCATCCCCCCGCACACTCGCACCAACCCCCCGCACACTCGCACCAACCCCCCGCACACTCGCACCGTCCCCCCGCACACTCGCACCGTCCCCCCGCACACTCGCACCGTCCCCCCGCACACTCGCACCCTCCCCCCGCACACTCGCACCATCCCCCCGCACACTCGCACCATCCCCCCGCACACTCGCACTATCCCCCGCACACTCGCACCACCCCCCCGCACACTCGCACTATCCCCCGCACACTCGCACCATCCACCCGCACACTCGCACCATCCCCCCGCACACTCGCACCATCCCCCCGCACACTCGCACCATCCCCCCGCACACTCGCACTATCCCCCGCACACTCGCACCATCCCCCCGCACACTCGCACCATCCCCCCGCACACTCGCACTATCCCCCGCACACTCGCACTATCCCCCGCACACTCGCACCATCCCCCCGCACACTCGCACTATCCCCCGCACACTCGCACTATCCTACACACACTCGCACCAACCCCCCGCACACTCGCACCACCCCCCCGCACACTCGCACCATCCCCCCGCACACTCGCACCATCCCCCGCACACTCCCACCATCCCCCGCACACTCGCACCATCCCCCCGCACACTCGCACTATCCCCCGCACACTCGCATCATCCCCCTGCACACTCGCACCATCCCCCGCACACTCGCACCATCCCCCCGCACACTCGCACCATCCCCCCGCACACTCGCACTATTCCCCGCACACTCGCACTATCCCCCGCACACTCGCACCATCCCCCGCACACTCGCACTATCCCCCGCACACTCGCACCATCCCCCGCACACTCGCACTATCCTACACACACTCGCACCATCCCCCCGCACACTCGCACCATCCACCCGCACACTCGCACCATCCCCCCACACACTCGCACTATCCCCCGCACACTCGCACCATCCCCCCGCACACTCGCACCAACCCCCCGCACACTCGCACCATCCCCCCGCACACTCGCACTATCCCCCCGCACACTCGCACCATCCCCCCGCACACTCGCACCATCCCCCGCACACTCACACCATCACCCCGCACACTCGCACTATCCCCCGCACACTCGCACTATCCCCCGCACACTCGCACCATCACCCCGCACACTCGCACTATCCCCCGCACACTCGCACTATCCCCCGCACACTCACACTATCCTACACACACTCGCACCATCCCCCGCACACTCGCACCATCCCCCGCACACTCGCACTATCCCCCGCACACTCGCACCATCCCCCCGCACACTCGCACCATCCCCCCGCACACTCGCACCATCCCCCGCACACTCCCACCATCCCCCGCACACTCGCACCATCCCCCCGCACACTCGCACTATCCCCCGCACACTCGCACCATCCCCCCGCACACTCGCACCATCCCCCCGCACACTCGCACCATCCCCCGCACACTCCCACCATCCCCCGCACACTCCCACCATCCCCCCGCACACTCGCACCATCCCCCGCACACTCGCACTATCCCCCGCACACTCGCACTATCCCCCGCACACTCGCATCATCCCCCTGCACACTCGCACTATCCTACACACACTTGCACCATCCCCCCGCACACTCGCACTATCCCCCGCACACTCGCATCATCCCCCTGCACACTCGCACTATCCCCCGCACACTCGCACCATCCCCCGCACACTCGCACTATCCCCCGCACACTCGCACCATCCCCCCGCACACTCGCACCATCCCCCCGCACACTCGCACCATCCCCCCGCACACTCGCACTATCCCCCGCACACTCGCACCATCCCCCCGCACACTCGCACTATTCCCCGCACACTCGCACTATCCCCCGCACACTCGCACCATCACCCCGCACACTCGCACCATCCCCCCGCACACTCGCACCATCCCCCCGCACACTCGCACTATTCCCCGCACACTCGCACTATTCCCCGCACACTCGCACTATCCCCCGCACACTCGCACCGTCCCCCCGCACACTCGCACCACCCCCCCGCACACTCGCACTATCCCCCCGCACACTCGCACTATTCCCCGCACACTCGCACCATCCCCCGCACACTCGCACTATCCCCCGCACACTCGCACTATTCCCCGCACACTCCCACCATCCCCCGCACACTCGCACTATCCCCCGCACACTCGCACTATTCCCCGCACACTCGCACCACCCCCCGCACACTCGCACTATCCCCCGCACACTCGCACTATCCCCCCGCACACTCGCACTATCCCCCCGCACACTCGCACCATCCCCCGCACACTCGCACCATCCCCCCGCACACTCGCACCATCCCCCGCACACTCCCACCATCCCCCCGCACACTCGCACTACCCCCCCGCACACTCCCACCATCCCCCCGCACACTCCCACCATCCCCCCGCACACTCGCACTATCCCCCCGCACACTCGCACTATCCCCCCGCACACTCGCACCATCCCCCGCACACTCGCACCATCCCCCCGCACACTCGCACCATCCCCCGCACACTCGCACCACCCCCCCGCACACTCGCACTATCCCCCGCACACTCGCACTATCCTACACACACTCGCACCATCCCCCCGCACACTCGCACCATCCCCCGCACACTCGCACCATCCCCCGCACACTCGCACAATCACCACGAACACTCGCACCATCCCCTGCACACTCGCACCATCCCCCGCACACTCGCACCATCACCCCGCACACTCGCACCATCCCCCGCACACTCGCACCATCCCCCGCACACTCGCACCACCCCCCGCACACTCGCACCATCCCCCGCACACTCGCACCATCCCCCGCACACTCGCACTATCCCCCCGCACACTCGCACCATCCCCCGCACACTCGCACCATCACCCCGCACACTCGCACTATCCCCCCGCACACTCGCACTATCCCCCGCATACTCGCACTATCCTACACGCACTCGCACCATCCCCCGCACACTCGCACCATCACCCCGCACACTCGCACTATCCTACACACACTCGCACCATCCCCCCGCACACTCGCACCATCCTCCGCACACTCGCACCATCCCCCCGCACACTCGCACTATCCTACACACACTCGCACCATCCCCCCGCACACTCGCACCATCCCCCGCACACTCGCACCATCACCCCGCACACTCGCACAATCACCACGAACACTCGCACCATCCCCTGCACACTCGCACCATCCTACACACACTCGCACTATCACCCGCACACTCGCACTATCCTACACACACTCGCACCATCCCCCCGCACACTCGCACCATCACCCGCACACTCACACCATCCCCCCGCACATTAACACTATCCTACACACACTTGCACCATCCCCCCGCACACTCGCACCATCCCCCCCGCACACTCGCACAATCCTACACACACTCGCACTATCCTACACACACTAGTGACTACTTACACTCTTTACCAAGCCCATGAATCTACAAACCTGTACGTCTTTGGAGTGTGGGAGGAAACCGGAGCACCCGGAGAAGGTCACGGTCACGGGCACACTCGCACTATCCTACACACACAAGCAGGTCACGGGGAGAACGTGCAAACTCCGTACAGACAGCACCCGTAGTCAGGATGGAACCCGGGTCTCTGGCGCTGTGAGGCAGCAGCACTACCCGCTGCGCCACCGTGCCGCCCTGCTGTAGTTTATGGAGATGGAGGCTGGGACTCTGTGTTGATTCAGTTACTGAGCTGTTATCAGGCAACTGAACCATCCCACCACAACCAGAGAGCGGTCCTGAACCACTATCCACCTCATTGGTGACCCTCGGACTATCCGTGATCGGACTTTACTGGCTTTACCTTGCACTAAACGTTATTCCCTGATCATGTATCTGTACACTAAATTAGACTAAGCTGGGTTCAGAGGTCACCGTGGTTTGTCAGGGTCACCGTGCAGGGGTCACAGGTCATAGTTCTGGACCGTTGATGTAGAGGCACTGGATCAGATCTGGCTGCTGTGGCCAGTGAAGGAAAATGAATCAAATAAAAGGCTGGGATTTTGTAACTGGATGCACAGCTGGTAACGCTAACTGTGAGACTAGTGGCTTGTTGCAGGACCTCGTGTGGGTCACTAAATCTACCGTCCTGCCGTCTGGTGACGTGGCCAAACGCCACCAGACCAGTGACTCCTGATGCCCTCCCCGGTGTGGGAGTGGAGCGTGTTTAATGGTCACATGTACTGGCAGCAGGACAAAGATATTGTTACTTGCTGCTGCTTTACAAGCCCGAAAACATGCAGCGGGTAGAGCTGCTGCCTCACAGCGCCAGAGACCCGGGTTCAATCCTGACTACGGGTGCTGTCTGTACTAGACTGAAGAGGGGTCTCAACCCGAAATGTCACCCATTCCTTCACTCCTGAGATACTGCCCACACCACAGAGTCACTCCAGATATTTGTGTCTATTTTCGGGGTTTGTACGTTCTCCCCGTGACCTGCGTGGGTTTTCTCCGGGTGCTCCAGTTTCCTCCCACACTCCAAAGACCTACAGGTTTGTAGGTTAGTTGGCTTGGTATAAAATGTAAATTGCTCCTAGTGTATGTAGGGTAGTGTTAATGTGCGGGGATCGCTGGTCGGCATGGACAAGGTGGGCCGAAGGGCCTGTTTCTGCCCTGTATCTCCAAACTTAATTGAACCAAACACAGATAAATATGTAATAATCAAAACTACAATAAATTAATACAAGGTAACCATTATAGTACAAAAACAAAGTCCATAGAACAACCAAAGACATCGTCCGTAGAAGATCATGTGTAGGGAGGAACTGCAGGTGCTGGTTTACACCGAAGACAGACGCAAAGTGCTGGAGTAACACAGCGGGCCAGGCAGCATCTGTGGAGGAAAAGGATGCGTGACATTTTAGGTCGGAAATCTTCTTCAGACTGACTGTTTTCAGTTTGAAGACGGATTCCAAATTGAAATGTTACCCATTCTTTTGCTCCTCGTTATCATCTACCGCACCGCCAACAATAGACCATTGTGGGCTCTACTTTCCCTTCATCATCATTGCTTTTTGCATATCTTCCATTCCCTTGCCCCATATCTCTTGTTTCTCTCTCCCCTGACTCGCAGTCTAAAGAAGGATCTCGACCCGAAATGTCACCCATTCCTTCTCTCCAGAGATGCTGCCTGTCTGTCCCGCTGAGTTACTCCGGCATCTTGTGTCCATCTTCAATAGAAATTATTAACATGTTTGATAATAGTTTCATATAAAGACCACGGTGGCGCAGCGGTAGAGTCGCTGCCTCACGGCGCCAGAGACACGAGCGGCACGGTGGCGCAGCGGTAGAGTCGCTGCCTCACAGCGCCAGAGACACGAGCGGCACGGTGGCGCAGTGGTAGAGTCGCTGCCTCACAGCGCCAGAGACACGAGCGGCACGGTGGCGCAGCGGTAGAGTCGCTGCCTCACAGCGCCAGAGACACGAGCGGCACGGTGGCGCAGCGGTAGAGTCGCTGCCTCACAGCGCCAGAGACACGAGCGGCACGGTGGCGCAGCGGTAGAGTCGCTGCCTCACAGCGCCAGAGACACGAGCGGCACGGTGGCGCAGCGGTAGAGTCGCTGCCTCACAGCGCCAGAGACACGAGCGGCACGGTGGCGCAGCGGGTAGAGTCGCTGCCTCACAGCGCCAGAGACACGAGCGGCAGGGTGGCGCAGCGGTAGAGTCGCTGCCTCACAGCGCCAGAGACACGAGCGGCACGGTGGCGCAGCGGTAGAATCGCTGCCTCACAGCGCCAGAGACACGAGCGGCACGGTGGCGCAGCGGTAGAGTCGCTGCCTCACAGCGCCAGAGACACGAGCGGCACGGTGGCGCAGCGGTAGAGTCGCTGCCTCACAGCGCCAGAGACACGAGCGGCACGGTGGCGCAGCGGGTAGAGTCGCTGCCTCACAGCGCCAGAGACACGAGCGGCACGGAGGCGCAGCGGTAGAGTTGCTGCCTCACAGCGCCAGAGACCCGGGTTCCATCCTGACTACGGGTGCTGTCTGTACGGAGTTTACACGTTCTCCCCGTCACCTGCGTGGGTTTTCTCTGAGATCTCCGGTTTCCTCCCACACTCCAAAGACGTGCAGGTTTGTTGGTTAATTGGCTTGGTGTAAATGTAAATTGTCCCTGGTGTGTGGGATAGTGTTAGTGTGCGGGGATCGCTGGTCGGCACGGACTCGGTGGGCCGAAGGGCCTGTTTCCACGCTGTATCTTTGAACTAAACTGATTTAAAGTAAGAGACTGAGCTGGTAATGTAATTCTAAACATAGCCAGTGTTGCCAGTGAAGTGGGAGACTGTGCTGTATTGAGGAGAGTGCAGCTTCCGTTCTCATGCCCTGGTGACGGGATGGTCAGAGGATGAGGGTTCTGTGTTTCCGTGTTGTGTGTACAAGGCTGAGCTTGTTGCAGGGCCGCCCGTGGGGATTGTCGGGGTAGTGGGGTGTGAGAGGGAGCCCTGCCTACACTGGTAGAGAGGGCCGCAGCTTCTACAGGCCACACTGCACACACTCACACACATCCGCTATCACTGCCCGGTGTCACCGACTCAGGAAGCCGGGGACCAGATAAACAGACTGTCCCTGTGATAAACAGGGAGAGGGCAGACAGCCCCGAGTGTCAGATGGTATCAGAGTCCCACTGCTTCCTCTGGGATTACTCTGCATGCAGCGACTTCCCTCTGCACCGTGTAAACCAAACACACGCCACCTCGCTGGTGATCAGGAGGAAGCTGACGGATGTGGGAAGTGTCGGATCATCAAACATCCAGGAATAAATACAGCACGTCCACGTTCCCTTTACTTTATTTTAGTTTAAAGATACAGCGCGGAAATAGGCCCTTCGGCCCACTGAGTCTGTGCCGACCAGCAATCCCAGCACACTAACACTATCCTACACACACTAGGGACAATTCACATTTACACCAAGCCAATTAACCAACAAACCTGCACGTCTTTGGAGTGTGGGAGGAAACCGGAGATCACGGAGAAACCCCACGCGGTCACGGGAGAACGTGCAAACTCTGTACAGACAGCACCCGGGTTGAACCCGGGTCTCTGGCGCTGTGAGGCAGCAACTCTACCGCTGCGCCACCGTGCTGACCCGGGTTTGAGCTTGAGTTTGAGTTTAGTTTAATGCCACGTGTACCAAGGTACAGTGAAAAGCTTTTGTTGCGTGCTAACCAGTCAGCGTAAAGACAATACAAGATTACAATCGAGCCGTCCACAGTGTACAGATACAGGATAAAGGGGATAACTTGATTAATGTTTAATGCAGGATAAAGCCAGTAAAGTCCAATCAAAGATAGTCCAAGGTGGACACAAGATGCTGGAGTAACTCAGCGGGTCAGGCAGCATCTGTGGACAACATGGATAGGTGACGTTTCACAGAGTGCTGGAGTAACTCAGCGGGTCAGGCAGCATCTGTGGACAACATGGATAGGTGACGTTTCACAGAGTGCTGGAGTAACTCAGCGGGTCAGGCAGCATCTGTGGAGAACATGGATAGGTGACGTTTCACAGAGTGCTGGAGTAACTCAGCGGGTCAGGCAGCATCTGTGGAGAACAAAAACCAACTTAAACAAAGATTCAAGTTGATTTATCAAAGGAATATAACTGTTTGACTTCACCCAGTGAATGGAAGGTCATAAGTTCATAAGGTCCAGGAGCAGAATTAGGCCATTTGGCCCATCAAGTCTACTCCGCCATTCAGTCATGGCTGATCTGTCTCTGCCTCCTAACCGCATTCTCCTGCCTTCTCCCCGTAACCCCTGACACCCGCACTAATCAAGAATCTATCTACCTCTGCCTTAAAACTATCCACTGACTTGGCCTCCACAGCCTTCTGTGGCAAAGAATTCACCAACAGATTCACCACCCTCTGAAGATCATCAGAAGATGTTAGTGAAGATCTTCACCCCTTGGGTGGACAGTCAGAAGCTTTTCCCCAGGGTAGAGATGCCCAGGCGGTGGAGGCCAAGTCCGTGGATATTTTTAAGGCATAGAAAGATAGATGGATGGATTCTTGATCAGTACGGGTGTCAGGGGTTATGGGGAGAATGGGGTTAGGGTGGAGAGATAGATCAGCCATGATTGAATGGCGGAGTAGACTTGATGGGCCGAATGGCCTAATTCTGCTCCTATCACTTCTGATCTTATGGTCATGAAGCAGAGATGGTTTTATTCCAGTTTGTGCCACCACCGTGTGGTAATTTACCGTTTATTATTTGCCATCTGCTACCGTCATTTGTGGCTTAATGGAAGTGAGAGGAGTTGAGTTGTTGCCGCGTTTATTGATGAAGATGCTCATTACTCCACACACATTGATCTTAATTAGAGCCTCTGTGGGCCAGCGGGCGGGCGGGCGAGCTGTGGAACGCTGCACCTCCTGCCATCTGGCACCCAGTATTTGACAGCTTCTGCCCGCGAGTCTAGCGCAGTCATTGTGGCTTGGAGCGCAGAGTCTCTGCCACGCCGGCACATTCTCCATGACAATAAACTAAACACAACTTTCCTGAGGTGGCTCTACTATCTGTAAAGCTTCAAGTTGGGCAGCCGGGTAAAGCCAGCAAAGTCCGATCAAAGAGAGTCCGTGGGTCACCAATGAGGTGGATAGTAGTGCAGCCCTGTGTCTGGTTGTGGTCGCATGGTTCAGTTCCTTGTAGGTTCAAGGAAAGAGCGTTCACGTCGAGGCCCGGCCTCCACCAATCTTTCCACCACCGCGCGCAGGAAGCCATTGTGGGCAGATGCCCAGAAGTGTGTTCAGCTCTGGCTCAATAACCTTGTGTGTGGACTCGATGAGAGGAGCTGGGTAGAAACTGTCCCATTTATACTGTCCACTGGTACGGTTCTCCTTGCTTGACCTGGTCTATGTGTGTGTGGTGAGAGTGTACTCGTGTACAGAGGACTTTATCACACGTGCCATTCATAAACCAATACGAATACACGACAATAAATGACCTTCAATGTAGTCTGACCCACTGGGCCAACACTCCGGCAATGACATCACCTTGCTCAATGGAAACAAAGTGAAGAAATATTGAGTAGCTCTCTTTCAAATTGCCATTATGATTCTATTTGGGGCTCCTATGGGCAACTGGAATGATAATTTAGGGTCCTGGGTGAGGATGGAGCTCAGTGTGGGAGGTCAGGGTTACTTTAGTGAGAGGCGGAGAGTTGTGATCAGCGGGTTCTGCCAGTCTCGGCCCCGTTACATCGCAGCAACATCACACAGGATGAAGGAGGACACACGTCTGGCACGTTTTTGTTGTTAGTTTAGTTCAGAAATACAGCGTGGAAACAGGCCCTTCGGCCCACCGAGTCCGTGCCGACCAGCGATCCCCGCACACTAACACTATCCTACACACACTAGGGACAATTTTACATTTACACCAAGTCAATTAACCTACAAACCTGCACGTCTTCGCAGTGTACGAGGAAACCGAAGATCTCGGGGAAAACCCACGCAGGTTACGGGGAGAACGTGCAAACTCTGTACAGACAGCACCTGTAGTCAGGGTGGAACCCGGGTCTCTGGCGCTGTTCAAGAGGAATACCGCAGTGATCTGACTGCAAATTGCTGCGTTTGCCTTCAGAAGGAGCCCACGTATCACGGCCTTTATTACAGTAATGTCCTTCAGAAACACAGCAGACGTCTCATATAAAATGAATCACTCTGGAGTGGAGCGGAGATTGTAATATGAATTATAAATGTGCTTGGGGAAAATACCTTTGTTCAGCCTCTCCTGAGTGCAGGTTGCATGTTTTACATCCATTTGTAAAGATCCTGAGGTGCTCTTGTGTGAAGCACTGTTTTATTGCTGGTGGCTGTGTTGGTCACAGTCTCTGGGTCAATCACCATCGGTCCCGACATCTCTAATTCCGGCCAGGATTGCTCTCTCTTCACGCTGACTGGGTCCAGGCCCGGATACAGTGGATGTGGACAGGATGTTCCCACTAGCGGGAGAGTCTAGGACCAGAGGGCACAGCCTCAGAATTAAAGGGCGTACCTTTAGGAAGGAGATGAGGAAGAATTTAATTTGTCAGAGGGTGGCGAATCTGTGGAATTCTTTGCCACGACAGCCACATTGTGGAGGCCACAAGTCAGTGGATATATTTAAGGCAAAGATAGACAGATGCTTGATCAGTGCGGGTGTCAGGGGTTGTGGGGAGAAGGCAGGAGAATGGGCTGAACGGCCTCATTCTGTT
>OY740807.1:40574346-40599346 GCA_963514005.1 Raja brachyura | reverse complement strand
TGCAAAGACAACATACGCCCGTGCAGAACAGTGTTACAGTGTTACAGTGTTGCAGATAAAAAGTGCAAGGTCTGCAGTGAGGTAGGTTGGAAGATCAAGACTACACCCCAGCTTATAGAAGGGCCGTTTGGTCGTCTGATAACAGAGGGGAAGAAGCTGTTCCTGAGTCTGGTGGTGCTTGCGTTGAAGGCTTTGTATCTTCTGCATGAGGGAGCGGGGACCAGCAGGAATGACCGGGGTGTGAGTGGTCCTTCATTATGGCGGCTGCTTTCCCGAGGCAGCGTGAAGTGTAGATGGAGTCAGTGGTGGGGAGTGTGGTCTGTGTGGGACTGGACCACATCTACAATGGTGGGGAGTATGGTCTGTGTGGGACTGGGCCACATCTACAGTGGTGGGGAGTGTGGTCTGTGTGGGACTGGGCCACATCTACAATGGTGGGGAGTGTGGTCTGTGTGGGACTGGGCCACATCTACAGTGGTGGGGAGTGTGTGTGTGGGACTGGGCTACATCTACAGTGGTGGGGAGTGTGGTCTGTGTGGGACTGGGCTACATCTACAGTGGTGGGGAGTGTGGTCCGTGTGGGACTGGGCCACATCTACAGTGGTGGGGAGTGTGGTCTGTGTGGGACTGGGCCACATCTACAGTGGTGGAGAGTGTGGTCTGTGTGGGACTGGGCCACATCTACAATGGTGGGGAGTGTGGTCTGTGTGGGACTGGGCCACATCTACAGTGGTGGGGAGTGTGTGTGTGGGACTGGGCTACATCTACAGTGGTGGGGAGTGTGGTCTGTGTGGGACTGGGCCACATCTACAGTGGTGGGGAGTGTGGTCTGTGTGGGACTGGGCCACATCTACAGTGGTGGGGAGTGTGGTCTGTGTGGGACTGGGCCACATCTACAGTGGTGGGGAGTGTGGTCTGTGTGGGACTGGGCTACATCTACAGTGGTGGGGAGTGTGGTCTGTGTGGGACTGGGCCACATCTACAATGGTGGAGAGTGTGGTCTGTGTGGGACTGGGCCACATCTACAATGGTGGAGAGTGTGGTCTGTGTGGGACTGGGCCACATCTACAGTGGTGGGGAGTGTGGTCTGTGTGGGACTGGGCCACATCTACAATGGTGGAGAGTGTGGTCTGTGTGGGACTGGGCCACATCTACAATGGTGGGGAGTGTGGGACTGGGCCACATCTACAATGGTGGGGAGTGTGGGACTGGGCCACATCTACAGCTCTCCGTGATTTCTCGTGACCTTGGGCAGTTATGCTTCACTCATGGGGGGATGTGCAGAGGATTTACGTTGGTCCAATGAAAATATGCAGAGCCAAAGATGCATTAAATAAGGCAGGTGCTGTGTGGAAGAGCAGGCAGAGAGCAGCCATGATCAGTCCATTGAATTGTGAGATTCTAATCTGATTTGGAGCCTTTACTAATGTGTGTTTGAATGATGTCAAGCTGTGAGCCCTGGGGCATCCATCACACACTGAACCCACACAACAGCTTCCCACTTGCGTCAGACTTTATTGTGATGTATAACAGGCCATGGAACTGAGCGACTGATAGAAAATGAGCCCGCTGTAGTTTGCACCCACCCGATTAACCAGGGCAATTTGGCACTGATTGCTTGTATTAGGGGTCTGGCTCAGCAGAGACTGGCAGTGATCGCGGCAAGAATGAGACGATGTGTCCTCCAGGTTTGGAAGGAGATGCTGGAATTTCAGAGTATAAATCTGCCGCAGTGTTATTGTATTGGCAGTGGTCCCACCCGACAGAGGCTGTCGCTTGTCCCTGCTTGGACACGTGATCCTACAACGGTCAGCAGGTTGGGCGGGGCAGCACGGTGGCGCAGCGGTAGAGTTGCTGCCTCACAGCGCCAGAGACCCGGGCTCCATCCTCACTACAGCTGCTGTCTGTACGGAGTTTGCACGTTCTCCCCGTGACCTGCGTGGGTTTTCTCCAGAGGCATGTGGGTTTGTAGGTTAATTGGCTTCTGTAGATTGTCCCCTAGTGTTTGCAGAATAGGCGGTGATCGCTGGTGGGCACGGAGTCAGTGGGCCGAAGGGCCTGTTTCCATGCTGTATCTTTAAATTGAAAACTAAGGTTAGGCCTACACTCACCAGTCTAGATTGCCCTGGCAGCAGTGGTGGTGGACATGGCGGAGATAGAATGGAGGGATGAGGCAGAGGAGATGAGTAGCCTCGCACGTTCGGGCCATTGGTCAGCGTGGACTTGGTGGGCAAAAGGACTTGTTTAGAGGGGAGAGATAGATAAGCCATGATTGAATGGCGGAATAGACTAGATGGGCCGAATGGCCTAATTCTGCTCCTATTCCTTATGACCTTTCCACAGGGTATCTGTAAAGGAGTGTGAAGGAGGGCTTCGGCCCGAGACGTTGCCTATTCCTTCGCTCCATAGAAGCTGCTGCACCCGCTGAGTTTCTCCAGCATTTTGTCTACTTTCGGGCATCTCTGAAGTCTAGTCTACAGTGGTGGGAGTCGGGTCCCAGTGGTGGGAGTCGGGGATGGAGCGGTTACTGACAGCCCCAGTCATCATTCCCTCGCGCTGGTCACACTAGTTTATTGTCACGTGTACCGAGGTACAGTGAACCAGCCAGTGGAACGACAAGACATGAGTACAGTGTACACGTACATGATAAGGGAATAACGTTTAGTGCAAGGTAAAGCCAGCAAGGATAGTCCAAGAGTCACCAATGAGGTAGATGGGAGGTCAGCACTGAAGACAGACACAAACTGCTGGAGTAACTCAGCGGGACAGGCAGCATCTGTGGAGTGAAGGAATGAGGCCCTTCCTCAGCCTCTGTGCTCTAGTTGTGGTTGGATGGTTCAGTAGCACTGTTCAGCAATGCATGTGCAGGAGTCCGACCTAGACTGGAGCTGCCACTGTTGCAAGGGCAGCGCTGCAGAGAGGAGCTGTTGCTGCAGCCTGCAACGGTGCCCCCACCTCCCCGTACACATGGAATGTTAAATTCACAGTATTTGAGTTGAGTTTATTGCCACATGTACCGAGGTAGAGCAACAAGATTTTGTTGCGTGCTATCCAGTCAGTAGGTATGTTACAAAACTTACCTTTAGCGGCGCTAACTTACCTAACTCCTAATAGTGAACCGCCTGGATAGAGTGGATGTGGACAGGATGTTTCCACTGGTGGGAGAGTCTAGGACCAGAGGGCACAGCCTCAGAATTAAAGGTCGTTCCTTTAGGAAGGAGTTGAGGAGGAATTTCTTCGGTCAGCGGGTGGTGAATCTGTGGGATTCATTGCATAAGACAGCTGTGGGGGCCAAGTCAATGGGTATTTTTAAGGCAGAGATAGACAGATTCTTGATTAGTACGGGTGTCAGGGGTTATGGGGAGAAGGCAGGAGAATGGGGTTAAAAGATGGGGGGGGGGATGTGTGTGTGTGTGTGTGTGTGTGGGGGGGTGTGTGGGGTGGAGTGTGGGGGGGGAGTGGGGGTCAACAGGAGGTCAGAAGGAAAGTGAAATGAATGAAAGTGGGAAGGAATATGCAAGAACATTGGCGTGAGTTAATGGGGAACGAGCGAAGCCCAGAGAATGGAGAAGACACGAGGTCTGGGAGTCAGGAGCACTCCTTCACCACAAGCTCATATACTTTTATTAGCTACCATTCATTTTAATTTTATTTTTACAATAATCTATAAAATTGAGCAGGTGCCTCAGGCTTGCCACAAGACTCGTATTACTCAGAGAATGACCATTAAAACCAAGTACTAGTGCTCTAACAGCAGGATAGACACTCAACCAAGAACAGCAAGCCATGGGACAAATTACAAGGCACGCTGCTTGTATGCACCTCATGCAGTAGGGGAGGGAGGAACTGCAGATGCTGGGGTGGGGGTGGGGGTGGGGTGGGGTGGTGAAGTGTGGTGAAGTGTGGTGGTGAGTAAAGTCTGAGTCTTCAGCGAGGAGACTGAGGCGAGGAGTGGTGCAGGAGCTTCTGGAGGGACAGGGGTGAGGGGGGTTGCAATATTAGTTAAGATGCAATAGGAATCTGAGGGGCAACCTTTTCACACAGAGGATGGTGGGTGTATGGAACAAGCTGCCAGAGGAGGTACTTGAGGCTGGGACTATCCCAATGTTTAAGTAACAGTTGGGCAGGTACATGGATAGGACACGTTTGGGGAGATATGGACCAAGTGCAGGCAAGTGAGACTAGGGTAACTGGGGCATGTTGGCCAGTGTGGGCGAGTTGGGCCGAAGGGCCTGTTTCCACACTGTCACTATATGACTATAACTCAGCAGGACAGGCAGCATCTGTGAAGAGAAGGAATGGGTGATGTTTCTTCAGTCTGATAAAGGATCTTAGAAAACATAGAAACATAGAAATTAGGTGCAGGAGTAGGCCATTCGGCCCTTCGAGCCTGCACCGCCATTCAATATGATCATGGCTGATCATCCAACTCAGTATCCCGTACCTGCCTTCTCTCCATACCCTCTGATCCCCTTAGCCACAAGGGCCACATCTAACTCGCTCTTAATTATAGCCAATGAACTGGCCTCAACTACCCTCTGTGGCAGAGAGTTCCAGAGACCCACCACTCTCTGTGTGAAAAAAGTCCTTCTCATCTCGGTCATAAAGGATTTCCCCCTTATCCTTAAGCTGTGACCCCTTGTCCTGGAAAATCTTGACCCAAAACGTCAGCCATTCCTTCTCTCCATAGATGCTGCCTGTCGGGCTGAGTTACTCCAGCACCCTGTGTCTATCGTCAGAGTTAAAATGAAGCTGGTTCACTGTTCCACCGTCTTTCCACTCCTCAACTATCTGTCCATTTACACGTTGTCCCATCATGGTGACAAACTGCAGATATATGCTGCTTACTTCACTTGACAAGTTGCTAATGGTTCATGCTGTGGATGATTGAGGTTGTTGTGTTGTAACGGCAGCGATATCTCATCCTGGTTAATGCACTGTGCAGAGTCTGGATGCAAGTTAATACAATGGAAGCATAGTCCTACTTGTGTGTGGAACGTATGACCATGCCTAATGGCAGTCATGCCTGGTATGTCTGTCTAGCATTGAGTACCATTAGGCAGGCACTGTGTAGGGGCATATTTGCGATTTGCGATGTTGGTTCACAAATAAAGCTCCTTAATGGGACCAGGCTCTCAAACAGCTGCAGGAAGGAGGTCGATAAATTGGAGAGACTGCAGAAAACATGCACCAGAACGTTGCACAGAGTCGCACAGCGTGGAAACTGGCCCTTCGGCCCGACTTGCCCGTGCCGACCAACATGCCCCATCTACACTTGTCCCACCTGGCCCAATATTGATTTCTCTAACTGCAAGTAATCCTTGCAGCCCCTCTATCTCTATCCCTCTGACACGCAAGTCATACCAGCTGCAGAGTCGTCTTGTTGAGTCTCACTGTCTGTAACGTGTTGTCATTGTACCAGCCTCAACTACCTCCCCTGGCAGCTCGTTCCGTAAACCCACCGCCCTCAGTATCATGGGCTGTGTCGGCAGCTTCAACCCTGAGCAGTAATTGTGGATTACATCAATTAATCGCTGAAACTAATCCATCTTTTACAAGCAGTTAAATGTCAGCCTCTCTCTTGAACCATTTCAATTAATAAGAAGACAATTTTCCATTATGAATAATTGAAGTCACTCATCTTATTGATTACAGTAAGCGTCACTTTAATAATCTTCACAACATTCATGTTTCATGCTCAAATATGAAGCAACTCAAAGCTAAAAGTGCCTCATCAAACTTTGATGTGAATCTACTTATTTTTTGTATTTGTAGAATGTGATGGTGATGGTGATATCTGTGTGGTGGAGGCAGGAAGTTCTTCTGCGGTCCTGTCTCAATCATGAATACAAACCAACCAATTAGTGTGGAAACTGGCCCTTCGGCCCATCTTGCCCGTGCCGATGCCCCATCTACACTAGTCCCACCTCCCTGCGTTGGACCCATATCTCTCTAAACCTATCCTATCCATGTACCTGTCAATGGCAGAGTGGTAAGTCTAGTTTTAGACAATAGGTGCAGGAGAAGGCCATTCGGCCCTTCGAGCCAGCACTGCCATTCAATGTGATCATGGCTGATCATCCACAATCAGTACCCCATTCCTGCCTTTTCCCCATATCACCTGACTCCGCTATTTTTAAGAGCCCTATCTAGCTCTCTTGAAAGTATCCAGAGAACCGGCCTCCACCGCGCTCTGAGGCAGAGAATTCCGCAGACTCACAACTCTGTGTGAAAAAGTGTTTCCTCATAGACATAGACATAGAAGTCTCATCTCTGTTCTAAATGGCTTGCCCCTTATTGTTAAACTGTGGCCCCAGGTTCTGGACTCCCCCAACATCGGGAACATGTTTCCTGCCTCTCGCATGTCCAAACCCTTAATAATCTTATATGTTTCAATAAGAGCCCCTAAAGTAAGATTTTAAATGTTTAGAATTAGTTCATATAAAGGGTGGTGGGTGTATGGAAAGAACTGCCGGAGGAGGTAGTTGAGGCAGGGACTATCAGAACGTTTAAGAAACATTTGGACAGGTACATGGATAGGACAGGTTTAGAGGGATATGGACCAAAAGGAGAAAGGTGGGACTAATGTAGATGGGATATGTTGGTGAGTACAGACAGGTCGGGCTGAAGGGCCTGTATGACTCTATGCCTCAACTACCTCCTCTGGCAGCTCGTTCCGTGCACCCACCACCCTCTGATTGAAAATGGTGCCTCTCAGGTTACTATTAAATCTTTTCCCTTCACCTTAAACTTGTGTCCCCTGGTTCTCGATGCCCCTCCTCTGGGTAAATGACTCTGTGAAATCTCGCTGTCCATTCCTCTCAAGGTTAATGGAGCAAAGGTATATGGAGGCACGGTGACGCAGCGGTAGAGTTGCTGCCTCACAGCGCCACAGACCCGGGTTCCATCCTGATTACGGGTGCTGTCTGTACGGAGTTTGTACGTTCTCCCCGTGACTGCGTGGGTTTTCTCCGGGTGCTACGGTTTCCGCCCACACTCCTAAGATGTATAAGTTTGTAGGAATTGGCTTGGTATAATTATAAATGCCCTAGTGTGTGCAGGATGGTGTTAATGTGTGGGGATCGCTGGTCAGAGCGGACTCGGTCGGCCAAACAGCTGGAGTAACTCTGCAGGACACGCTGCATTTCTGGAGAAAAGGAAAGTGTGACGTTTCAGGTCGAGGCCTTTCTTCAGACTGAGAGAAATTAGAGATATAGATCGTGCTATAGAGGTATATAGAACCAATGAATGAAAGATATGTAACCATGATAACGGAAACAGGCCATTGGTAGCTGTGGGCTTGGTGAAAACGAGTTATAGACAACTCGTTTATAGGGAGAGGGAGGGAGGGAGAGGGGGAGAGGGACGGAGAGAGAGAGAGAGAGATAGACGAAAATAGATATTTAATGTTAAATATCTGAGAGTACAAATCAACGAAAATAAAGGAGACTAACTGTGTCAGAGAGCAGACTCCTTGTCCCAACTGTGGATGTGCAGGGATGTAACGCGATGGATTAATTTACAACAGAATGACCTTCCCCTTTAGGTTTATCAATGAGATCCAATGAAATGAGCGTTGTGAAGCCTCCCATCCAATCTTGGTTGCTTGGTTCTCCAAAATATTCCAACTGGAATTTAAACTGGAGGTGGTGAAGGGAGGGGTTTAGCCAGAGAGGGTTATTGGGAAGAAAGTGCCACTTTAAATGTAGTTGCATCTGGCTGGGCAACCGTGGCTTGGTGGAGATTATTCCGTGCTTCAATAGTGCGTGGAAAGAACGAATTGCTGTACACATCTGTCTTTGAGGCTGGGACCACAAATTGGATCGAATGCCCTCGTCTGCTCCTAATTGGTTTGGGGTTGGTGTAGGTCTTGTGATCCATGTCTAGCTGACCATTTAACATTTTGTAAAAACAGGTAAAACGGTGAGCTTCACGTCTGTCTTGGAGAGGGTTCCACCCCACCCAGAGAATTCAGAAGTTTGGTGACACTCGCTTCTCTCTCGTAGGTGTTAGTAACAAATCGAGCGGCCTGTCTTTGGACACGTTCGATGGATGAAATGTTTTTATCTGTGTATGGGTCCCAAGCTGCAACTGCGTAGTCCAGATGAGGTCTAACGAGGGTGAAATACAGCTTCTCCTTGACAGAAGCTGAACAATGATGGAAGTTGCGCCTCAGGAAGTTTAGGACACCTGGATTCCTCTTTCTGGTGACACGCATGGTTTCACATTTGGAAGGGTTGATCTGCATGCCCCATTGTTGTGACTCCCCCCTCCAAGGCCACCCCCCCCTCCATCTGCAAGGCTTTGCATTGGTATTTTGGGCACTTTAGACGTTGGCATTGAGTAATTGCAACTGGGCAAGTTTAATTTAGTGTAGATATACAGCGCGGAAACAGGCCCTATGGCCCACTGAGTGTGCACCAACCAGCGATCCCCGCACACTAACACCATCCTACACACACTAGGGACAATTTATAATCAAACTCTGGTCTGTGGCGCTGTGGGGCACGAACTCTACCGCTATCACCGTGCCGCTCGTGTCTGTGGCGCTGTGGGGCACGAACTCTACCGCTATCACCGTGCCGCTCGTGTCTGTGGCGCTGTGGGCACGAACTCTACCGCTATCACCGTGCCGCTCGTGTCTGTGGCGCTGTGGGCACCAACTCTACCGCTATCACCGTGCCGCTCGTGTCTGTGGCGCTGTGGGCACGAACTCTACCGCTATCACCGTGCCGCTCGTGTCTGTGGCGCTGTGGGCACGAACTCTACCGCTATCACCGTGCCGCTCGTGTCTGTGGCGCTGTGGGGCACGAACTCTACCGCTATCACCGTGCCGCCCTTCGCCATTAGGGCTTGTTGGAAGTGTGAAGCATGGGGAACAAAGGTGGGGATCTCTGGTGGAGAGTGGATCTCGGTGAATCTGGTTGCTCCGTCACCAGAGCCTCCTGGCCTTGGTTCACCATTCTGTGCAGCGGTTGTTAAGGTAACCTTAAGAAAGGTGGAAACCGTCGGTCCCAGCAGAGATGCAAGTCAATTGCAGTGCACACTGACTGAATTATTTTGACACGACTATAATGGTTGCTATGGCTACTAAACGCATCCACTGAGGTCCTGCAAAAATCAGAACTGCTTTGGGTCACAATTCATTACGTTACGTTACAAACTAGGAGAGATTTATCTGTGTTGGCTTCTGCCAATTGTTACTTTTGCCAATTGGAACCAAATCTGTAAATGAATAAAGGGGATTAGAGGGCAGAATGAACAAAAACCAGGTGCCCAGATTACGTTAGATAATAGATAGTTTAGTTCAGTTTATTGTCACGTGTACTGAGGTACAGGGAAAAGTTGCGTGCTAGCCAGTCAGCGGAAAGATAATACACTATTGCCATTAGGGAGGAGCTCCAGAAAATCCTGCACCCACTCAACCCCCCCCCCCCCCCATCTTCTCTCCGACACGGAGCGATCGCCACCCCCTTTTTTTTTGTTAAACATCTATTTCCTTCGGGTGGTTTTAATTTCCCCCTTACCATTTCCGTACTTTTTCGATAGGTGCCATGACCCGTTTGATGTCATCCTTCGCCCTGCTCCTGGTCTCGGCCCGCACCGATCTGCCGGACATGCTCTGAGCGTGTGAGCGTGTGTGTCTGTGTGTGTCTGTGTGTGTGTGTGTGTGTGTGTGTCTGTGTCTGTGTGTGTCTGTGTGTGTGTGTGTCTCTAAGGGGAGGTTCCGGCACCAAGAGCGAGCGAACGGGTGGACAGACGGACGAAAGCAACGATCATAGAGCGGCAAAGGTGGACATTTTGGGTCGAGACCCTTCTTCAGACTGACAGTCAAGGGAAAGGGAAACTGGAGACATAGACATCACATCTCTGGAGAGAAGGAATGGGTCTTAAGGAGGGTCTCGATCCGAAACGTCACCCATTCCTCCTCTCCAGAGATGCTGCCTGTCCCGCTGAGTTACTCCAGCATTTTGTGTCTATCTTGGGTTTAAACCAGCATCTGCAATTCCTTCCCACACATTTTGTAACTGTGACCCTGCAGCTTCAGTTGCTGAGGGTAGCGTGGACCGTGAGGGTGATCTTCCACACTTGTGTCTCCGCACAACCTAGTCTGAACATTCATGTTAAATGAAACTAATACAGCAGAAAGCCCTTGACTGCCAGACAGCAGCTCCATGAGTGGAACTACACTGCACGCAATAAAACAACAAATGAATTCAAGTGGCAACAAGATGAATTCATTCACACACTGTCAAACGCTGCAAGTATTTAATTGCCACATGTACCAGAAACAGATCCATGAAACTCTCACTTACAGCTTTGTATGCCTGTTAATACAATAACACAAATATATAATAACCAATAAAGCAATGAATTAATAGCTAATACCATTAATGTATGGAACGTGCTGTCGGAGGAAATAGTTGAGGCAACGTTCAAGAAACATTTGGACAGGTACGTGGATAGGACAGGTTTAGAGGGATATGGGCCAAATGCAGGCAGGTGGAACTGGTGTAGATGGGCCTGTTTCCATGCTGTGTGACTCTATAACTAAGTAACTAATAATGCAGCACTGAAGTCTGTAGACACACTCCATAGATCACAGTAGCTGGGGTTAGTGTTGTGCAGTATTCTAGAGCCTGATGGTTGCTGGGAAGAAGCTGGTCTTGAACCTGGAGGTCACGGTTTTCAGGCTCCTGTACCTTCCTCCCGATGGTAGCAGTGAGATGAGAGCGTGGCCAGGGTGGTGTGGGTCTCTGATGATGCTGGCTGCCTTTTTGAGGCAGCGCCTCCTGTAGATCCCTTCGATGGTGGGGGGGTCAGTACCTGTGATGGACCTTCGATGGTGGGGGGGTCAGTACCTGTGATGGACCTTCGATGGTGGGGGGGGGTCAGTACCTGTGATGGACCTTCGACGGTGGGGGGGTCAGTACCTGTGATGGACCTTCGATGGTGGGGGGGGTCAGTACCTGTGATGGACCTTCGATGGTGGGGGGGGTCAGTACCTGTGATGGACCTTCGATGGTGGGGGGGGTCAGTACCTGTGATGGACCTTCGATGGTGGGGGGGTCAGTACCTGTGATGGACCTTCGATGGTGGGGGGGGTCAGTACCTGTGATGGACCTTCGATGGTGGGGGGGGTCAGTACGTGTAAGGGACCGGGCAGTGTCCACCACTCTGTAGTTCGCTCGATTACCGGGCGTTTGATTTGCCGACCGGGCCGTGATGCAAGCAGTCAACGTGCTGTAGAATTTCAAGAGCGTATTTGTTGACGTACCGAATGTCCTCACTATGTGCAGGGATCGCTGGTCGGTGCGGACTGGATGGGCCGAAGAGCCTAATTCCGCACTGTATCTCTACACTAAACCAAGATTGTGAAGTTGGGGGCTGGATTGGAGGCATTGTGGTGATGGGGACAAGTGTAATGGTTATGACCCAGGGTTGTATGAACACTCCTCGGGGAAGACGGCCATTACATTTCAAATAAAGAATGGTTGTTTGTGTGGAGGTTTGTGGCATTCCCAGCGGAGCGATGTTCCTGCCTCAGCGCGGGCAAGTGGAGAATAATATCCTGCATTGTTCACTGATGGCAAGTTAATTCTTTCCCTGAGGGGGGGGGTGTGATTAAGCTGCCGCTGCCCACAGACACACAGCGGGGGGGGGGGGGGGGGGGGGAGGGGGCAGGTAGGTGGTGGACACAGGGCATTGGCCCATGAGGCTGCGGCAGCCGGTAGCTCGGCTGCAGGGAATGGACTTCTTCACGAGATGTTGTAAACTGGCTAAAGGTGCCATGGACACTGTGCTCTGTGTGTCTCCACACACTCATAATTAATGAGCAGAAGTCCTGGCTCCCAGCACAGACCTGCTTAAAATGTCTCACAGTTTCCACCACAGTTATTTAATCACCCTGACAGTTTAAAGATGACTTTGCACACCAATGTGTGCTTTCTATGGATTATAAATTGTATAATTTGACAGAATGGCTGAGTTGGAAGCAGTGTTTGCTCTGTACAGGGAGCTTGGAGGAGCTTGCTGTGTTTCACAGAGTTGCTGACAGAGGCAGATATGGTAGTGAACACCAGAGGCCTTTGGACACTCGGGCTGCATGTGGATGGTGTGTAGGCCGAGGAGATGAACCCATCTTGGCATCATGTTCAGTGCAGACACAGTGGGCTGAAGGGCCTGTTCTATGTTCATCAGAATGATCCCAGGGATGAATGGGTTAACGTATGATGAGCATTTGTCGGCCCTGGGCCTGTACTCGCTGGACTTTAGAAGGATGAGGGGGACCTCATTGAAACGTACAGAATAGTGAAAGGCCTGGATCGAGTGGATGTGGAGAGGATGTTTCTACTGGTGGGAGAGTCTAGGACCAGAGGTCACAGCCTCAGAAATGTTTTAGGGCGGTGAATCTGTGGAATTCATTGCCACAGACGGCTGTGAAGGCCACGTCATTGGGTGTTTATAACGTGGAGAATAACAGATTCTTGATCAGTGCGGGTGTCGGGAGTTATGGGGAGAACGCAGGAGACTGGGGTCAGGAGGGAGAGATAGATCAGCCATGATTGAATGGCAGAATAGACTTGATGGGCCGAATGGCCCAAATCTACTCCTATGGCTTATGAGCGTATGAGCTTCTGTTCTATATCATAACCATACTTTATTAGCCAAGTGTGTTTTGCAACACATGAGGAGTTTGATTTGCACAGTCACACCAATAAAAGCAGCAAGACACGAAATACATTTTAACATAAACATCCACCACAGCGACTCCCCCACGTTCCTCACTGTTCAATCTCTTCCCTTGTCTGTTCACCCGGGGTCGGGGGCGTCGAGCCTCGCGTTGACGGGACGATCTCGGCTCCCGTAGCCGGCGGTTGGGCCCGCTGTGTCGGGGCGATCAAGCTCCTGCATCGGGGGGATCTCATCTCCCCTGCGTCGGGCGATCGGACCCCGGGTCGAGGCTCGCCGAACCTCCTGTGGCTTGGAGCTTCCCGACATCGGTCGCTACCCGAGACTGCGAGCTCCTCGATGGTGAAATCCGCAAACCGCGGTTGGAGCGTCGATCCCAGGCGAGGGATCATCGCAGGCTCCGATGGTAAGTCCACGCCCCGCGATGGGTGGGGCTCAACGTCAGTCCCGAGCAAGGCCGCCAGCTCCGTGATGTTAGACCGCAGAGCGACCGGAGATACGACCCGGAAAACAATCGCATCTCCGGCACGGCAAGAGATTGAAAAAACATTTCCCCCGACCCCCCCTCCCCGCCCCCCCACCCCGCCCCCCACCCCGCCCCCGCCCGGCCCCACCCCGCCCCCACACCGCCCCCCCACCCCGCCCCCCCACCCCCCACATAAAACAAACCAGAGAACATTAACACAAACTTTTAAAACACACTAAAAAATACCAATAAAGACGAAACGACAGACAGACCGCTGGCGAGGCTGCCATCACTGACGGCGCCACCTGGTGGATCAGCTTAGACCACGTTCCCCTACAGCGCTGAGGGATCATTGCACCAACGTCCAACTGCTGGAGCCCGTGCTTTTTTACCGTCCAATAGTTATCCTTTAATCGGCATCGTATAAACAATTAATCTTGTCATTACAACATTTATATTTGTACGGTTTACTGTTCATAACTTCATCATTTCTAGGAGCAGAAATAGACCATTCGGCCCATCAAGTCTATTCTGCCATTCAATCATGGCTGATCTATCTCTCCGTCTCAACCCCAGTCTCCCCCATAACCCCTGACACCCGTACTAATCAAGAACATGTCAATCTCCGCTTTAAAAATACCCAATGACTTGGCCTCCACCGCCGTCTGTGGCAATACGTTCCACAGTATGTTTCAGTGCTAGAGATGGCCACATGTCCAATCCACCCAATTGTCTGTGATGTTGCAACTTCCAGAAGTTGTGAATCATTTGATGACTAGCCGGTCCCTCTGGCATTCCTGCAACACTATGCATTTATTAATCTAGCACCTTAATACAACCGTGTCTCACTAACGGTTCAAATCTCGCCACAAATACTTTGAGGCTTGAATAATTACATTTTATGCAATTTTGTCTTTGAAGACTGAGCATTTTTTACAGTTCCCACGTTAATGTGCCATCCCACGTTCAATATATTTTGCAACTTGCAGCAAAATGCTTTCATCTATATTGCGTTTAATTTGCTGCTCTGCTTTGGTAAAAAGATTTAACTAATGTAGTCTGACCTGGTTGTGAGATCTATGTGCCTGGTTAATGTGGAAGGGTGTTTCTACACCCGCTGAAAACGTGTGGCGAGGAGTCGTGGTGTGTGGGATGTGTCGTGACTCCTGCAACCGCAGAAGATGCAACACCTGTCCCTATACCTCCCTCCTCCACTCCATCCAAGGACCTCAACAGCTTTTTCAGGTGAGGCAGTGGTTCACTTGCACCTCCTCCAACCTCATCTACTGTATCCGCTGTTCCAGATGTGGACTCCTGTATATCAGCGAGACCATGTGCGGGCTTGGCAATCGTTTCGCTGAGCACCTCCACTCAGTCCGCCTAAACCTGCCCGATCTCCCGGTGGCTCAGCACTTCAACTCCCCCTCCCATTCCCAATCTGACCTTTCTGTCCTGGGCCTCCTGCATTGTCAGAGTGAGGCCCAGTGCAAATTGGAGGAACAGCACCTCATGTTTCACTTGGGCAGCTTCCACCCCAGCGGTGTGAACATTGACTTCTCTAACTTCAAGTAACCCTGGCTTTCCCTCTCTCCATCCCCTCCCCCTTCCCAGTTCTCCCACTAGTCTGACTGTCTCCAACTACATTCCATCTCTGCTTCCTTCCTTCCTCCCAACTAACAATGATCTAGTCTACATTTTCCATGATCTCAACACCTTTGATGTCTTGTTCTCACACCTCACCCTTCCTTACCTCTGTATCTCCCCCTCCCCTGACTCTCAGTCTGAAGAAGGGTCTCGACCCGAAATGTCACCCATTCCTTCTCTCCAGAGATACTGCCTGTCCCGCTGAGTTACTCCAGCTTGTATCTGTCTTGACTGAATAACCCAGGTTTATTTCTCGATCTTTCTGGTTTTTATTGCCTTTTATTGGCAAAGTTTGCAATACTTTCAGCTGTATTTTTGCTGCAGAATTCCTGCTTTCCAACTCATTCTTCATGAGGGAGAACTTGGCATATTTATGTTCCTGTCCTGTCTCATACTCACCCGCACTGGGATATTCTTCAGATGTGACTTAAAGCAGCGATGTGTCGACAACTCAACACTCCTCCCATGAACTTGTCCAAATCTTCCAACCTACCTCATTGCGATCTTGCGCTTTTTCTCTGTTACTCTAACCATAACGATGTAACTATCTGGTCTTTTTCACTTTGCTCCAGCTGGCCTGTAGACCAAAGTAAACAGGGAGTCGCAGGCTACACGAAAACAGCAGAGAGTTGTAGATGTACCCAGCCCCTCACACAGTCCACACTCCCCACTATTGTAGATGTACCCAGCCCCTCACACACACACATTCCCCACCACTGTAGATGTGGCCCAGTCCCTCACACAGTCCACACTCCCCACTATTGTAGATGTACCCAGCCCCTCACACACACATTCCCCACCA
The DNA here is from genome assembly GCA_963514005.1 of Raja brachyura. Next base: position 40,583,741 of record OY740807.1, on the reverse strand, counting down.
CTGTAGATGTACCCAGCCCCTCACACACACACATTCCCCACTATTGTAGATGTACCCAGCCCCTCACACACACACACATTCCCCACTATTGTAGATGTACCCAGCCCCTCACACACACACATTCCCCACCACTGTAGATGTAGCCCAGCCCCTCACACACACACATTCCCCACCACTGTAGATGTGGCCCAGTCCCTCACACAGTCCACACTCCCCACTATTGTAGATGTGGCCCAGTCCCTCACACACACACACATTCCCCACCACTGTAGATGTGGCCCAGCCCCTCACACACACACACACTCCCCACCACTGTAGATGTGGCCCAGCCCCTCACACACACACATTCCCCACCACTGTAGATGTAGCCCAGCCCCTCACACACACACATTCCCCACCACTGTAGATGTGGCCCAGTCCCTCACACAGTCCACACTCCCCACTATTGTAGATGTGGCCCAGCCCCTCACACACACACACACTCCCCACCACTGTAGATGTAGCCCAGTCCCTCACACACACACTCCCCACCACTGTAGATGTAGCCCAGTCCCTCACACACACACATTCCCCACCATTGTAGATGTACCCAGACCCTCACACACACACATTCCCCACCATTGTAGATGTGGCCCAGTCCCTCACACACACACACTCCCCACCACTGTAGATGTAGCCCAGCCCCTCACACACACACACTCCCCACCACTGTAGATGTACCCAGTCCCTCACACACACACATTCCCCACCATTGTAGATGTGGCCCAGTCCCACACACACACACACTCCCCACCACTGTAGATGTAGCCCAGTCCCACACACACACATTCCCCACCATTGTAGATGTACCCAGACCCTCACACACACACATTCCCCACCACTGTAGATGTACCCAGCCCCTCACACACACACATTCCCCACCATTGTAGATGTACCCAGCCCCTCACACACACACACTCCCCACTATTGTAGATGTACCCAGCCCCTCACACACACACATTCCCCACCATTGTAGATGTACCCAGACCCTCACAAACACACACTCCCCACCACTGTAGATGTGGCCCAGTCCCTCACACAGTCCACATTCCCCACCACTGTAGATGTAGCCCAGACCCTCACACACACACACTCCCCACCACTGTAGATGTAGCCCAGCCCCTCACACACACACACTCCCCACCACTGTAGATGTACCCAGTCCCTCACACACACACATTCCCCACCATTGTAGATGTGGCCCAGTCCCTCACACACACACACTCCCCACCACTGTAGATGTAGCCCAGCCCCTCACACACACACACTCCCCACCACTGTAGATGTACCCAGTCCCTCACACACACACATTCCCCACCATTGTAGATGTGGCCCAGTCCCTCACACACACACACTCCCCACCACTGTAGATGTAGCCCAGCCCCTCACACACACACACTCCCCACCACTGTAGATGTACCCAGTCCCTCACACACACACATTCCCCACCATTGTAGATGTGGCCCAGTCCCACACACACACACACTCCCCACCACTGTAGATGTAGCCCAGTCCCACACACACACATTCCCCACCATTGTAGATGTACCCAGACCCTCACACACACACACTCCCCACCACTGTAGATGTGGCCCAGTTCAGTTCAGTTTTATTTGTCATATGTAGGTTAACACGGGGTGAACAATGAAATGTGTTTGACAAGGCAACGGGTCACCTCAGCTATGGTATTACAAGGATAAAATTAAGGTTATAAAAAGAAGATAAAAGTGACCTTGGTCGGTAAAAGACAATAATAAATAAAATAATCAACATATATGATGTGTTAATGAGTTCAGAAGCCTGATGGCCTGATGATAAAAACTGAAGTCTGGTGGTGCGTACAGCCGTGCTCCTGTATCGTCTGCCTGACGGCAACAAGGAGACCAGTCTGTGTGCTGGGTGGCTGTGGTCCTTGATGATGCCGTGTGCCTTCCCCAGGCACCGCCTGTGGAAACTGTCCTGAATGGCCGGGAGACAGTTGCCAGTGATGTGCTGTGCCGCCTTCACCACTCTCTGTAGTGATTTGCTGCTGTGGGCAGAACAGTTCCCGTACCAGACTGATGCAGCCCGTCAGCAGACTCTCGATGGTGCAACTGTAGCAGTTTGTGAGAATGCTGGCGTTCATGCCAAACTTCCTCAGTCTTCTCATGAAAAAGAGACGCTGGCGGGCTTTCGTAGTTACTGTGTCCGTGTGCAGTGTCCAAGAGAGGTCCTCAGTGATGTGCCCACCAAGGGACTTGAAGCTGCTGACCATTTCAACCTCAGCATCACTGATGTGGATGGGGAGGTGTCCACTCCCCTGCTGTCTCCTGTAGTCCACGATCATCTCTTTAGTTTTGCTGGCATTGAGAGAGGTTATTTTCCTGGTACCAGCTGGTTAGTTCCTTTACCTCCTCTCTATAGGCCGTCTCATTGTTGTCTGTGATGAGGCCCAGGATGGTTGTGTGGGCAGCAAACTTTAAGATGATGTTGAGGATCAGTGTGGCTGCCAATTTCATTTCGGAGTCACGTGAGTGACTTCGTGAAGAGCCCGCCGGCGCGCATGCTCGACATATCGTCGTAACGCGTTGCTGCGACGGCTGGCGGTGGAGCGCGCTCCTCGCCAGCCCTTCATAAGGGGCCACGGAGGTGAGTATTCCACCTTTAGTTGGTGGTCCTTGTTGTCTGATTATGTCTTGCAGCAAGGACATGGATGGGAGTTCGAAGGGCCGGAGGACGTCAGGACGAGTTCGCCGGTCAACAGTTCCGGGGCCTTTACCATCGGCAGTACCTGCAGCGCAGGCCGGGACTCAGGCGGAGATGTGGGTAAGCCCTGTGTTCACAGGTCCAGATCCGCCAGCACACCACAGCTCGGAGGAGTTCGGTGAGGAGGAGTGTGGTGTGCCGCCAGAGCAGGGGGACCCTGCCATGGCAGTCAGGTTGTCAGCGGGCTCGCTGGCGACCTCGAGCAGGGCGCGTGCCGTTGCACGGCCTGTTCCACTCAGCCCTCCGAGAAGGGGGAGGGGAGGAGCCCAGAAGCCTAACCCTGTTAGGGCTAAGGCATTGCCTGTCGCGGAGGAGCGGTCAGGTTCCAGGGCGAGACCCGGGGCGGCTGTGAGGTCCAGCCGGCACACCCCGACTCTCGACGCCGGGACGGGTCGGTTGAGTCGGGTCTCGTCGCGGTCGCCGAGCCCCCCATGGATGGGTGGGCGGCACCATGCGTCGGCAACGTCCACGATGTGGGCAGCCGGCAAGACTGCGCGGGCCCCAGGCAGCCATGCTTCGGCTGGTGCCGACACCTCGCCGCATGTGCCCTTAGTGGCAGCGGCTTCAGCTCTCGCTAAACGGAGGCGATTGAACACGCCCGCGCAGGAATCGCGCAGTTTCGCCTCGGCGGCTGTTAGCGACAACTACCGGCACCGGCAGGGCCTCGACGAGGTGCGGGCCGATGACAGGAGCCCGGTTTTCTTTTCAGAGCCGGAGGACTCCGACCACCTGAGTGTTCAGGGTGAAGGGCGTATTGACCGTATGGAGCAGCTGCTGGAGCTTCTGCTTCTATGACGAGCTACTAAAGCGTCAACAACAGCAGGGCAGCAACAGGCACAGGGCGTCTTCACCAACATCTACTATCAGCCTGGAGCAGCACGAGGAGGAGGTTCTGGTGGATCCCGTACCACCTCCGGTGGAGGTGCCAGCGGAGGAACGTTTGGATGTGGCGACCAAATTCGCGGCCCCACATACGGCTGGTCTTCCTCTCAATTCAAAGCTGGCAGCCACAGTGGACTTTCTTAATAATCAGGTGCTGCAGGAAGAAGTCCTCATCCAGGCTATGAGCCGTCACAAGGCTCCATCAAACTGCAACTCCCTCAACGTGCCTGTGGTCAATACGCCAATATGGGGCAACATCAGTGCGGCTATCCGTCAACAAGAGCTACAATTGCAGCGGATCCTGAAACTCCTCACGGCTGGTATTACCGCCTTTGCGCGGTCGGTGGACGAGGACGAGCTGAATTTGGACCAGGAAGATGCTCTGGCCTTATTGTGCGCGACCCAGCACGAAATCAACGGGTTTCGCAAAAACAGCATCCGCCCAGCAGTCAACCCGAAGTTTGCAGGATTGTGCAAACCACCGCCGCCGCCGCCGCCCCGTCAGCTCTTTGGTGAGGACCTCTCGAAGAGAGTCAAAGAGCTTGACGAACAAGCCAAAACGGTGGGGATCATGCGCTCTAAGAGTGCCCCCACACCGTCCGGCTCAATAGCTCCATACATTCGCTCACGAGGGTCGGCCAGGGCCTCGACGAGGACTCACCCTCTAGCTCCACAACGACAACAACACCAGAACCAGCACCAAGGGTCTTTTTTAGGACAGGGTCGGCAGAGACCTTTTTGGAAATCGAAGACGCCGCGCCCTCAAGCCAACCCAGCACCTCCACGGCCACCCACACGTGTCAAGGACCGCCGGTAACCACGGAGGTGAGGGGGTCTGGTTCTCTCTTTTCTCTCTGTTTCACTTCCCATGTTGGTGGTCGTTTACGGTTGTTTTTGGATGCATGGGGTAATTTTACTGGTGATGAGTATGTGTTGCGGAATATTCAGGGGCATAAAATTGAGTTTATTAATGGCGACACTCCTCCATCCCAGCACATGCCTGGTCGTACGTTCAAATTGTCTGCTGCAGAACAGGCAGCAGGTTATAAGGAAATTTTAAGTCTGGAACAGAAGGGTGTGATTGAGAAAACGGTGCATGAGCCAATTGAATTTGTTTCGAACATATTTACTAGACCTAAGAAGGATGGAGGCTGTCGTGTCATCATTGATCTAACCCGTTTGAATACGTTTGTAACATATACTCATTTTAAAATGGATACGTTTGAAACAGCCAAATCATTGATTTCTCATGGCTGCTTTATGGCATGCATTGATTTAAGGGATGCATATTATTCAGTATCCATCCAGAAATATGATAGAAGGTTTTTGAAATTTATCTGGATGGGGCAACTTTGGCAGTATAAGGCTTTGCCTAATGGGCTCACTACAGCCCCTAGATTGTTCACTAAATTGGTGAAGCCAATCATGGCTTATTTGAGACAAAGACATCATATAGTTATGGCCTATTTAGATGATGTCTTTATTGTGGACCACACCCTGCAATTGGCTGAACAGGGTGTTGCAGCTGCTGTCAATATATTTCAACAATTAGGATTCATTGTCCATCCAGAGAAGTCGAAGTTCTGCCCTGCCCAGGTAATTAATTACCTAGGGTTCACGGTGAACTCAATGAGCATGAGGATAACTATACCAATTAACAAAATTGAGGAAGTCACTCAGGTGTGCAGAGATTTAATTGGCACCAATATACCATCGATTCGGCATACAGCCACAGTAATTGGCAAGTTAGTGGCTTTGTTTCCGGCAGCACGATATGGACCTTTGCATTATCAGAATTTGCAAAGAGCTAAAATTACTGCGTTAAAATGGAACGCTGGTCATTACGATCGATCTATGCAGCTGCCGTCCGAAGCGATAACTGAGTTGCAATGGTGGGTGTGTCACATTAGCAACTCATTTAAGCCTGTTAGGGAGGCTAATCCGGTGGTATATTTACAGACTGATGCAAGCTCCAATGGCTGGGGAGCTACTGATAATTGCTCTAGTTGTGGGGGCAGATGGGACACCCTTGAGGCATCGATGTTGTTGACTCAAGGGATTAACTATTTGGAGTTGCTGGCAGCATTCCACGGACTTCGTGCATATTGTTCCAAGCTTGTTGGAGCACACGTCCGTCTCCAAATAGACAACACCACAGCTGTGGCATATTTAAACCATATGGGTGGTACCAGGTCAGTTTCGTGTGACAAATTGGCTAACTCAATTTGGCTCTGGTATGTTCAAAGAGACATTTGGATTTCAGCTACCTATTTGCCAGGTGAGCTTAATACTGTGGCGGACACCAGGTCACGCAAATTTAATGACAACATTGAATGGATGTTGCATCCTGAGATTTTTTCTAAAGTCACAGCCAAATTTGGTAAACCGGACATTGACCTTTTTGCGTCACGGTTAAACCATCAGGTACCAGCCTACGTTTCATGGGAACCAGATCCTGGGGCAATAGCGCTAGATGCATTCTCGCTGGACTGGGGGAATTGGGTTTTCTATGCCTTCCCTCCGTTTTGCCTCATCAGTCGGGTATTGGGAAAGATTCAGGCAGATGCTGCCAAGGGCATCCTTATTATACCCGACTGGCCCACACAGCCTTGGTATCCGGTGGTCTTTGACATGCTCAACGAACCTTGGGTCCTTTTGAAGGGTTGCCCACAATTGGTTACTCACCCTGTCTCAGGGGAGCCGCATCCCTGCCATGGCTATTTAAATTTGTTGGCTTGCAGGTTCTGAACAGGCCGTTAGTCCAATACGGCCTCTCGGCTCGGACCATGGATACCACCAGGGCGTCGTGTCGAGAGTCTACAAGGCGAAGATACCGCTTGCATATTAAGAAGTGGGAAGCCTACTGCAGCCGCTCTCGCATCACGTACGATGACGTGACAACAACCGACGTCCTGGAATTCCTCGCGGGGTTGCACCATGATGAACACTTAAGTTACAGTGCCATCAACAGCACCAGAAGTGCGCTATCGTTCTACCTCAGTTGGAGGTAGGATCCAACAGGCTAGTGTCCAGACTCATGCGGGGTATATTCAATATGAATCCGCCTACACCACGCTATAATATCACCTGGGATGTCAGGGACGTATTAACCCTGCTCAGGACGTGGTCTCCCATGGAAGGGCTCCAACTGGACCAACTCACCATGAAGCTGGTGATGTTACTAGCGCTGACTTCAGCTCAGAGGGTACAGACACTACACAAACTGCGTGTCGACAAAATGACAGCTACCCCTACAGAAGTAGTCTTTTTCGTTGACGAGCTACTAAAGCAGCATAGACCTGGGTGCACAGGGCTGCAGCTGAAGTTCCCGGCATACCCCGCAGATGCTAGGCTATGTTTAGTCTCACATATCCGCCACTATGTCAAAGTGACGGCACGCATCAGAGGAATGGAGAGATACCTGCTTGTCACTCACAAGAGACCTCATCATCGAGTGACAGTCCAGACGATATCCATGTGGCTTCCAGTCGTCTTGGGTAAGTCAGGTATCGACACTAATGTGTTCAAGTCTCTTTCCACCAGGGCTGCATCGACGTCAAGGGCGAGGGTCATGGAGGTGCCCATGGACCAAATTCTCGCCACAGCAGGATGGGCTAATGAAGCTGTGTTCCAGCGTTTTTATAACAAGCCTGTTGCTGCTCCTCTACGGTTCGCAGAAGCCGTGCTGAATGCAGGTCAAGAACGTGGAGATGTCCCCGCATGAGGGGTTTTGTTTTGTTGTTAATAACTCTGCTCTTGTTTTGCAGTATGAACTATTGAGCAAGTTTGTTCCTCCCATCCATCCCTGGTAGTGGTGTGTCAGCATGGACGTGGTCCAGGGCGTGTAATCACAGAAGCTTTGAAGTCTTCACGAAGTCACTCACGTGACTCCGAAATGAAATAGTAAGATTGAACGAGAACTTACCAGTTCGAAGGTTGATCTTTATTTCATGAGGAGTCGAAGTGAGGGATTTCGTGCCCTCCTCGCCCAACCCTCAATCACCTTCATCTGGTAATCTTAGTCAATTCAATCATACTATGCGAAGTCATTTCTATTGTTGGTTCTGTGATTCCACGCCGCTACTTTGAAGTATGTCGAGCATGCGCGCCGGCGGGCTCTTCACGAAATCCCTCACTTCGACTCCTCATGAAATAAAGATCAACCTTCGAACTGGTAAGTTCTCGTTCAATCTTACTATTCTCACTGCCTGGGGCCTGCCCATCAGGAAGTCGAATATCCAGCCGCAGATGGAGGTCTCCAGTCCAAGATCAAGGAGCTTTTGAGGGAATGATAGTGTTGAATGCCGAGCTGTAGTCAATGAAGAGCATTCTCACATATGTATTCCCTTTGTCCAGGTGGGTGAGCGTCATTATTGTAGCCCACCATTGTAGATGTGCCCAGTCCCACACACACACACACACACACACACACACACACACACACACACACACACACACGCACCCACACACCCACACACCCACACACCCACACACACAAACACCCACACACACACACGCACCCACACACCCACACACACACACCCACACACACACCCACACCCACCCACCCACACACACACACACACACACACACCCACACACACACACACCCACACCCACACACCCACACCCACACACACACACACCCACACCCACACACCCACACACACACACCCACACACACACACACACACACACACTCACACTCTCCCCACAGCACCTTAGTGAGCACAATAATGACAACGTTGCAGTTGCCCCTCATTGGCTCGTCTTGTTTGGCGATTCTCCAATCAAACAGTCATGACAAACTCTTTGTCCACAAAACTCTTTTATTTTTTATACACAAAGGGCTTGCAGGCAGAAGATGTCTGGTTCACCAGCTTACACGGCAAGTGTTTAATAAAAGCTTACGCTTGTTATGTAATGCATCCAGATGGAAGTGTATGCTAGTGATGCATACAGATGAGAATTTAACAGATGCTTCTGGTTGAAGAATCCCAGAGGTCTCCCACAGTTGCAACTTTAATGAGGATATAAAACATATTTTATGATCAGAAACTGAAAGTACCCCGTGTATTTTACTGTGCCTGTGATGAGAAGTCATTTGAAGATCGTGTCTCCTTCACCCACTGAGTTCCTCCAGCACTTTGTGCTTAGCTCAACATTCCAGCATTAAGGGCCTGTCCCACTTGGCTGTCTACCGTGCGCCATTTACGTGACCTGCTAGCGTGTGGGTAGCGCATGTGTAGCGTGGGGACGGGCGCATGGAGTGGTGTGGAGGAGTGTGGACTTCGTCCTGCACAAAATCTTCGCGCACCACCAGCCTGTCGAGTAACTGACGGCCAAAGTGGGACAGCCCCAAGACCCCGGCACGAAGCAACGTCTCGCCTCCAACAGCAGCAGAAGCAGGCAAACGATCGTCAATAGACAATAGGTGCAGGAGGAGGCCATTTGGCCCTTCGAGCCAGCACCGTAATTCAATGTGATCATGGCTGATCATCCCCAATCAGTACCCCGTTCCTGCCTTCTCCCCATATCCCCTGACTCCGCTATTTTTAAGAGCCCTATCTAGCTCTCTCTTGAAAGCATCCAGAGAACCCGCCTCCACCTGAGGCAGAGAATTCCACAGACTCACCACTCTCTGTGAGAAAAAGTGTTTCCTCGTCTCCGTTCTAAATGGCTTACTCCTTATTCTTAAACTGTGACCCCTGGTTCTGGACTCCCCCAAC
>OY740807.1:40294346-40569346 GCA_963514005.1 Raja brachyura | reverse complement strand
AGTGGAGAGTGGTCAATGTAACACGGCCACTGGAGAGTGGTCACTGTAACACGGCCACTGGGGAGCGGTCACTGTAACACGGCCAGTGGAGAGTGGTCAATGTAACACGGCCACTGGAGAGCGGTCACTGTAATGGCCACTGGAGAGTGGTCACTGTGACACGGCCACTGGAGAGCGGTCACTGTAACACGGCCACTGGAGAGTGGTCACTGTAACGGCCACTGGAGAGTGGTCACTGTAACGGGCACTGGAGAGTGGCCACTGTAACACGGCCACTGGAGAGCGGTCACTGTAACACGGCCACTGTAGCGTGGTCACTGTAACACGGCCACTGGAGAGCGGTCACTGTAACACGGCCACTGGAGAGCGCTCACTGTAACGGCCACTGTAGAGTGGTCACTGTAACACGGCCAGTGAAGGGCCATCACTGTAACACAGCCACTGTAGCGCGGCCACTGTAGCGCGGCCACTGTAGCGCGGCCACTGGAGAGCGGTCACTGTAGCGCGGCCACTGGAGAGCGGTCACTGTAACGGCCACTGGAGAGCGGTCACTGTAACGGCCACTGGAGAGCGGTCACTGTAACGGCCACTGGAGAGCGGTCACTGTAACGGCCACTGGAGAGCGGTCACTGTAACGGCCACTGGAGAGCGGCCACTGTAGCGTGGCCACTGGAGAGCGGCCACTGTAGCGTGGCCACTGGAGAGCGGTCACTGTAACGGCCACTGGAGCGCGGCCACTGTAATGGCCACTGGAGGTGGTCGTATATCGGAGGCAAGTGGAACCTGCAATGTTCCATCCTTCTAAGTTTGTTTCCTGAGTGGAAGGGCTCTGGATCACGTGCAGGCAGGCGTAATGGGTTTAACTTGGCTTCATGTACAGCACGGACATCGTGGGCTGAAGGGCCTGTTCCTATGCTGTTTGCTATGTTGTACTAAGGAGTTGGCATTGGACAGAATGGTCTACTCTTCCCACATCTGGGCACGATGGCGCAGCGGTAGAGTTGCTGCCTTACAGCGCTTGCAGTGCCAGAGACCCTGGTTCGATCCCGACAACAGGTGCTGTCTGTACGGAGTTTGTACGTGGGTTTTCTCCGAGATCTTCGGTTTCCTCCCCCACTCAAAGACGTACAGGTTTGTACGTTAATTGGCTTGGAATAAATGTAAAATTGTCCCCAGTGTGCGTGTGTGTGAGGTAGTGTTAGTACGCGGGGATCGCTGGTTGGCACGGACTTGTGCTGTATCTCTACACTAAACTAAACCACAATGTCTGTGGCTGTAAGGAGGGGAATAGGGGGACGTTCACTCACTACTGATGTTACTGATGCTTCACATTCCCAGCAAGTATCTGTTGCAGGTTACATCTCCATTCATGGTGGCCCTGCGTGTGAAGATCGTCTGTCATTATGCCCAGTTATTGCAATTCCACCTCTTATTGTCAGCTCATCAGTCTGCAGTGGATGCTCTTCACAATTCACCATGGGGAATATTGAAGGTGTGCGACAGAACTGCAGATGCTGCTTTAAATCAAAGATAGACACAAAGTGCTGGAGTAACTCGGAGGGATAGGCAGCATTACTAGCGTGTTTTTTCTCCGAGATCTCCGGTTTCCTCCCACACTCCAAAGACGTGCAGGTTTGTTGGTTAATTGGCTTGGTGTAAATGTGAATTGTCCCTGGTGTGTGTAGGATAGTGTTAGTGTGTGGGGATCGCCGGTCGGCACGGACCCGATGGGCAGGAGAGCCTGTTTCTGCGCTGTATCTCTGAACTAAACTAATGCACTAAACGCCACAGTACTGATAAAATAAATGCCCAGAGTCTTTCATTTCCCTGGGTACGGGGCTGTAAACTGGAGGGTGCAGCCAGCTCGGTCTTGTCTCCATGATGTATCTGTGACGTATGCTCATCTTCATTTTAGTGGATGTTCCCTTTGACTGTCTGTGGAAACCCTTCCGTTCACCCTGAAGGCAGCTGACACATCCAGTTAGGAGGCGGTGAAGTGTAGAAATGAAGGTTGGCGTGTGGCTTTGTGTTGTAGTCTGCAGAGTTAATCCTCTGTGCGCAGAGAGAGAAACAAAAGGTGTGCGGGTGTTAAGATTCACCCACGGAAGGTGCGAATTAGGGGACCACCGTTTTCCAACAGCACATATGGACATCACGAGCTGGCGTGGAACCACCCATTAGTAATCCAAGCTGCTGCCGATAGTTTCACCCTTTGTTCTGTGAAGGCTTTATATCCAGGCGCTGCCTCCCACACATCAGCAATATTCCGTCTCCTGCCCAAACTATCGTTCTGTTGAACTATTCCAAGGAAGCATGAGGGGAGGGAATTGGTGTGTGTAGCCTGGCGCAATGAATGCGCTTGGTGCGGCACGGTGGCGCAGCGGTAGAGTCGCTGCCTCACACCGCCAGAGCCAAGGGTTCGATCCCGACTACAGGTGCTGTCTACGTTCTCCCCGTGACCAGCGTGAGCCATTCAGCTGACCACTGGGCAAGCGTCCACTGTGGCTTGAAACTCCAGCCCATACCTCACTTTAGCTATCGCTTCCTTTTATCATCGTTACTTTTTTGCATATCTTTCATTCATTCATTGTTCTATATCTCTCTACATCACCGTCCAGATCTCTAGTCTCCCTCTCCCCTGACTAGTCTGAAGAAGGGTCTCGACCTAAAACGTCACCCATTCCTTCTCTCCAGAGATGCTGCCTGTCCCACTGAGTTACTCCAGCATCTTGTGTCTATCTAGTTTATAGTCATGTGTACCGAGGTACAGTGAAAAGCTTTTGTTGCGTGCTAACCAGTCAGCGGAAAGACAACACATGATTATAATCGAGCCGTCCACAGTGTACAGATACACGATAATGGAATAACATTTCAATTTCAATTTTAAAATGAAATTGAGGGAGCAAATGGATTTGGGAATAAAAAGCAGAAATGACTCGGCTGGATATATTAAAAGATTAGATAAAGATTATAGTTAATCTTTTAATATATTATATAATTACAGCACAAGGAGATAGAGTAGTGATGAAGACTTATTGTACGCTTGCCTTCATCGGTCGAGGCAGTCAGTGAGTCAGTCAGTAAGTCACGTTGCATTAGAGGACTTTGATCAGACCACATTTGGAGTATTATATGCTCTGTAGTGAAAGCTTTAGTTGTGTGTCAGCAGAAAGTCAATGATTACAATCGAGCCATTCAGTGTACAGATACATGATAAAGGAATAATGTTTAGTGCACGGTAAAGCCAGTAAAGTCCGATCAAGGATAGTCTGAGGGTCACATAGAAACATAGAAACATAGAAATTAGGTGCAGGAGTAGGCCATTCGGCCCTTCGAGCCTGCACCGCCATTCAATATGATCATGGCTGATCATCCAACTCAGTATCCCGTACCTGCCTTCTCTCCATACCCTCTGATCCCCTTAGCCACAAGGGCCACATCTAACTCCCTCTTAAATATAGCCAATGAACTGGCCTCAACTACCCTCTGTGGCAGAGAGTTCCAGAGACCCATCAATCTCTGTGTGAAAAAATGAGATGAGATCCTTTCAATGAGATCCTTCTCAACTCTAGCGATTACTGGCCCTGGTAAAGCTCTTGTGGACCCTCACCATCGGAGGGGGACCATTCTCCAACAATGAAGCCCAGGAATGGCCAAGAATGCAACTTACACACGTCCCCTGCTCCAGTTGTAGCTCAGTGGTCCCGTGAGGTCCCACACACAAGTCAAGTTTATTCGTCACATACACATACAGGATGTGCAGTGAAATGAAAAGTGGCCGTGCTCGCGGACTTTGTGCAAAAATCAAACAAACAAACAACCAACAAACTACAAACAGAATCGCATGTTCTTTTGCACATTAAATATTGTGGGCGGTATTGCGGTGTTCAGGAACGGTATTGCGGTATCCCGGTGGACGGGAACATCGGGCGCTCCAGGTCCCTGGTGGGAGACGGCTTTTCGGAGCTCCTGCACAAGGGCCACATCTAACTCCCTCTTAAATATAGCTGTCACCAATGAGGCAGCTAGTAGTTCAGCACTGTTCTCATCCAACCACAACTAGACAGCCATGCTGATCTACTCTCGACAGGGATGGAGGGATTGCTCCACTCCGCCCGGCTCCCCTCCGCCCGGCTCCGCTCCGCCCGGCTCCCCTCCGCCCGGCTCCCCTCCGCCCGGCTCCCCTCCGCCCGGCTCCCCTCCGCCCGGCTCCCCTCCGCCCGGCTCCGCTCCGCCCGGCTCCCCTCCGCCCGGCTCCCCTCCGCCCGGCTCCCCTCCGCCCGGCTCCGCTCCGCCCGGCTCCACTCCGCCCGGCTCCCCTCCGCCCGGCTCCCCTCCGCCCGGCTCCCCTCCGCCCGGCTCCCCTCCGCCCGGCTCCCCTCCGCCCGGCTCCCCTCCGCCCGGCTCCCCTCCGCCCGGCTCCGCTCCGCCCGGCTCCGCTCCGCCCGGCTCCCCTCCGCCCGGCTCCCCTCCGCCCGGCTCCCCTCCGCCCGGCTCCACTCCGTCCCACCCCACCCGGCTCCCCTCCACCCGGCTCCGCTCCGCCCGGCTCCACTCTGCCCGGCTCCCCTCCGTCCCACCCCGCCTGGGATTTATGACCTCAGAGTTGACACAGACAGTTCCCACGGCCAGTCGTCACTGGGCAGGGACTAAGTGCCCACGGTTCACCTCACCCTTAATGCACGTCTTTAGACTAGAGTGGCTGCCTGACTACAGGTGCTGTCTGTACGGAGTTTGTACGTTCTCCCCGTGACCTGCGTAGGTTTTCTCCGGGTGCTCCGGTTTCCTCCCACATTCCAGAGATGTACAGCTTTGTAGGCTAATAGGCTTCTGTAACTGGTCTCCGTACAGATAGCGCCCGTAGTCAGGATTGAACCTGGGTCTGTGAGGCAGTGGCTCGACCTGCGTACTGGGGATGTGGGGACAGGGAGTGAGGTCAGGGGCACACAAAAGGCTGGAGAAACTCAGCGGGTGCAGCAGCATCTAAGGAGCGAAGTGGTAACCTGGGCCACAGTGGCCACCGCTCGGACATCAGTGAGGTCAGGGTTTGGGTGAAGGGAGAAGAGTGGAGTCATCGCTAACCCATTGTAATGGAGTATCGGCTCCCCCCGCTGGCTCCGGCTGATACTGCAGCTCTGTGGTGACTGTTGCTCAGTGAACAGACAACCTGGGACAGGAGGGCAGCGGTAACCTGGGCCGCAGTGGCCACCGCGCGGACATCAGGTAAAGGTCTCACCAGTCAGGCCGCCCACCATCATCGTGATCTCCGCCACCCTGCTACCTCACATAATTCATTCTGTATCATCAATACAGTCTGAAGAAAGAACCCACCCCGAAACGTCACCTCCCCACGTTCTCCACAGATGCTGCCTGACCCGCTGAGTAACTCCAGCACTCTGTGAAACGTCACCTATCCATGTTCTCCACAGATGCTGCCTGACCCGCTGAGTTACTCCAGCACTCTGTGAAACGTCACCTATCCATGTTCTCCACAGATGCTGCCTGACCCGCTGAGTTACTCCAGCACTCTGTGAAACGTCACCTATCCATGTTCTCCACAGATGCTGCCTGACCCGCTGAGTTACTCCAGCACTCTGTGAAACGTCACCTATCCATGTTCTCCACAGATGCTGCCTGACCCGCTGAGTTACTCCAGCACTCTGTGAAACGTCACCTATCCATGTTCTCCACAGATGCTGCCTGACCCGCTGAGTTACTCCAGCACTCTGTGAAACGTCACCTATCCATGTTCTCCTCAGATGCTGCCTGACCCGCTGAGTTACTCCAGCACTCTGTGAAACGTCACCTATCCATGTTCTCCACAGATGCTGCCTGACCCGCTGAGTTACTCCAGCACTCTGTGAAACGTCACCTATCCATGTTCTCCACAGATGCTGCCTGACCCGCTGAGTTACTCCAGCACTCTGTGAAACGTCACCTATCCATGTTCTCCACAGATGCTGCCTGACCCGCTGAGTTACTCCAGCACTCTGTGAAACGTCACCTATCCATGTTCTCCACAGGTGCTGCCTGACCCGCTGAGTTACTCCAGCACTCTGTGAAACGTCACCTATCCATGTTCTCCACAGATGCTGCCTGACCCGCTGAGTTACTCCAGCACTCTGTGAATCGTCACCTATCCATGTTCTCCACAGACGCTGCCTGACCCGCTGAGTTACTCCAGCACTCTGTGAAACGTCACCTATCCATGTTCTCCACAGATGCTGCCTGACCCGCTGAGTTACTCCAGCACTCTGTGAATCGTCACCTATCCATGTTCTCCACAGATGCTGCCTGACCCGCTGAGTTACTCCAGCACTCTGTGAAACGTCACCTATCCATGTTCTCCACAGATGCTGCCTGACCCGCTGAGTTACTCCAGCACTCTGTGAAACATCACTTATCCATGTTCTCCACAGATGCTGCCTGACCCGCTGAGTTACTCCAGCACTCTGTGAAACGTCACCTATCCATGTTCTCCACAGATGCTGCCTGACCCGCTGAGTTACTCCAGCACTCTGTGTCCTTTTGTGTAAACCAGCATCTGCTGTTCATTATTTCTTCCTTGAACAGATTATTCCGTACAATAAATATCGTCTTCCGTTGCAGAGGATCGATGGGCCTTCCTGAGGGTAAACAAGGATAAGCAGCTTGCCCGGTGGAGTTCCAGGCCGTGACCTTCGTAGCTGCACGGACCAGCTAGCGGGAGTATTCGCTGACATCTTTAACCTCTCCCACTTGCTTCAAGTAGACCCCCATCATCCCAGTGCTGAAGTAAAGCAAGACCTGGTGTCTAATTACTACCGTCCAGTGGCCTCGATGTCCCTCATCATGGAATGTTGTGAGCGGCTAGTTATGGAACGCATTAAATCCAGTCGAGCCAGCGGCCTTGACCCACTGCAGTCCACTGACGCTGCCATCGGCCTGGCCTTACACTCATCCCTGGGACACCTGGATAGGAGAGACACCTACATCAGACTCCTAATCATAGACTGCAGCTCTGCCTTTAACACCATTACACCATCCAAGCTCATCACCATGACAAGGGGCGCTGTCAGCACTCATCTCTGTGACCTCCTGACCCACAGACTCCAGTCAGTGAGGATAGGGGACACTTCATCCTCCATGATAATCCCCAACACGGCTGTGGGTGCGGTGTGGTGCCACGTGCTGGGCCAGGGGCTCCACAAAGCTGCGTTCTCAGCCCCTTCTTTACTCCTTGTACACCCACCATTGTGGGCTGGATATCAAATGTGATGAGACAGAATACAGGAAGGAGAATGAGAACCCCTTTCTCTCAATGTCACCTCGGTGGGTGTGGGCGCTGCAAGCCGGCAGCCGTTAGCAGCTGTCCGTCTTTTTTCTACTTTTTCTTTGTTTTTAGTATGTTTTAGTGTACTGTGTAAATGTGTCTCTGTGTGTCTTGTGTGGGGGGCAGTGAGGGGGGGTGGTGGGGGGGGGGGGGTGAGGGGGAAACCGTTTTGGCCGCCTCCTCCACAGAGAGGCAACTTTTTCCACGTCGCCTCCCCCATGGCCTAACAACAAGGATCGGCGCGGCCTTTCCTGGAGACGTGCCCGGGACTTCAGCGGCGGGCGCAGCGCGGACACTCGGCGGGGAGCGGGCGAGCCCTCGCTGTGGCGAGCCGGAGGGGAGCATTCGTTTTGCTGGCCCACGGCAGTCGGCAGCCTGAGGCCACGGTCTGCAGGGCTCCAGCGGGGAGCGGCGTCCGTAGCCCGGGATCCCTCGTGGGGACCCGGGGGAAGAAGTTGCCACCACCGCCGGACCCGCGGCCTACTTCTACCGTGGGTCTGGCATGGACTAACCATCACCCCTGGAGGGGACCTTCGACCGCCGGCCCTGCGGTCTGCGGTGCTTCTGGCAGCGGCGGGAACGTTAAATTTTCAACCGCCGGCCAGGGGCCTATACCAGCCTGAAGCCGCGGTCTCCGGTGGGGAAGAGCCGACCCTGGACTTTACCCTGTCCGGACGCCTGCAGCGACGGCTGCGGAGGGTTGAGGTCCCGACCGCGGGGGATAGTGGAGGAGGACGGGCAAATGTTGTGCCTCCCACCACAGTGACTGACGAATGCTGTGGCGGATGCTTATGTTACATTTTTATTGTGTATCTGTGTGTTCTTTATTATTGTACGCTGCTGACAAATTCATTTCACTTGCACTTTATGTGCAATGTGACAAATAAATGGTATTGTATTGTACAAAGGAGCCAGTGATGGGCTCCAGGAAGTGAAGCGGTCCGCATACCCCAGTCTGCATTGACAGCACCGAAGCAGAGATGGTTGAAAACCAAATTCCTCTGAGTTAATATCACCACCAACTTTTCCTGGACCACCCATATTGAAGCAACGACAGAGAAAGCAACCCAACGCCTCTACTTCCCCTGAAGGTGAGGGAGTTCAGCATGTCCACAACTCTCACCAACATCTACAGGAGCGCCACAGAACAGATAAACAGATCAGGATGCATCATGGCTCCATCCAAGGCCACGAGAAATTGCAGTGAATTGTGGATGTAGCCCAGACCATCACACCAACCAAGCTCGACACAAAATGCTGGAGTAACTCAGCGGGCCAGGCAGCATCTCTGGATAGAATGAATGGGTGACATTATTCTGGCAGTCTGTGTCGATCATCAGTGTAAACCAGCATCTGCAGTTCCTTCCTACACAAACCAACCTCCATTGACTCCATCTACACCTCACGCTGCCTCGGCAAGGCCAGCAGCATCATCAGTCTCACCCCGGCCATTCCCTCTTCTCCCCTCTCCCATCAGGCAAGAGGTACAGAAGTGTGAAAACGCTCACCTCCAGATTCAGGGACAGTTTCTTCCCGGCTGTTATGAGGCAACTGAACCGTCCTCTCACCACCAGAGAGCGGTCCTGAACTACTATCCACCTCATTGGAGACCCTCGGACTATCCGTGATCGGACTTTACTGGCTTTACCTTGCACTAAACGTTATTCCCTTATCCTGTATCTGTACACTGTGGACGGCTCGATTGTAATCATGTGTTGTCTTTTCGCTGGCTGGTTAGCGCGCAACAAAAGCTTTTCCCTGTACCTCGGTACACGTGACTATAAACTAAACTGAACTGAAACTGAAGAAGGTCCCGACCTGAAACAGCATCTGTTCATTCCCTCCACAGACGCTGCCTGACCTGTTGAGTTCCTCCAGCATTTGTGTGTTGCTGAAGATCCCAGCGCCTAGGCCCCGTGTGCCCCTTGGCTCCGTGTGCACCGTGTGCCCCTTGGCTCCGTGTGCACCGTGTGCCCCTTGCCTCCGTGTGCACCGTGTGCCCCTTGGCACCGTGTGCCCCTTGGCTCCGTGTGCACCGTGTGCCCCTTGCCTCTGTGTGCACCGTGTGCCCCTTGGCACCGTGTGCCCCTTGCCTCTGTGTGCACCGTGTGCCCCTTGGCTCCGTGTGCACCGTGTGCCCCTTGGCACCGTGTGCACCGTGTGCCCCTTGGCCCCGTGTGCACCGTGTGCCCCTTGGCTCCGTGTGCACCGTGTGCCCCTTGGCTCCGTGTGCCCCTTGCCTCTGTGTGCACCGTGTGCCCCTTGGCCCCGTGTGCACCGTGTGCCCCTTGGCTCCGTGTGCCCCTTGCCTCCGTGTGCACCGTGTGCCCCTTGCCTCCGTGTGCACCGTGTGCCCCTTGGCCCCATGTGCACCGTGTGCACCGTGTGCCCCTTGGCTCCGTGTGCCCCTTGGCCCCGTGTGCACCATGTGCCCCTTGGCTCCGTGTGCCCCTTGGCTCCGTGTGCACCGTGTGTCCCTTGGCTCCGTGTGCACCGTGTGCCCCTTGGCTCCGTGTGCCCCTTGGCTCCGTGTGCAACGTGTGCCCCTTGGCTCCGTGTGCACCGTGTGCCTTGGCTCCGTGTGCACCGTGTGCCTTGGCTCCGTGTGCACCGTGTGCCTTGGCTCCGTGTGCACCGTGTGCCTTGGCTCCGTGTGCACCGTGTGCCCCTTGGCTCCGTGTGCACCGTGTGCCTTGGCTCCGTGTGCTCCGTGTGCCTTGGCTCCGTGTGCCCCTTGGCTCCGTGTGCACCGTGTGCCCCTTGGCTCCGTGTGCTCCGTGTGCCTTGGCTCCGTGTGCACCGTGTGTCCCTTGGCTCCATGTGCACCGTGTGCCTTGGCTCCGTGTGCACCGTGTGCCCCTTGGCTCCGTGTGCACCGTGTGCCTTGGCTCCGTGTGCACCGTGTGCCTTGGCTCCGTGTGCACCGTGTGCCTTGGCTCCGTGTGCACCGTGTGCCTTGGCTCCGTGTGCACCGTGTGCCCCTTGGCTCCGTGTGCACCGTGTGCCTTGGCTCCGTGTGCACCGTGTGCCTTGGCTCCGTGTGCCCCTTGGCTCCGTGTGCACCGTGTGTCCCTTGGCTCCGTGTGCACCGTGTGCCTTGGCTCCGTGTGCACCGTGTGCCTTGGCTCCGTGTGCCCCTTGGCCCCGTGTGCACCGTGTGCCTTGGCCCCGTGTGCACCGTGTGCCCCTTGGCTCCGTGTGCACCGTGTGTCCCTTGGCTCCGTGTGCACCGTGTGCCCCTTGGCTCCGTGTGCACCGTGTCCCTTGGCTCCGTGTGCACCGTGTGCCCCTTGGCTCCGTGTGCACCGTGTGCCTTGGCTCCGTGTGCACCGTGTGCCCCTTGGCTCCGGCTTGTATTCTACTTGGGGAATATTCCCTGGTGCTCAGGTGGCCATTACATCATAGTTTCTGTGAGAATACAACAATGCATTTTCTACATCAAGGCTCTGGATTCACTTAGTCCAGCACAGGCCCTTTGGCCCACAATGTCCATGCTAGACATGATGCAAAGTTACACTGATCTCCTCTGCCTGTACATAACCCATATCCCTGCATGTCCATGTGCCTATCTGACACTCTCCCAAACACCACTGTGGATCTGCCTCCACCCCCACCCCAGGCACCCACCATCCTGAGTGTAAAGCACTTGCCCCGCACACGTACTTTAAACATCGCCCCTCTCTCCTTAAAGTTACACCTCCGGTGTAGGGCGTTCCCACCCTGGTTCTGTCGACTCTATCTATGCCACTCATAAATGTATATAATTCTCCCAACCTCTGACGTTCCAGATGAAACAAACCCAAATGCGTGCACTGATATATCTTAACTCTGAGCGAGAATTAGCACTTGTACTGAGCTGGGCTGCACGGTGGTGCAGCGGGTAGAGCTGCTGCCTCACAGCGCCAGAGACCCGGGTTCCATCCTGATTACATGTGCTGTCTGTGCGGAGTTTGCACGTTCTCCCTGTGACCGCGTGGGTTTTCTCCGGGTGCTCCGGTTTCCTCCCACACGCCAAAGACGTGCAGGTTTGTAGATTAGAAACATAGAAACATAGAAAATTTGCAGGAGTAGGCCATTCGGCCCTTCGAGCCTGCACCGCCATTCAATGTGATCATGGCTGATCATCCAACTCAGTATCCCGTACCTGCCTTCTCTCCATACCCCCTGATCCCTTTAGCCACAAGTGCCACATCTAACGCCCTCTTAACTATAGCCAATGAACTGGCCTCAACTACCTTCTGTGGCAGAGAATTCCAGAGACCCACCACTCTCTGTGTAAAGAATGTTTTCCTCATTTCGGTCCTAAAGGAATTCCCCCTTATCCTTAGACTGTGACCCCTTGTTCTGGACTTCCCCAACATCGGGAACAATCTTCCAGCATCTAGCTTGTCCAACCCCTTAAGAATTTTGTAAGTTTCTATAAGATCCCCCCTCAATCTTCTAAATTCCAGCGAGTACAAGCCGAGTCTATCCAATCTTTCCTCATATGAAAGTCCTGACATCCCAGGAATCAGTCTGGTGAATCTTCTCTATACCCCCTCTATGGCAAGGATGTCTTTCCTCAGATTTGGAGACCAAAACTGTACGCAATACTCCAGGTGTGGTCTCACCAAAGGTTGATTGGTTGATTGGCTTCTGTAAATTGTCCCCGCTTTATAGATAGGACGAGTGTGAATGGGTGGTTGCTGGTGTTTACATCAAAAGTATTTTCTGTTGGCAAGTCTGTGTGAAAGGTGCAAGCTCGGCAGAAAAGGCTCAGCGGAAGTTCCTCACGCTTTGCTCTGGGTAACTGCTGTCAACTCCAGTCATTGGCCTTAGCTCTTGGACAGAGGTGGATAATCAATGCTGGTTCATCCACACCTACCTGATCACCCGGGCACCGAGAATAGGGCTGCACGGTGGCGCAGCGGTAGAGTTGCTGCCTCACAGCGCCAGAGACCCGGGTTCCATCCTGACTACGGGTGCTGTCTGTACAGAGTTTGCACGTTCTCCCCGTGACCTGCGTGGGTTTTCTCCGGGTGCTCCGGTTTCCTCCCACACTCCAAAGACGTGCGGGTTTGTAGGTTAATTGGCTTCTGTAAATTACCCCTGGTGCTAGTGGTGCTAGTGTACACACAGATCGCTGGTCGGCACGGACCTGGTGGGCCCAAGGCCAAGTTTTTACACTATCTCTAAATTAAGCTAAATTTAACTAAACTAATTGCAGCCGTGCCTGCGATCGGCAGCTGTGGAGGTGCAGGGTTGATCGCCAGGTGGAAAGACAGCAGTGGGTTGTGGGGTGAAGGAGGGGCACCCTGGACCATGTATTGTGCACTTCTCCCCTCTCCCATTGGGCAAGAGCTACAGTCTGTGAAAACACACACCTCTAGATTCAGGGACAGTTTTGTCCCAGCTGTTTTCAGGCAACTGAATCATCCTATCACCACCAACACAGAGCAATCCTGACCTCCAGCGAGAGGATTTGATTTTAGAAGCAAGGAGGTCTTTCTGCAGTTGTACAGGGCCCTGGTGAGACCGCACCTGGAGTATTGTGTGCAGTTTTGGTCTCCTAATTTGAGGAAGGACATTCTTGCTATTGAGAGAGTGCATCGTAGGTTCACCAGGTTAATTCCCAGGGTGGCAGGGCTGACATATGATGAAAGAATTGGTCAACTGGGCTTGTATTCACTGGAATTTAGAAGGATGAGAGGGAATCTTATAGAAACATATAAAATTCTTAAGGGACTGGACAGGCTAGATACAGGAAAAATGTTCCCGATGTTGGGGGAGTCCAGAACCAGGGTCACAGTTTAACAATAAGGGGTCGGCCATTTAGGACTGAGATGAGGAAAAATGTTTTCACCCAGAGAGTTGTGAATCTGTGGAATTCTCTGCCACAGAAGGCAGTGGAGGCCAATTCACTGGATGTTTTCAAGAGAGAGTTAGATTTAGCTCTTAGGGCTAACGGAATCAATGGATATGAGGAGAAAGTAGGAACGGGGAACTGATTTTAGATGATCAGCCATGATCATATTGAATGGCGGTGCTGGCTCGAAGGGCCGAACGGCCTCCTCCTGCATGTAATTTCTGAGTTTCTAAATGTTATTCCCTTATCATGATTGATTATTAGGACTGGATGTTACAATCCCTAAGATTTGACTACACTTGACATTCTTGGGTATGAGCACCAGGTGAATGTTGCTACCAATCAGACACATCTGCAGTTGTGTACCTCAACGTCACTGGGTGTTTCAGCCTTTTATCACAAGACACACTCAGTCGAGGCAGGCCCACCACAGGTTGATCAGACCTGGGTGTGTACCTTATTGTTAGCCTCTAGATGGTCACGTGGCAGCCCACCCCAGCCAGCATCTTTCCTCTTCAGCCACAGCCACTGACTGCTCCGTTCGGCGGCATTGGCAAGTTCTTTTATTGCCCTCCTTTGTGTTTGCCCTTTGACTCCTACTTCCCTCAGGAGCCTTGTGGTGGAACTAGCTACAAAGCCCCTGCACCCCACCCCCACTGTCCACTGGACACACCCTCACCCTCCAACCTCTCTCTGCCTCTGCTGCAAGGTTTGAATATCGAAGCTTTTTCCTTTCATAAGCCTCACTGATCTCCTCTGCCTGTATATAACCCATATCCCTGCATGTCCACGTGCCTATCTGACCCTCCCAAACACCACTGTGGTATCTGCCTCCACCCCCACCCTGGCAGCTCGTTCCAGGCACCCACCACCCTGAGTGTAAAACACTTGCCCCGCACACGTACTTTAAACATCGCCCCTCTCACCTTAAAGTTACACCTCCGGTGTAGGACGTTCCCACCCTGGTTCTGTCGACTCTATCTATGCCACTCATAAATGTATATAATTCTCCCAACATCTGACGTACCAGATCAAACAAACCCAAAAGCGTGCACTGATATATCTTAACTCTGAACTGGTCCACAGCCTCCTCCCATGGGACCGCCAGCTCAATGATGAAAACACGCCGACAGGAGTTGGACCAGAGAACGAGGTCTGGTCGCAGGTTGGTAACTACGATTTCAACTGGGAACGAAAGCCTCTGGCCTAGGTCAACACGCATTTCCCAGTCCCTGGGTGCGTTCAGTGGGCATGAGTTGAGAGGCGAGGGGTTAGTCCTCCATTTCTCTCCTTCCCGGATGAAGGATGGTATTTGTGGGAATGTTATCTGGGCATTGATAGGCATGGCGTTGGTGGTAACTCTCTTGCACTCGAGTTCAGCTGCCAAACACCTCAGCACCTGGTTGTGTCGCCAGGTGTATCTGCCTTGTGTTAGGCTGGTCTTACAACCGACCAGGATGTGCTTGAGGTTTGCTGGAACTGTACACAGGGGGTAGGCTGGATCCTCTCCCAGCCAAAGATTTAGGTTTGTGGGAGAGGGAAGGACGTCATATGTGGCTCTGATAATGAAGCTCAACTTATTTGACTCCATGGTCCACAGGTCTCTCCATGTGATCTTCCTCCTCTCAACGCCATCCCACACCATCCAGCGGCCTTGTTTAACTTGGGATATGGCTTTGGCACACCTGGCTGCTTCTTCCTGGTGGCGCACCTCCTCCACCACCAGGTGCCGACGTTCAGCTGGAGTAGCCTTTTGCCAGGTAGGGTTCATTGCTCCCCGGCCAAAGCCCCCTCGGCCTTGTTGGACATGGCCCACTATGTCCCGGTGTTGGAGGGCGGATTTTGCGTCCAGTACCACTGCTGCTGGAGTCCATTTCCTCCCTGTTGCTAGGGTTGGAGCGACACCTCTTATTATTGGGTCCCGGGATTCTGTTAGCGTCATGTCCAGCCTCACTTTGGCACATTTGTACTCCTCCACCAGGCTTGAGACTGGCAGTGAGAGGGCTCCATTCCCATAGAGCCCTATGCTGCCGAGGCATCTCGGTAGCCCAAGCCTCTTCCTCACTTGTGAGTTCACCAGTCTCTCCAGCTGGTTGGCATGGGATAAAGTGACCTCGTAGATGGTAATTGGCCACATGAGTCGGGCAGTAGACCGAATTGCAGGCACCAAAGCTTCAGCATCCCTGGGAGAGCAGTATTGTTGATTTGCTTGAGGCCACTGATTGTATCCTGCCTGAGTGGTTCCTCCTGCTCTGCATCCTTGAGGTATGCGGTGTACCATCGCCCGAAGCTTTTGACCGGCTTCTCCAGGACAGTTGGTATTGTCTCGTTATTGATGCGGAACCTTTCATCAGTGAGCCGGCCTTTGATGATGGAAATACTACAGGATTTGGTGGGTTTACTCTCCATTCGTGCCCATTTGATGTTTTCCTGGAGTTTATCCAGCAGGCGTTTGGTGCATGCTTTTGTTGTTGTTATTGTGGTCATGTCATCCATGTACGCCCTGATTGGAGGAAGACGCAGCCCACTCTTCAAGCGTTCCCCTCCGACCACCCATCGTGATGCTCGAATGATGAGCTCCATTGCCATGGTGAAAACCAGAGGAGAAATGCTACAGCCTGCCATTATGCCTACCTCAAGGTGCTGCCAGGTGGTGGTGTTGTCTTGTGTTGTGACACAGAACTGGAGGTCCTGGAAGTAAGCTTTTACCAGCTTTGTGATGACCTCTGGGACCTGGAAGAAATTAAAAGTTGCCCAAAGAGTCTCATGGGGCACCGAACCAAAGGCATTGGCAGGATCTAAGAAAACCACATGCAGATCTCTCTTGCCCTTCTTGGCAGTTTGTATCTGGTGCCAGATGATGTTTGCATGTTCCAGACATCCTGAGAAACCACCTACCCCTGCTTTCTGCACTGACGTGTCAACGAAGTTGTTGCTCTGCAAAAATGCTGAGTCTTTGGGCCACAACACCAAAGAAGATCTTTCCTTCCACGTTCAGAAGGCTGATCTGGCGGAATTGGCCAATGGTTGAAGAGTTATTTTCTTTGGGAATTGAGATCCCTCCTGCCCTTTGCCATGACTTAGGTATGATTCCTTTCCCCCATGCCACTTTCATTAACTTCCTACGGTATGTCAGGGCACCAGGGGTGTTCCTATAGAGCCTGTATGGAATGCCATTGGACCATGGGGCTGATGCTGTTCTTGCCCGTTTGACTGTTCTCCACGTCCTTCCATGTAGCAGGCCTTATGTCCATCTGGTGCTCAGGTGGGTGGATAGGTGGCATGTCATCTGGAATGGTGACTGGCTCATGCCTCAGGTTGTCAGAGTACGTCTTCCTCAGGTGCTCCTCCAGTTCCCTTACAGGTACTCTCAAGGTCCCGCTCTTCTCCTTGACAAAGAGGCCTTTGACAAACCTATACGGATCTCTGTAGAAACTTGTCCTGGCCCGCTCTTTCTTCTTGTGTTGCTTTCTCAGGCATTCTGCTCTTCGCAGGATTGCCAGTGCTGCCAACTCTCATGCTTTGAGCATGAAAGTCCCGCATTTCAGCCAATTCTCACACTCTCACGCTGATGACAGAATTCTCACGCTGCCTTCAGCCCCTCCACAGTTTGTCTCTTTGCGCCACATCAGAGCGATCTGTGCGGTCAGGGGAAGCGTGTTGGTTGACGGCTGTGAGCGACGTTGCGTTTCTTCTCGTCTCTTCTCTTCTTTCTTGGTTGGATGTGCAGCCGCTGACAACATGAAGCAGCCGGAGACAGAACTAACCGGGTGAATCGGTTGTAAAACATGGGGGGGACCACAATGAGGCCAAACATCTAGGACAGGGTTCGGCAACCTATGGCACATGGGCCGAATCCGGCCTGTAACCCGATTCGCAGGCGAGCCGACCTGAGAACTGCGGCCAGTCCCTGGGACGCGAGTTGATCTGGGAACGGCAGCCAGTCCCTGGGCACGCAGAATGCCAACTTGATCAGTATGGACAAGTTGGGCCAGCCATGTACATGTTGTATAACTGACTCTATGCAGATCTGAATGGGCTTAGAATGACCATTTAAGCAAAATTGCCCTCACTCTCCCCATTTTGATTCTTGAGATTAATATCCCTTTGCTCTGTTAACAGCGTTAAAGTGCTTATGAGGTCGAGTCAGGAAAGGGAACATGTTATTTTTATTTAGTTTGCTTTAATTTGTTAGTTGATTGTTAGTTGACTGCCGTAATTTCACAAAATTCTCACGCTCTCACGCTGATCACAAGTTTCTCACGCTCACAAATATGCAGGTGCTGGTCCGTCGGCCGTTCTGTCCACACCCCATGGAGCTTTAACCCCGGCCCGGAGCCAGGAGCGAACCGGGTGCGTGGGGGCATCGGTGCTCCATCCGGAGCCACGGGGATGAATCTCGGGCTAAGGCTCCGCTCCGATGCCCGACCCCCGGGTCACTGACCATCACCTCCCTTGGACCCCAGCTGGACAAGGAGCACCTGGGCCGGCCCACATTCCCGGGAGAGAGGGAAACGCTCCCCGGGCATCGCCAAGTCTCCGCTCACTCCGGATGTTGTCGCCGCTTCACTGACACACACTCTCACACACGCACATGCACACGCACACGCACACGCACACTCTCACGCACACGCACACGCACACACACGCACACACACACTCTCACTCTCACTCTCACACTCACACTCACACTCACACGCACACGGACACGCACACACACACGCACACGCACACACACTCTCACTCTCACTCTCACACACACTCTCACACACACACGCACACACACACACACACTCTCACTCTCACTCTCACACACACTCTCACACACACGCACACGCACTGGCACATACAAGGTTTAAAGGGATATGGACCAAATGTGGATAAATGGGACTAGTTTAGATGGGGCATCTTGATCTGCATGAACAAGTTGTGATGAAGGGCCTGTTTCCATGCTGTAAGACTGTGACACATTGTAAAAAGAGTGCAATTGCTCTGGAGAGGATCCAGGGGCGATTTATGAAGATGTTGGCAGGGCAGGAATTATTTGTTCATTTTGAAGAAAGATTTGATAACTGGGATTGTATTCTCTGCAGCAACAGAGGTGAAGGAAAAACTTAGTTGAGGTGAATAATATTTTGAGAATAGGACGTCTGCAAAATTTGCAGATGACACAAAGCTGGGTGGCAGTGTGAACTGTGAGGAGGATGCTATGAGAATGCAGGGTGACTTGGACAGGTTGGGGGAGTGGGCAGATGCATGGCAGATGAAGTTTAATGCGGATAAATAGAATCATAGAAAATAGGTGCAGGAGTAGGCCATTCGGCCCTTCGAGCCTGCACTGCCATTCAATATGATCATGGCTGACCATCCAACTCATTATCCTGTACCTGCCTTCTCTCCATACCCCCTGATCCCTTTAGCCAAAAGGGCCACATCTAACGCCCTCTTAAATATAGCCAATGAACTGGCCTCAACTACCTTCTGTGGCAGAAAATTCCACAGATTCACCACTCTCTGTGTGAAAAAAGATCTTCTCATCTGGGTCCTAAAAGACTTCCCCATTATCCTTAAACTGTGACCCCTTGTTCTGGAGTTCCCCAACATCGGGAACAATCTTCCTGCATCTAGCCTGTCCAACCCCTTAAGAATTTTGTATGCCTCTATAAGATTCCCCCCCTCAATCTCCTAAATTCCAGCGAGTACAAGCCGAGTCTATCTTCATTTCTATCTTTCTTCATTTGGAAGTCCTGCCATCCCAGGAATCAGTTTGGTGAACCTTCTCTATACTCCCTCAATGGCAAGAATGTCTTTCCTCAGATTAGGAGACCAAAACTGTACGCAATACTCCAGGTGTGGCCTCACCAAGACCCTGTACAACTGCTATGAACCTATGAATGCTATGCCAACATACCATTCGTTTTCTTCACAGCCTGCTGCACCTGCATGCCTACTTTCAATGACTAGCGGGGGTTCAGTATTGATGTGGATAGAGAACTGGCTGGCAAACAGGAAGCAAAGAGTAGTAAACAGGTCGTTTTCACAATGGCAGGCAGTGACTAGTGGGGTACCGCAAGGCTCAGTGCTGGGACCCCAGCTATTTACAATATACATTAATGATCTGGAGGAGGGAATTGAAGGCAATATCTCCAAGTTTGCGGATGACACTAAGCTGGGGGGCAGTGTTAGCTGTGAGGAGGATGCTAGGAGACTGCAAGGTGACTTGGATAGGCTGGGTGAGTGGGCAAATGTTTGGCAGATGCAGTATAATGTGGATAAATGTGAGGTTATCCACTTTGGTGGCAAAAATAGGAAAGCAGACTATTATCTAAATGGTGGCCGATTAGGAAAAGGGGAGATGCAGCGCAACCTGGGTGTCATTGTACACCAGTCATTGAAAGTAGGCATGCAAGTGCAGCAGGCAGTGAAGAAAGCGAATGGTATGTTAGCTTTCATAGCAAAAGGATTTGAGTATAGGAGCAGGGAGGTTCTACTTCAGTTGTATAAGGTCTTGGTGAGACCACACCTGGAGTATTGCGTACAGTTCTGGTCTCCAAATCTGAGGAAGGACATTATTGCCAGAGAGGGAGTGCAGAGAAGGTTCACCAGACTGATTTCTGGGATGTCAGGACTGTCTTATGAACAAAGACTGCATAGACTCGGTTTATACTCTCTAGAATTTAGGAGATTGAGAGGGGATCTTATAGAAACTTACAAAATTCTTAAGGGGTTGGACAGGCTAGATGCAGGAAAATTGTTCCCGATGTTGGGGAGTCCAGGACAAGGGGTCACAGCTTAAGGATAAGGGGGAAATCCTTTAGGACCGAGATGAGAAGGACTTTTTTCACACAGAGAGTGGTGGGTCTCTGGAACTCTCTGCTACAGAGGGTAGTTGAGGCCAGTTCATTGGCTATATTTAAGAGGGAGTTAGATGTGGCCCTTGTGGCTAAGGGGATCAGAGGGTATGGAGAGAAGGCAGGTACGGGATACTGAGTTGGATGATCAGCCATGATCATATTGAATGGCGGTGCAGGCTCGAAGGGCCGAATGGCCTACTCCTGCACCCATTTTCTATGTTTCTATGTTTCTAGTGTACCATGACACCCAGGTCTCCCCTTTTCCTAATCGGCCACCATTCAGATAATAATCTACCCTCCTTGTTTTGCCGCCAAAGTGGATAACCTCACATTTATCCACATTATACTGCATCTGCATGCATTTGCCCACTCACCCAACCTATCCAAGTCAACTTGCAGCCTCCTAGCATCCTCCTCACAGCTAACACTGCCCCCCAGCTTCGTGTCATCCGCAAACTTGGAGATGTTGCATTCAATTCCCTCATCCAGATCATTAATATATATTGTAAATATCTGGGGTCCCAGCACTGAGCCTTGCGGTACCCCACTAGTCACTGCCTGCCATTTTGAAAAGGACCCGTTTACTCCTACTCTTTGCTTCCTGTCTGCCAGCCA
Source organism: Raja brachyura (assembly GCA_963514005.1). The sequence continues at coordinate 40,548,720 of OY740807.1, read as the reverse complement.
GTTCTCTATCCACATCAATACTGAACCCCCAATACCGTGTGCTTTAGGTTTGTATGCTAATCTCTTATGTGGTACCTTGTCAAAAGCCTTCTGAAAGACCAGATATAACACATCTACTGGTTCTCCCTTATCCACTCTACTATCTTCAATGTGAGGTTATCCACTTTGGTAGCAAAAACAGGAAGGCAGATTACTTTCTAAATGGCGTCAAGTTGGGAAAAGTGGAAGCACAACGGGAACTGGGGGTCCTTGTACATCAGTCTATGAAAGTAAGCATGCAGGTACAGCAGGCATGGCGGGACTGTCATATGTTGAGAGAGTGGAGCAGCTGGGCTTGTACACTCTGGAGTTTAGAAGGATGAGAGGGGATCTTATTGAAACACATAAGATTATTAAGGGTTTGGACACGCTAGAGGCAGGAAACATGTTCCCGATGTTGGGGGAGTCCAGAACCAGGGGCCACAGTTTAAGAATAAGGTGTAAGCCATTTAGAACGGAGACGAGGAAACACTTTTTCTCACAGAAAGTGGTGAGTGGAATGCTCTGCCTCAGAGGGCGGTGGAGGCCGGTTCTCTGGATGCTTTCAAGAGGGAGCTAGATAGGGCTTTTAAAGATAATTGAGTCGGGATATGGGGAGAAGGCAGGAACGGGGTACTGATTGTGGATGATCAGCCATGATCACATTGAATGGCGGTGCTGGCTTGAAGGGCCGAATGGCCTACTCCTGCACCTATTGTCTATTGTCTATTGACCTGTTTTGCTTAACATATAGTAGAGGAAGGAATTGCAGATGCTGGTTTAAACTGAAGATAGACACTAAAAACTAGAAAAACTCAGCAGGACAGGCAGCATCTCTGGAGAGAAAGAATGGGTGATGTTTCGGGTTGAGACCTTCAGACTGAAGAGGTTGAAAACCAGCCATAAAACACAATGACTGGAGATGTGTGTTATCCAACTAAGGGCAGAAATCAGAATCACGTGTTCACCTTTATTGACGTGACACCATAATAAATATATTGCAGAAAAAATGATGTAATGGGGTGGCACGGTGGCGCAGCGGTAGTGTTGCTGCCTTACTACCACATGGGTTTTCTCTGGATATTCCAGTTTCTCCCACATCTGAAAGAAGTGCCAGTTTGTACGTTAATTGGCTTCCTTTTTACATATATATCTTAATTTCATTGAACCATATACGATTGAATATGTGGCATTATTTTCATCTTGTTTCTATATTCAATGGGTAAGGTTGATTGATTTAGTTGTGCAGAACAGTGATGGAAGTCCGACTCTTACCTAATCCAATTTAAAGCATAAATGTTGCATTCAAGTGTAAGTTAAAAGACTCGCTGCAGTATGCACCAGATTGCACAATTTCAAGCTGAAAAATGCGAAAGCTCCCCACCCTCCCCCCCTCGGTCGCTACGCCCCCTCGCAATTTCACACTCTCAACTCTCACCCAATGCAGGCAGCCCTGATCAAGGTGAGAGATTGAATTATAACCTGAGAGGCAACTTTTTCAAACAGGATGTGGTGAAGATATGGAACGAGCTGCCAGAGGAAGTAGTTGAGGCAGAAACTACTGCAACATTTAGATCAAAGATACTAGAGCGATCTCTGATTTAGATTGTTACATGGATGGGACAGGTTTAGAGGGATATGGGCCAAACGTGGACAGGTGGGACCAGTGTAAATGGGGCACCTTGGGAAGCATGGGCAAGTTGGGCCGAAGGGCCTGTTTCTGAGCTGTATGACTCTATGGTCAATCTATGTCAACTAATAATGTTTAAGAAAGAACTGCAGATGCTGTGTGACTACACCTCTAAACTGCTGTTGTTCCAGTCAACACTAAGCTTGGTGTCAGCACGCCTACGTGATAAAATTCTGCGGCATTCGCAATGTACTGCCTGCCCGCAGCGGATTGTCAGAAAAACAACTATATGACTTTAATTTAGATGATTAATAGGAAACCACACCGCAGTGGTTATATATTCTGCAGTGACAACCTTTATTTTTGTCCCATTTCACAGAGAGTTGTAGACTCAGCCCAGACCATCACGCTCACAAACCACCCTCCCTTCCATCAACTCCATCTACACCTCACGCTGCCTCGGCAAGGCCAGCAGCATCATCAAGGACCAGTCTCACCCCGGCCACTCCCTCTTCTCCCCTCTCCCATCAGGCAAGAAGTACAGAAGTGTGAAAACACACACCTCCAGACTCAGGGACAGTTTCTTCCCGGTTGTTATCGGGCAACTGAACCATCCTGTGATCTATCACATAGAGACGTTGTCCCCCTCATGCTTCTAAACTCCAGCGAGTACAGGCCCAGCGCCGATAAATGCTCATCACAGGTTAACCCACTCGTTCCTGGGATCATTCTTGTAAACCTCCTCTGGACCCTCTCCAGAGCAGCACATCCTTCCTCAGATACGGGGCCCAAAACTGCTCACAATACCCCAAATAGTAGAAATGTTTGGGCAGCTGTTCAATGGAGTTGTGTTGAAGGGGGAAAGTGGTGTGGAGAGGTGAGGGATGACCCGAGCTCAGGGTCCTGGCAACTGAATCCAATGCTGCCAGCTGACCAAGGGTCCAGAGACCTGGTGGGGCAAGGGCAGCACGATGGCACAGTGGAAACATAGACAATAGGTGCAGGAGTCGGCCATCCGGCCCTTTGAGCCAGCAATACCATTCAATATGATCATGGCTGATCATCCAGAATCAGTGCCCCGTTCCTGCTTTCTCCCCATATCCCTCAACCTTAAGAGCTAAAACTAACTTTCTCTTGAATACATCAGAGTTACTGCCTTACAGCGCTCACAGCACCAGAGACCCGGATTCGATCCCGACTACGGGTGCTGTCTGTACGGTGTTTGTTCGTTCTCCCTGAGACTGCATGGGTTTTCCCCGAGATCTTCAGTTTCCCTCCACACTCCAAAGATGTACAGGTTTGAAGGTTAATTGACGTGGAATAAATGTAGGTTGTCCCTAGTGCGTGTAGGGTTGTGTACGCGGATTGCTGGTCGGTGTGGGCCTGTTTCTGCACTGTTTCTCAAAACTAAACTCAAGTGGATGTTATAGGTAGTTCTGTTACTTTTTATTAGTATGACTATGGAAAATCAAGTTCCTCGTATGTTGCAAAATATACTTGGCTAATAAAGTATGATTATGATTAGATGGTGAGGAGGTTCTGAAACTAATGTGTGAAGTTTCACACTGAGTCACTGCTTCACCAGTAAAGCGGTTCGGTGGTGACCGCTTTGCAGAGGGGAGGCTGTGCAGAACACTGCCTGGGTTACAGGGTCTCAGCTACAGGGGCAGGTTGGACAACTTGGACTGTTTTCTCTGGAGTGTCAGGTTGAGGGAAGACATAATAGAAATATGTAAAATTGCGAGACTCGTAGAGAGTCTCGTTTGACAGTCAGGGTGGGAATGTCAAAGAATGGTGGGCATAGCTCTAAGATGAAAGGGGACAAGGTTTAAAAGGTTTACAAGGTTTTACCCATCTGAAGAAGGGTTTCGGCCCAAAACGTTGCCTATTTCCCTCGCTCCATAGATGCTGCCTCACCCGCTGAGTTTCTCTTTTGTCTGCCTTCTATTTTCCAGCATCTGCAGTTCCTTCTTAAACTAAAGGTTTAAACAGTCACCTGTTTCATCAGCCTATGAAAGTGAGCATGCAGGTACAGCAGGCAGTGAAAGTGACCATGCAGGTACAGCAGGCAGTGAAAGTAAACATGCAGGTACAGCAGGCAGTGAAAGTGACCATGCAGGTACAGCAGGCAGTGAAAGTAAACATGCAGGTACAGCAGGCAGTGAAAGTGAGCATGCAGGTACAGCAGGCAGTGAAAGTAAACATGCAGGTACAGCAGGCAGTGAAAGTGACCATGCAGGTACAGCAGCCTATGAAAGTGACCATGCAGGTACAGCAGGCAGTGAAAGTAAACATGCAGGTACAGCAGGCAGTGAAAGTGACCATGCAGGTACAGCAGGCAGTGAAAGTAAACATCCAGGTACAGCAGGCAGTGAAAGTAAACATGCAGGTACAGCAGGCAGTGAAAGTGAGCATGCAGGTACAGCAGGCAGTGAAGAAAGCTAATGCCATGTTGGTCTTTATAACAGGAGGAGTCAAGTATAGGAGCAAAGAGGTCCTTCTGCAGTTGTACAGGGCCCTAGTGAGACCACACCTGGAGTATTGTGTACAGTTTTAGTCCCCTAATTTGATGAAGGACGTTCTTGCTATTGAAGGAGTGCAGCGTAGGTTTACAAGGTTAATTCCCAGGATGGCGGGACTGTCATATGCGGAGAGAATGGAGCGGCTGGGCTTGTACACTCTGGAGTTTAGAAGGTTGAGAGGGGATCTTATTGAAACATATAAGATTGTTAAGGGTTTGGACACGCTAGAGGCAGGAAACATGTTCCCGATGTTGGGGGAGTCCAGAATCAGGGGCCACAGTTTAAGAATAAGGGGTAGGACATTTAGAACGGAGACGAGGAAACACTTTTTCTCACAGAGTTGTGAGTCTGTGGAATTCTCTGCCTCAGAGGGCGGTGGAGGCCGGTTCTCTGGATACTTTCAAGAGAGAGCTAGATAGGGCTTAAAGATAGCGGAGTCAGGGGAGAAGGCAGGAACGGGGTACTGATTGTGGATGATCAGCCATGATCACATTGAATCATGCTGGCTCGAAGGGCCGAATGGCCTCCTCCTGCACCTATTGTCTATTGTCTATTGTCCATTAAAGGAGATGTGCAGGCTAGTTTGTTTACAGAGAGTGATGGATGGTGATGGGTGCCAGGCGCTGGTGGCGGCAGGTACGGTCGTGGTCTTTAAGAGGCTCTTCGATCAACGCATAGATATGGAGGGATATGGATCACATGTAGGCAGATGAGTGATAGAGTCACACAGTGTGGAAACAGGCCCTTCAGCCCAGCTTGTCCACACCGGCCAGCTAGTCCCACCTGTCCACCTTTGGCCCATATCCCTCCAAACCTGTCCTATCCATGTACCCATCCAAACGTTTTTTGCAGGAACTTTATTTATCCCAGGAGGGAAATTGATCTGCCAAACAGTCGTAAAGCACAAACTACATGAAACATGAAATAATACTACTAATAATATCTTTTATTGTCATTACACATAAGTGCAACGAGATTTGGTTTGCAACTTCCAGATTTCAGTTTGCAACCCTCGAGAACAAGGTTTGTAAAAACGAATATTTGACCAGTAACATCAACACAGACTAAAGTGCGAGGCCGGGGGAGACAGTCCATGGGGGTGGGGGGTGGGGGGGTACTCAGCAGGGCCGGTTCAGAGCCGCTATAGCTCTGGGAATGAAGCTGTTCCTGAGTCTGGTAGTGCGGGCGTAGAAGGCCTTGTAACGTCTGCCGGAAGGGAGTAGTTCGAACAGTCCATTACAAGGGTGAGAGGAGTCTTTGTGTATGCTGACGGCCTTCCTGAGGCACCGTGTGTGGTACATGCCCTCCAAGGCTGGTAGCTGTGTCCCAATAATCTGTTGCGCTCTGTGGACAACGCACTGAAGAGCTCTCCTCTCCGCCTCCGTGCAGCTGAGATACCACACAGAGATGCCATACATTAGGATGCTCTCTGTGGTGCAGCGGTAGAAGGTCGTCAGCAGCTGTTGGGGCAGACCAGTCCGTTTCAATTCTCTTAGGAAGAACAGTCATTGCTGTGCCTTTTCGACCAGCGCAGTGGTGTTGGTGGACCATGTGAGGTCCTCTGAGATGTGAGTGCCCAGAAAATTGAAGCTGGACACTCTCTCCACACTGTCTCCGTAGATGGAGATTGGGGCGTATTCCCCATTCTGTGACCTCCTGAAGTCGATAATCAGCTCCTTGGTCTTGGAGGTGTTTAGCCACAAGTTGTTCCGTGAGCACCAGTCCGCCAGGTTCTGCACCTCCGCTCTATAGTTTGTTTCATCACCGTTGGTGATCAGCCCGATCACCGTTGTATCGTCTGCAAACTTGACAATGGTGTTGTTGTCAAATGCAGGGACACAGTCGTGGGTGAAGAGGGAGTAGAGCATGGGGCTCAGTACACAGCCCTGTGGTGTGCCGGTGCTCAGGGTGATAGTGGAGGACAGGTGCGGCCCCAGTCTCACCGCCTGCGGTCGCTCCGTCAGAAAATTCAGGATCCAATCGCATATCAGTGAGCTGAGGCCTAGCTGGTGGAGTTTGGTGGTGAGCTTGGTGGGGATGACTGTATTGAAGGCAGAGCTATAGTCAATGAAGAGCATCCTCACGTAGGTGCCCTGTCTTTCCAGGTGGGTCAGGACAGTGTGAAGAGCCACAGAGATGGCATCCTCTGTGGATCTATTTGCCCTGTATGCAAATTGATGAGAGTCCAATGATGCAGGGATGCTGGATTTGATGTGGGAGAGGACCAGCCTTTCAAAGCACTTCATTGGTATTGGAGTTAGGGCAACCGGGCGGTAGTCATTCAGGTTGGTGACTTTAGACTTTTTCAGCACGGCACTGGCACTATGGTAGTTTTCAGGAACTTGGGGACCGTTGCCAGAGATAGAGACAGGTTGAAGATCCTCGTAAATACCTCCACCAGCTGTACAGCACAGTCCTTTAGTACCCTACCCTGGACTCCATCCGGGCCTGCAGCCTTGCGTGGATTGATCCCACGCAGAGCGCACTGTACCTCCTGGGTGCTCAGTGTTAAGGCCTGTCCCTCCGCCATGGCCGGGGTTGTTCCTCTCCTGGTGGTGATGCCAGTTTCCAAGCGGGCAAAGAAGGTGTTTAATTCACTGGCCAGTGTGATATCACTGTGGGGGCAGACGGGGCTGCTCTTGTAGTCAGTGATGTCCCTGACACCCGGCCACATGCTTCTGGTGTCCGCGGTGTTGAAGTGGTCTTCCACCCTTTGTCTGTCGATGTCTTTGGCCTTTTTTATGCCTTTGTTCAGGTTTGACCTGGCAGCGCTGTAGGCTGAAGTGTCCCTGGATTTAAAGGCAATGTTGCGTGCCCTTAGCAGGTTCTGGACCTCCTTGTTCATCCACGGTTTGCGGTTTGGGAACATCTTTATTTCCTTGTCCACTGTGACAAACTCCACACAGCAGTTGATGTAGGAGAGCACAGTGGATGTTTACTCCTCCAAGTCTACCTCTGTACCACTGGTAGCCTGTTGTGCAAACAGGTCCCAGTCGGTGCGATTGAAGCAGTCCTGGAGTTGTAGGGTGCGTCCTCGGGCCATCTTTTGACCGTCTTTATTGCAGGTTTGGTCTTGCGGATGAGGGGTTTGTATGCAGGCAGTAGAAACAGTGAGAGGTGATCGGATTTTCCCAGGGATGGGCAGGGGAGGGCTCTGTATGGGTCCTTGATGTTGGTGTACACTTTATCCAGCGTGTTTGAGCCCCTGGTAAGGCACTGCACATGCTGGTGGAATTTGTGGAGTGCAGCTCGTAGGTTAAAGTCCCCTACAACAATGAAGGCACCGTCGGGGTGAGCATCCTGCTGCTTGCTAATGGCCGAGTGCTGTGATAGTCCCTGCCAGAAACACCACAGCGACTAGTTCTGGGGCTACAACTGAGTGGGTAGGAATGAAGCCAGAAAATACATTTGTCGTTTCATAAATTCATAAGTTTTCAGAGCAGAATTAGGCCATTCGGCCCATCTCTACTCTGCCATTCAATCATGGCTGATCTATCTCTCCCTCCTAACCCCATTCTCGTGCCTTCTCCCCAAAGCCCCTGACACCTGTACACACCATTAACATTATAACACAAACCACCGAGTTGCTGCAAAGAGCACCAAGTAGACGTTGATCCGTGCTGTGGCTCAGACCTATGCCTCCAGTTCTTTGTCACTGTAACTTGAGCTGATGTGCAAGTTGCTGAGAACAGCGTGGGTGTCATTTCACCTCAACGCCTATTGCTCACGTCTTGGAAACTGTGACAGATAATGACAACGGGCAAAGTGATCACCAAAGTTCCAGACTGTTCAGTTTCACAGCTAAATTATACTGTTGTTGGAGAGATCTTTAGACACTGGATTACGGTGCCTGCTCACACCGACCAACATGCCCCGTCTACACCAGTCCCACCCCGACCAACATGCCCCGTCTACACCAGTCCCACCCCGACCAACATGCCCCGTCTACACCAGTCCCACCCCACAGACCAACATGCCCCGTCTACACTAGTCCCACCCCACAGACCAACATGCCCCGTCTACACCAGTCCCACCCCGACCAACATGCCCCATCTACACTAGTCCCACCCCGACCAACATGCCCCATCTACACCAGTCCCACCCCGACCAACATGCCCCGTCTACACCAGTCCCACCCCGACCAACATGCCCCATCTACACTAGTCCCACCCCGACCAACATGCCCCGTCTACACTAGTCCCACCCCACAGACCAACATGCTCCGTCTACACTAGTCCCACCCCGACCAACATGCCCCGTCTACACCAGTCCCACCCCACAGACCAACATGCCCCGTCTACACTAGTCCCACCCCGACCAACATGCCCCGTCTACACCAGTCCCACCCCACAGACCAACATGCCCCATCTACACCAGTCCCACCCCACAGACCAACATGCCCAATCTACACTAGTCCCACCCCGACCAACACGCCCGGTCTACACTAGTCCCACCCCGACCAACATGCCCCATCTACACTAGTCCCACCCCGACCAACATGCCCCATCTACACTAGTCCCACCCCGACCAACATGCCCCGTCTACACTAGTCCCACTCCGACCAACATGCCCCGTCTACACTAGTCCCACCCCGACCAACATGCCCCATCTACACTAGTCCGACCCCGACCAACACGCCCCATCTACACTAGTCCCACCCCGACCAACATGCCCTATCTACACTAGTCCCACCCTGACCAACATGCCCCATCTACACTAGTCCCACCCCGACCAACATGCCCCATCTACACTAGTCCCACCATGACCAACATGCCCATCTACACTAGTCCCACCCTGACCAACATGCCCATCTGAACTAGTCCCACCACGACCAACATGCCCAATCTACACTAGTCCCACCCCAACCAACAAGCCCCATCTACACTAGTCCCACCCCGACCAACATGCCCCATCTACACTAGTCCCACCCCGACCAACATGCCCCATCTACACTAGTCCCACCCCGACCAACATGCCCCATCTACACTAGTCCCACCCCGACCAACATGCCCCATCTACACTAGTCCCACCCCGACCAACATGCCCCATCTACACTCGTCCCACCCCGACCAACATGCCCCATCTACACTAGTCCCACCCCGACCAACATGCCCCATCTACACTAGTCCCACCCCGACCAACATGCCCCGTCTACACTAGTCCCACCCCGACCAACATGCCCCATCTACACTAGTCCCACACCAGCCAACAAGCCCCATCTACACTAGTCCCACCTACCCACGTTTGGCCCATATCCCCCCCAAGCCTGTCCTATTCAAGTACCTGTCCAAATGTTTTTTACATGTTGTGATAATCCCAGCCTCAACTACCTCCTCCAGCAGCTTGTTCCATACACCCACCACCCTTAGTGTAAAAATGTCACCCCTCCTATTAAATCCTCCCCACCCTTAAACCTATGTCCTCTGGCCCTTGATTCCCCTACTCTGGGCAAAAGATTCTGTGTGTTCACCCAATCTATTCCTCTCATGATCTTGTACACCTCTATAAGATCACCCCTCATCCTCCTGCTCCCCAAGGAATAGAGTCCGAGCCTGCTCAACCTCTTCCTAAAGCTCCGACCATCATGTCCCCATCTACACATTTGTTGCTCCATAAGTTCTCTGAGGAGAATTAGGCCATTCGGCCCATCAAGTCTACTCTGCCATTTAATCATGGCTGATCTATCTTTGCCTCTCAACCCCATTCTCCTGCCTTCTCCCCATAACCTCTGACACCCGTATCATTATAACCCAACCACCAAGTCTGCCGCAAAGATCAACAAGTAGATGTTAAATCGCGCTCAGATTCGTCAGTTTCCTTTTTACTAAGAAATGCAAATAGCCTAGAAGAGTGTGGTCGTCAACGCCTGTAGCTCACCTCGTGGAAACTGTGATAGATAGCGCCGACGGGTCAAATGAACACGAATGAACACCTCCAAACTGCTCACATTCTCAACTGAATTATGCCTGGAGATACAGCAGATCCTTTGACATTGGATTTTAGTGGCTGCTTCTGTCAAATGCCAGTTGAATATCACAGTAAAAGGTAACCTTACAGTTTTTAATCTATACTAAACTAAACTAAGCTTGTACAGAGAAGTTATTGATGCCTGGAATCTCTAATAGTGAGCATTTATTCTTGATATGTACAGGAATGGGAAACCAGATCCACAACCGGTTCCTTGTGTATGAAGGAACTGTAGATGCTGGTTTAAACGCAAGATAGACACATACAACTGAAGATAGAGTTTTAGTTTTAGTGTCTATCTGCAGTCCCTTCCTGCACTGATGTTCATTACTTTACTTCACTTCACTTTATTATTGTCACATGTACAGAGGTTAAAGGTTTTTTTGTTTCATCTTATCCAGTCAGCAAGAGACTATACACAATTCCAAATTAGCTGCCCGCTGTGTACAGATATAGGATAAAGGGAAAAATGTTTAGTGCAAGGTAAAGTCCAGTAACATTTGATTAAAGATAGTCCAAGGGTCTCCAGTTAGGTAGATGGGAGGTCAGGATCACTCTCTAGTTAGTGATAGTATGGTTCAGTTGCCTGATAACAGCCAGGAAGAAACTGTCCCTGAATCAGGAGGTGTGCGTTTTCACACTTCTGCACCTTTTGCCTGATGGGAGAGGGGAGAAGAGTGGTCCTTAAAGATGCTGCTGGCCTTGTTCAGGCAGTGTGAGTTGTAGATGGAGTGAGACTGGACTGTGATGATGCTGCTGGCCTTGTCCAGGCCGTGTGAGTTGTAGATGGAGTGAGACTAGACTGTGATGATGCTGCTGGCACTGTTGAGGCAGTTTGAGGGTACATGGAGTGTGGCTGTTTGATGCGTTAGAGGAATATCTCTTGACTTAAGGAGATTGAAAGGGACTTTGTGGCACAGCGATAATTCAGTAAGTCATAGATGAATATAGTGTGGAAACAGGCCCGTCGGCCCAACTCGCCCACACCGACCAACAATGTCCCAGCTACACTAGTCCCACTTGCCTGCGCTTGGTCCATAACCCTCCAAACCTGTCCTCTGCATGTACCTGCCCAACTGTTTCTTAAACAATGGGATAGTCCCAGTCTCATCTACCTCCTCCGGCAACTTGTTCCATACACCCACCACCTCTGTGTGAAAAAGTTACCCCTCAGATTCCTATTAAATCTTTTCCCCTTCACCTTGAACCTGTGTCCTCTGGTCTTCGATCCCCCCACTCTGGGTAAAAGACTGGCCGATCTAATCCTCTCATGATGTTGTACACCTGTATAAGATCTCCCCTCATCATCCTACGCTCCATGGAATAGAGACCCAGCTTACTCAACTTCTCCCTATAGCTCACACCCTACTGCCTTTCACATCTTTATCAGTTGTGGGGTTCTTTGTGAAGTGTCGTGACAAACATAAAGTAAGAAGCTGCCAGTCAAGGCTTCATCAGCCTGGGGTGGACACATTGTCTTATTAGTCTGGGATACATGTAGACACCAAAGGTCACAGAGCTACATGACTGAAGCAGAGAGCAGGATTACCCGCTGGTCCCCACTGCCCTGCCAGATGTGAGATGCCAAACTCACGGGACATGTTCTGAGTGCAGGAATCTGAGCGTAGGTTAACTGGGTCACTGATTGAGGGTTGGGCAGGCTAGGACTTTATTCCTTGGAGCGCAGGAGGCTGAGTGGTGATTTTATAGAGGTGTACAGGACCATGAGGGGAATAGATAGGATGAATTCACACATCCATTCAGCGCAGGGTAGTAAAGAATGCAGGCACAAGGAACTGCAGATTCTGGAAACTTGAGCTAGTGTGGTTTATTAACGCAGTGTTTTATTATTATGTGTGTATGTGTGTGTTATTGCATTTGCTGGCCTGTGAAACTGCAGCGAGTAAGAACTTTACTGATCCATTGCCGGTAAATGTGACCCTCTCGGCACTTGCCGCCAAAGTACAGACGCAACCAGAGAGGACATTTCCCTCCAACATTATCCTTCCTCCTCTCTGCCAAGGCTGTGGTTTGGGAACTGGATGGACATTGTGTTGATACATTGGCACATGGAGTGGAGAGCAGGGAAGGAGCTGAGCTGCGGTTTGGCCAGTGTGGAATTGGAAGGTTAAATGGGATGGTTGGGCCGAATGGCCTCTCATTCTTTGATTGCAGATACAACCAGGGTAGAGATTGTGTACAAATTGTACTCACTGATCAGTCACCGGAATCCCCCCATCCCAGCCCATCCCAGCCCATCCCAGCCCATCCCAGCCCAGCCCAGCCCAGCCCAGCCCAGCCCAGCCCAGCCCATCCCAGCCCATCCCAGCCCATCCCAGCCCAGCCCAGCCCAGCCCATCCCAGCCCATCCCAGCCCAGCCCAGCCCAGCCCATCCCAGCCCATCCCAGCCCATCCCAGCCCAGCCCAGCCCAGCCCAGCCCAACCCAGCCCAACCCAGCCCAGCCCATCCCAGCCCATCCCAGCCCATCCCAGCCCAGCCCAGCCCAGCCCAGCCCAATGCATTACAGGTCAAGTAACTATTAACACCAGGACTGAAGGAATGGGTGACATTTCAGGTCGAGCCTCCTTCAGACGAGCCTTCAACATCACCCATTCCTTCTCTCCAGAGATGCTGCCTGTCCTCGCTGAGTTACTTCAGCATTTTGTGTCTATCTTGGGTCTAAACCAGCGTCTGCAGTTGCTTCCTACACAATGATACCAAGTTTGGGGAGACGAGGGCCTCCAAAGGTCACAATGCGTGTGAAACAGATCAGTAGTGGCGCAGCGGTAGAGTTGCTGCCTGACAGAGCCGGAGACCCGGGTTCCATCCTGACCACGGGTGCTGTCTGTACGGAGTTTGTATGTTCTCCCCGTGACCCGCGTGGGTTTCTCCGGGTGCTCCGGTTTCCTCCCACACTCTAAAGGTGTGCAGGTTTGTAGGTTAATTGGCATTGGTTAAAAAGTATTGTAAATTGTCCCACGTGTGCTGGATAGTGTTGGTGTACGGGGTGATGGCGGGGCAGCATGGACACGATGGGCCGAAGGGCCTGTTTCCGTGCTGTATCTCTGAATCTCTGAAACAAAAGCAATGTACTTGGGACAGCACAAGGCAAAAGCTCATCAGACTGATGCCACCCGGTGGAAGGTGGACAGAAATGCAGGAGGAACTCGGCAGGGGAGTATAATAGGTGACGTTTCGGGTCGAGACCCTTCTTCAGACTGATGGAGAGCTGGTGATAAAAATGGTCCACGGACAATGGAGCAGAATTAGGCCATTCGGCCCATCAAGTTAGATGCAGCTCTTAGGGCTAACAGAATCAAGGGATATGGGGAAAAAGCAGGAACGGGGCACTGATTTTGGATGATCAGCCATGATCATATTGAATGGCGGTGCTGGCTCAAAGGGCCGAATAGCCTATCCCTGCACCTATTTTCTATGTATCTATGTTTCTACTCCGCCATTCAATCATGGCTGATCTATCTTTCCCTCTCAACCCCATTCTCCTGCCTTCTCCCCATAACCCAACACCGTACTAATCAAGAATCTATCTATCTCTGCCTTAAAAATATCCACTGACTTGGCCTCCACAGCAGGCTGTGACAATGAATCCCACAGATTCATCACCTACTAGTTAAAGAGATTCCTACTCGTCTCTATTCTAAAGGTACGCCCTTTAATTCTAAGGCTGTGCCCTCCAATCCTACAAGCCTACTAGCGGAAACATCTTCTCCACATCCACTCTATCAGGTCTTTCACTATCGAACAATGTAATCCCCCCCCTCATCCTTCTAAACTCCAGTGAGTACCCGGCCAGAGCCTTCCAACGCTCCTCATACGTTAATCCTCCCATCCCGGGATTGTTCTCGTAAACCTATCTGGTCCCAAATGCTCCACTAGTGGAAACATCGTCTCCACGTGTGCTCCATGTAAGCCTTTCAATGAGATCCTTCTCAACTCTAGCGATTACTGGCCCTGGTAAAGCTCTTGTGGACCCTCTCCATCGAAGGGGGACCATTCTCCAACAATGAAGCCCAGGAATGGCCAAGAATCCAACTTACACATGTCCCCTGCTCCAGTTGTAGCTCAGTGGTCCCGTGAGGTCCCACACACGTCAAGTTTATTCGTCACATACACATATGGGATGTGCAGTGAAATGAAAAGTGGCCGTGCTCGCAGACTTTGTGCAAAAAACAAACAAACAACCAACAAACTACAAACAGAATCGCATGTTCTTTTGCACATTAAATATTGTGGGCGGTATTGCGGTGTTCAGGAACGGTATTGCAGTATCCCGGTGGACGGGAACATCGGGCGCTCCAGGTCCCTGGTGGGAGACGGCTTTTCGGAGCTCCCGCAACGGCAACTTCTCCCGCTGGAATCGCGGCGTTTAATGGACACGGAGCGGGGCCTAACATCGCCCGGCGCGGGATAGCGGCCACGGGACTTACCATCGTCCGCCAGGGGCTCTAACACTGGAGCCCCAGTTAGCCTAGACGCTGCAGTTGGACTGCTGGACCGCGGGTTGGACTGCTTGAACTGCGTGGTTTAAAGGACACTGAGCTGGAGCCTAACATCGCCCGGCGTGGTTTAATGGCCGCAGGACTTAGCGCCATCTGCCGGGGGCTTTAACATCAGAGCCCAAGTTCGCCTAGATGCTGCAGTTGGACTGCTGGACCGCGGGTGCAGAACAAAGGGAAGAGATGGGACTTTGCCTTCCATCACAGTGAGGAGGTGTTGGAGACTCACCCTGATGGATGTTTGTGTAAATTGTGTTAAGTGTGCATCTTGCGTTTTTTTGTAATGTAAAACGAAAACTGTAGGAAATGCAATTTCGTTCAAACCTAGTTATTTGAATGATAATAAATAGCATTCTATTCCATTCTATTGTGGTGCTGTAACGTTAGTCCCTGGTGAGATAGGAGTTTACAGGCCGAATGGCCTCTGGGAAGAAACTCCGTCTCATCCTCTCCGTTCTCACAGCGTGGCAAAGGAGGCGTTTGCCTGACCGTAAGAGCTGGAACAGTCCGTTGCAGGGGTGGAAGGGGTCTCCCATTATCTTATTGGCTCTGGAGTTGCACCTTCTGATGTATAGTTCCTACAGAGGGGCGAGAGAAGTCCCCATAGTACATTCGGCCGAACGCACTACTCTCTGCAGAGCCTTCTTGTCCTGGGCAGAGCAATTCCCAAACCAGATTGTAATGTTTCCGGACAAGATGCTTTCCCCAGCCGCAGAGTAGTAGCACTGGAGGATCCTCGGAGACACTCTGAATTCCCTCAATTGCCTGAGGTGGTAAAGGCGCTGCCTTGCCTTACTCACGAGTGCTGCAGCGTGCGATGTCCATGTCATATCCTCAGAGATGTGGACTCCCAGGTATTTAAAACAGCTCACCCTATCCACAGTATCCCCATTTATCCTCAATGGTGTATACGTCCTCGGATGATGTGCCCTCCTAAAGTCCACGATCAGCTCCTTCGTTTTTTGATGTTCAAGAGGATGTTGCCCTGACACCAGAGTGCCAGATCAGCCACCTCCTCCCAGTAGGCCTTCTCATCGTTGTCTGAGATCAGGCGCACCACCACGGTGTCATCAGCAAACTTGATTATCGAGTTGGAGCTGAACCTAGCCACACAGTCATGTGTGTACAGGGAGCACAATAGGGGGCTGAGGACGCAACCCTGGGGGGATCCTGTGCTCAGGGTGAGGGACTTCGATGTATTCCCTCCCATCTTGACTACCTGGGGCCTGGTGGTGAGAAAGGACCCAGGCACACAGGGGGGTGTTGAGCCCTAAATCCAGTAGCTTCGCGGCCAGTCTGGTGGGGACTATCGTGTTGAAGGCTGAACTGAAGTCTATAAACAGCATCCTCACGTAGCCCCCCTTCTGGCTGTCAAGATGGGAGAGAGCGGTGTGCAAAACCTGGGAGACCGCATCGTCCGTAGATCTGTTCGGACGGCATGCAAATTGTAACGGGTCCATGTTGCGAGGGAGGAGGGCGCAGATGTGTTTCTTCACCAGCCTCTCAAAGCATTTCATGACTACCGAGGTGAGGGCCACCGGACCGTAGTCATTCAGTTATTCAGCCAACACAACTGCTAGTGTTGGCTAAAACAAAATGTACACCGCATCTGTAAGATTAACATCCCAGCAAAGCCACAGCCAACTCCCTTGCTGCAAAGAGATCTGCTTTGAAGAATAGAATGGATATACCAGAAATACCGGGCCGAGCTGGTCCACATGGCAGGACCAGTGAAAGGCTGGATATGGTGGAGAGGGTGCAGAGGGGGATACTCCAGCTTGTTGCCGGGGCTTGAGATATTGGGACAGGTTGGATAGGCTGGGAACTTGACTCCAGGGTGTAAGAGTTATATGTACAGTGACAGAACAATGACATTCTCACTTGCTACAGATACAGGCCCAATGCAGGCAAATGGGACATTCTCAGTCTAGAAACTTAGTCAACATGGACAAGGCGGGCTGAAAGGCCTGTTTCCATGCTGTACAACTCACTGAATCACTGGAAGGCAGCAATGTCGACTTAACTTAATTTAGTTTAGTTTATTGCCACGTGTACCGAGGTACAGTGAAAAGCTTTTGTTGCGTGCTATCTAGTCAGTGGAAAGACAATACATGATTACAACCGAGCCGTCCACAGTGTACAGATACGTAATAAAGGGAATAATATTCAGTGCAAGATAAAGTTCAGTAACATCTGATTAAAGAGAGTCCAAGGGTCACTAATGAGGTAGATAGTAGCTCAGGACTGCTCTCTAGTTGTGGTAGAGTATTCACGTTCTCCAGAGTGGTGCCTCCTATTCAAACAGGTCTTCCTTGAGCAGATGCCTGAGGACATCCGCCTGCTCCTCACGGATGGATGACGATTCCACCAGCCCCCGACAGCTGTCAGCCCGTGCGGACGTGCATGTCAAACAGCAAGCTGGAGCCGCCATCAATCGAGTAGCGGCGTGCCTCGGCGGCCGGTCCCAGCTTCCACGGAAGGAGAGGCAGTGACGTCAGCCATGGACGGTGCCAGCAAGGACAAGTGGTGCTACTGCCACCAGGCTCGCTGATGCCCACCACCCTGCACGCGTCTGGGAAATGCCTCGGCCGGCCATCCGTCGGTAGTGGCAACTGCGGCAGGCCAGAAGCATGGCCTCCTCTACACCTGAGACCGTCATTCGGGGCGGTGTTTACTCGTGGACACGGGAGCGGAGGTCAGTGTTTTGTTCCCCCCGGGCATCGACATTCATTCCGGAAAGTAGGGGCCACCCGTGACCGCCGCCAACAGCAGCAACATCGGAACATACGGGGTCCACACGATCCCGCTCAACTTCAACTCGTCGCTTCAAGTGGACCTTTACCATCGCCGACGTCTCACAACCGCGCCGGCTTCCTCCGGCCGCACTCCCTGCCGGTCGACGTGAAAGGACAACGTCTGCTTAATTCTGAGACGTTCGAGTCGATCGCCTTGCGCCAGGCAGATTTGACCGTGCCACATCTCGACTCGGTGACCTCCTCCGACAGCAAGTACGCCCGGATTTTGGCCGATTTCCCTGACATTATAACTCCCCATTTCACAACGGCCAGTCCCAAGCGTTGGGTGAAGCACGGCTCTCATCACCCCTTTCGGGCTCTTTGAGTTCCTGCGCATGCTTTTCAGCCCCAAGAACACGTTCCAGGCTTTCCAATGGCTCATGGACACGGTGGGCCACAGGTTGGACTTTATGTTAGTCTACCTCGTCGCCAGCCGCTCTCGCCGGGAATATCGCTGCAGATGCTGGAGAATTGAGGGTACACAAAAGGCTGGAGAAACTCAACGGGTGCAGCAGCATCTAAGGAGTGAAGGAGATAGGCAACGTTTCGGGTCGAGACCCTTCTTCAGACTGGTTAGGGATCAGGGAAATGAGAGATATAGACAGTGATGTGGAGAGATAAAGAACAATGAATGAAAGATATGCAAAAAAGTATCGATGATAAAGGAAACAGGCCATTGTAAGCTGTTTGTAGTGTGAAAATGAGAAGCTAGTGCGACTTGGGTGGGGGAGAGATAGAGAGAGCGGGAATGCCAGGGCCCGAGGGCTGAGGGAGAGGTGGGAAGGGGAGGAGACAGCACGGGTTAACAGAATTGAGAAAATTCAATGTTTAAGCCCAGAGGATGCAGACTCCCCAAGCGGAATATGAGGTGCTGTTCCTCCAACTTGCGGTGTTGCTCATTCTGGACGTGGAGGAGGCCCAGGACCGAGAGGTCGGATACGGAATGGGAGGGGGAGTTGAAGTGCTGAGTCACCGGGAGGTCGGGTTGGTTATTGCGGACCGAGCGGAGGTGTTCGGAGAAACGATCGCCAAGCCTCCGCTTGGTCTCACCGATATAGATCAGCTGGCATCTGGAGCAACGGATGCAGTAGACGAGGTTGGAGGAGGTGCAGGTGAACCTCTGTCGGACCTGGAATGACTGCTTGGATCCCTGAAAGGAGTGGAGGGGGGAGGTGAAGGGACAAGTGTAGCATCTCTTGTGGTTGCAAGGGAAAGTGCCCGGGGAAGGAGTGGAGCGGGAGGGAAGGGAAGAATTGACCAGGGAGTTACGGAGGGAGCGGTCTTTGCGGAAGGCAGACGGGGGGAGATGGGAAGATGTGGCGAGTGGTGGGGTCACGTTGGAGGTGGCGAAACTGGCGGAGGACTATGTGTTGTATGTGCCGGATGGTGGGGTGAAAGGTGAGGACCAGGGGAACTCTGCCCTTGATGCGAGTGGGGGAATGGGGAGAGAGGGCAGTGTTACGGGGTATGGAGGAGACCCTGGTGCGAGCCTCATCTATAGTGGGGGAGGGGAATCCCCGTTCTCTGAAGAATGAGGACATTTGTGATGACCTGGTGTGGAACACCTCATCCTGGGAGCAGATGCGGCGTAGACAGAGGAATTGGGAATAGGGATGGAGTCCTTACAGGAAGCAGGGTGTGAGGAAGAGTAATCCTGGTGTGGAACACCTCATCCTGGGAGCAGATCAATGGTAGCTGGCAGCCCCTCGCATTTTACAGTCGTTACCTGAGACCCCCCCCCGAGCAGAAGTACAGCGCTTTCGATCGGGAGTTCCTTGCGCTGTACCTGGCCTCTACATGTGTTCCCTTTCATCCCGATGCCGGAGTTTCCATCATCCCGACGCGAGGGCTTTGGACATCGGACCGTCGACTGCGGCGATCTGCGGAGGGTTCAACAGGCCCGACCACGGGTAAACAAAGGAGGAAGACGAAAAATGCTGGAGAAACTCAGCAGGTGAGGCAGCATCTATGGAGATACGGTTTTGGGTCAAGACCCTTCTTCAGTCACCAAGAAGGGTCTCGACCCGAAACGTGGCCTATTCCTTCTCTCCATAGATGCTGCCTCACCTGCTGAGTTTCTCCAGCATTTTTTGTCTACTTTTGATTTTTCCAGCATCTGCAGTTCCATCTTGAACAAAGGAGGAAGAAGATATTACATTCCATCACAGTGAGGAATGTGGATTCCACTGTGGTGGATGTTTATGTTAACCTTTATTTTATGTGCTGTGTGTATTGTTGCTTTTCACTTAGTATGGCTCTATGGTAACTCACATTTCTCCACTGACTAGTTAGCACGCGACAGATGCTATTTTTTTTGTTAATATTTTTTATTAGAAGTAAATACATATTAATACATATTAAGACAACTTAAAATGTGAGAGAAAAAAAAACAAAAGAATATACTATTCATCACATACATTCTTAATATTTTTAAAATTTACAGTCATTCTTGTTTGTACTTCTATATTTTTTATTATTTTTAATACAGGGAGAAATTAATAGAAATAAATAATAAAATAAATTAAAATAAGAATAAAAATAGAAAATCAATAATGTGAGTGGAGTTTTAAACATTCTGTACTTCATTGGAGATATATCAGTGATCTATTATATATGATTCTTCATCCATTCCTCGTTCAGGTTTCAGTCAGGCCCTCGAACCGAGCCATTATTGAGATAGGTAGTGTTTTCCAATATAGGATATTCTTAAGTAATTTATTCAATAAAGGTGGGAAATTAGATTTAAATAAAGAGTCATGTCTTTTTGTTACATAAATTCCAAGATTATTAATTTTTTCATTTGCTATCGTAAAAGGGAATCGTTGTAATATGTGTGAGTTATTTCCCGTTATTGACATAAGTTCACTTTTATTCCAATTAATTCTATATCCTGAGAGCAGACCAAATTGAGTTATTAAATCTAGCAGGGTAGGTATACTAATTTCAGGCTTTGTAATATAGAGTAATACATCATCTGCGTATAAAGAAATTTTATTTTCAGTTTCTTTGGTTTCATACCCGTGTATTTCAGGGTGTAGTCTCACACGCTGTGCTAATAGTTCTATTGCTAACGCAAAGAGTAGTGGTGATAGTGGACAACCTTGTCTACAGCCTCTGAATAAATTAAATTTAGTTGATAACATTTGGTTTGTTAGTATTCTAGCTGTCTGATTGGTATATAGTAATTTAACCCACGTTATAAACTTTTCTCCTAGCTGGAAGGATTCCAAAACCGAGAATAAATAAGACTATTCAACCTGATCGAAAGCTTTCTCTGCATCTAATGAGATGATTGCTAGGTCTTTACTAGTATTTCTTTTCGAGTGTATAATATTGAATAATCATCTCAGGTTATATGAAGAGTATCGTTTTGGTATCAATCCAGTCTGGTCTGGGTGTATTACTTTGTTGATCACCATATTTAATCTTCGTGCTAATATTTTAGTTAATATTTTTTGATCAGTGTTTAAAAGAGCTATAGCTCTATACGATCCTGGGTCCTCCAAATCTTTACCTAATTTAGGTATTAGTGTTATAATAGATTCATTTAATGTTCCAGGTAATTTCTGTTGTGTATAAATATGTTCATAAAGTGTCTTTAACCGTGGTATCATTAAATCATCAAATGTTTTATAAAATTCCGAACCAATTCCATCCGGTCCTGGTGCTTTACCATTTTTTAATGACCTAATAGATTCTTCGATTTCTTTAATGGTTATTTCAGCTTTTAGTGATTCTCTGTCTTCTAAATCTAATACTTTTAAATTACAATTTTTTAGAAATGTTTCTATTCCTATATGATTTTCTATCATTTTGGCTGAATATAAATTTTTTATAATATTGCAAAAATCTCTCATTAATATCTTTGGTTTGAGTTAATAATTCCCCTTTGTCTGATTTAACCCTATGGATTATTTTTTCTCCCTCCAATTTTCTTAATTGACGAACAAATAATTTTTGTGGTTTATCTCCAAATTCAAATTGTATTTGTTTTGTATATTGATAAAGTTTTACAATTTGGTCTGATTGTATTTTATTTAATTTATATTTCAATGCAGAGATTTTATTATGTTTAATCATGGTTGGATTAGCAGCGTTTTCTATATCTAGTTGCTTAATCTCTTTTTCCAATGCCTGCTGTATCCTCCGATTCTCTTTGTTATAGAATGCTTGAGAGGATATCATGATTCCGCGTGTATATGCTTTAAAAGTTTCCCATAGTAGTGGCGAGGATATTTCTAGTTTGTCATTTGTTTCAAAGAAGATCTCAATCTGTTTTGTAATATATTCTTGAGTTGTTTTGTCCTTTAAAATTTGTGGGTTGAGTCTCCATTGTCCCTGCTTTTCCATTTTTCCAGTTATTTTAATCATAAAAGATAATGGTGCATGATCAGAAATTATAATATTGTGGTATTTTGAATTATAAGTGAGTGGGATAAGTTTTGAGTCTACTAGAAAGTAGTCTATTCTTGAATATGTTTTATGTACCGATGAGTAAAACGAGTATTCTCGTCCCGTTGGGTTTTCCATTCTCCAAACATCCATAATGTTGCTAGAATCTATATATGCATTTATTAGATCGCTGGAATGCGATTTAATTTTCCGTTGTCTTGATGATCTGTCTAAGTAAGGATCTAATGTACAATTTAGATCTCCTCCAATTATTAAATTGTGTTGTGGTAATTCTGGGATAGTGTTTAGTATTTTCCTGAAAAACGATGGACTATCAAAATTTGGGCCGTAAATATTAACAAAAATATTTTTTTGTGTATATAATTCTCCTGTTATGATGACATATCTGCCCTCCTTATCTGTTATGGTTGAAGTATGTTTAAATGAAGTACCTTTACGGATTAATATTGCTACCCCTCTTGATTTATGTGTAAAAGAGGAGTGATACACTTTGTCAATCCATTTGGCTTTTAATCTATGCTCTGCGTCTTTTTTTAAATGTGTTTCTTGGATGAATGCCACGTCTGTTTTGAGTGCTTTTAGGTGTGCTAATACTTTACCTCTCTTAATTGGTTCATTAATACCTTTTACGTTCCAGCTGCAAAACGTTATTCCTCCATTCCCCATATTCGTTTTTAAGTCTTGCATCATTTGTCTAAGGGGGTCTGTAATAGAGCAAATGGTTCAGCTCGATATACCCGACCTTACACCCGAACTCCGAATAGATTAATTTCAAGACCCTTAAATGACGCTCACGTATATATCTCCTTTGCATTGATTTATAACTCCATTCAAATATAAAATAATAATAATAATAGAGAGTAATATTTAAAAAAGGATAGATTAAGAGGTTAAAAGGGTGCACAAAGAAAGAAAAAACTACATCTAAGATTGCAGTGAGTGTTAGCCATTCTAACATGGCTAATAATCTAAGGACTTCCGTAGACGTTGTTAGTATCTTTCCAGCTCCTTAATATTGTTAATTCATAAAAATATTTAACCGGGAATGTTAAAATCTGATGTATACGGTATCTATCATTCAAGTATATGATAATATCTGTACTTGAAACAAATTAAAGATATATCATAAAATGTAATTAAAAAAAAGGGAGGAAGATAAAAAATTTAAAAAAGGGGAGAAAAATAAAAAATGACCATGGGATGTAAATAAAGTCAAGCTTTATATTCTATATGATTATACTTAATAATTATCTAATTCTATTTAAATCAACTATAAGTAATTATTAATCCTTAATTGAAGATTATCAACTTTGATTGGTATTAGTACCGCGCTGTAAATTAGTAATAATACTACGCCGAGGGTTTTAGTATTTGTTAGTTAATATTAGTAGTGTTATTATTCTAATTATTAATGTCCATAAAAGAATGTTCAATCCGTATCTCCCATCCAAGTCTCCAGGCCGCCTCCTTCTCCATCTTCTTTAAGTACCACAAGTCCATAGTCCATTCCAGTCGTGAGAATACGATTTATTTATTAATGAGGTTCATTAAACTTTGAAACTTTCATTCAGTCTTCCTCTTGACTTGATCCTCTTGGCAAAGTCCAGTGCATCTGCTGGGTTTTTGAAATAGTGTTCTTCCTGGTTGCTTTTCACTGTACCTCGGCACACGTGACAATAAACTAAACTGAGGTGCTGGAATCTTTAGCAAAACACAAAGTGCTGGAGGAACAGGGACGTGTAGTGGTGCAGCTGGCAGAGCTGCTGCTTCCCAGTGTCAAAGACCTCGGGTACTGCCTGTGTGGAGTTTGCACGTTCTCCCTGTGGTCGGAGAGGTTTCCTCCAGGTGCTCTGGTTTCCTCCCTCACCCCCCCAAAAAAAATGTGTGGGTTAGTAGGTTAATTGCCCTCTTTATATTTTGGGGCGGCACGGTGGTGTCTTACAGTGCTTCCAGTGCCAGAGACCCAGGTTCAATCCCAACTACAGGTGCTGTCTGTACGGACTTTGTACGTTGTCCCTGTGACCTGCGTGGGTTTTCTCTGAGATCTTCGGTTTCCTCCCACACTCCAAAGACGTGCAGGTTTGAAGGTTAATAGGCTTGGGGTAAATGTAAATTGTCCCTAGTCATTTATTATATTGTTTACAGAGTACTATGTTTACATATTCCGTTGTGCTGCTGCAAGTAAGAATGTTGTTGTTCTATCTGGGACACATGACAATACAACACTCTGGATACCTGGATGGAATTTAAGAAGCAGTAGTAGTAATTGTGGCGGTCTCCACTAGGTGGAGCACTCCTCCGCCAACTCCAAGTGGTAGTTGGAACTCATTGCCACAGAGGGCGGTGGAGGCCAAGTCAGTGGATATTTTTCAGGCAGAGATAGATAGATTCTTGATTAGAACGGGTGTCAGGGGTTATGGGGAGAAGGCAGGAAAATGGGACAAGGAGGGAGAGATCAGCCATGATTGCATGGTGTAGACTCGATGGGCTGAATGGCCTAATTCTGCCCCTATAACTTGTGAATTTGTGAATCACCGGCCACGTATAGAAAATGGAAGCACAATACAAGGTTTAAGAGGAGGGAATTAGGGAGGGCCTTTGAGGAATATAAAGAAAGGAGGTAAAAAACCTCAAGGGGGTGATTAGAAGGGACAAAAGGGGCTACGAAATGGCTATGGCGAGTCGGATTAAGGAAAATCCTGAAGTTTTTATACCTACATCAGAACCAAGATGCTAACTAGAGAAGGCAGGACCACTCAAGTACATAGAAGGGGATTTGTGCTTGGATTCTGCGGGTGGAGGTGAGGTACTTTGCATCTGTTTTCATGAAGGAGGACACGGAGCTCATTGAGATCAGCGTGGAGAACACTGATGTACAAGGGGTTGCTCCACGACAGATCACCACACCAGTTAAAAAAATGTAACCACTACCTCAGATTTGGATTAAAAGTGCTGTACTTGCTTATCTCACATGTCAAAGTCACTGGGCTGAATAAGAATGTCCTCTGCCTTGTAGTTTTCGAGTTATGGGGGGGGGGGGGGTGAAAATGAGGGAAATGTTATATACGTGCATGAAACATCATAGAATGATGAAATAAAACATAGAAAAGACCACTGCCAATGTGATCTTTTATTTTAAACACCTTTGAGAATACATACTGCATGAAGCACATTTTACAAAAACTCTTTGTTCTGTTTTTTCTGGCAACATATTCACGTAGAGTTTTGCCATATGAGAGCTTCCTTGCAATGTAATTTTCTAGAGACACCCCCACCCCAGAACTCCTTGTCTGCAACAATCTTTCATCACTAGGGAGTCGACAGTGTTTAGCTGTCGTACGTGCCCACGACGGAATAATTATATTCTTACTTGCGGCAGACACACACGTCAAACACACACGTCAATTATATGGTAGGTAGACAAAAATGCTGGAGAAACTCAGTGGGTGAGGCAGCATCTATGGAGCGAAGGAAATAGGCGATGTTTCAAGACAAGACCCTTCTTCAGTTTCTACAGCATTTTTGTCTAGCTTCGATTTTGCAGCATCTGCATTTCCTTCTTAAACACATTAGTTATACGATAACTTCCCAGCTGTTATCAGGCAACTGAACCATCCTACCGCAACCAGAGAGCAGCCCTGAACTACTATCTACCTCATCGGACTATCCTTGATCAGACTTGCACTAGGACATATTGTTAGGACAAAATGGCGGTGTCTCGCGGCTGCAGCCTGTGCAGTCCGTCTGTCTTTTCCTTTTTGTCCTGTCAGGCGTATGTTTTGGTTTGAGTTTTGTATTATTTTTAGCTGTGTATATGTGGGGGTGGGTGGGGAAAACTTTTTAATCTCTTCCCTGAACGGGGGATGCGACCTATTCGCTGTCGAGTCTCCGTTGTCGTTGGGGCCTAACATCATGGAGCTGGCGGCCTCCAACCGGAATCGACCTGGGGCTCCAGTTGCAGAGCCTGCGGACTCACCATCGCGGAGCTGGCCGACTTCGCAGTGCGTAGCGCTGTGGTGGCGCGCGGCTGAGACCCGACTTTGGAGCTTCAGAGGCTTCGGCTGCAGGCCCTGTGGACGGTAACATCGGGAGCTCGCGGGTCCCTGGTGGGAGACCGCTTTTTGGAGCTCCCGTAACGGCAAACTTTGCCAGCCGGAATGGAGGGGTTTATATCGACCCAGAGCAGGACCTTACATCGCCCGGCGCAGCTTAAATGGCTGCCGGACGTACCATCGCCCGCCGGGCCGGGGGCTCTAACATCAAGAGCCTCGATCAGCTCGATGCAGCAGTGACAGCTTGACTGCGGGAGAAGTATAAAGCACAGGGAAGAGATAAGACTTTTGCCTTCCATCACAGTGAGGAGATGTTTGGAGATTCACTGTGATGGATGTTCGTGTGGAATTGTGCGAATTGTGTCGTTTGGTTTTTTTTGTTGTGACTACAGGAATGTAATTTTGTTTGAACCTATGTTTAAATGACAATAAACGGCATGCTGATTCCCTTATCATGTATCTGTACGTTGTAAATGGCTCGATTGTAAACATGTATTGCCTTTCCACTGACTGGTTAGCGCGCAACTGAAGCTTTTCACTGTTCCTCGGCACGTGACAATTAGGTATTCATTCATGTTGTCAGGGCTCGAGGGCCTGAGCAGGAGGGTGAGGGGTGGTCTTATAGAGGTGAACAAAATCATGGGGGGAATAGCGGTGAGTGGGGAAAGATTTGGAACATTAGGGGTAACTGTTTTACACAAAGGGTGGTGGGTAAATGGAATAAGCTGCCGGAGGAGGGAGTTGAGGCTAGGACTATCATAACATTGAAGACATTAGGACAGGTACATGAATCGGACAGGTTTAGAGGGCTCTGGGCCAAGGACGGGTAAGTGGGATTAGTGTAGATGGAGATTGTAGTTCAGCAGGGGAACTTTGGGCTGAAGGGCCTGTTTCCATGCTGTATGACTCTGACTATGATAAATAGAGTAGTGAAGAAGGCATTTGGTGTGCTCATCTACATTGGTCAGGGCCTTGAGTATGTCAGGAAGTTATTATGCAGCTTTATAGGACTTTGGTTTAGGCAGCATTTGGAGTTTTGTGTGTGGTTCTGGTCAGCCCATTGCAGGAAGGATGTGGAGGTTTTGGAGATGGTGCAGAGGTTTAGTAGAATGACTCCTTCTGAAGAAGGGTTCTGACCCCAAACATCACCCGTACTTTTTCTCCAGAAATGCTGCTGCCTGTCCCGCAGAGTTAGGGGTAAGCAGGATAAGGGGTAAGCCATTTAGAACGGAGTCGAGGAAACACTTTTTCACACAGAGTTGTGAGTGTGGAATTCTCTGCCTCAGAGGGCAGTGGAGGCCACTTCTCTGGATGCTTTTAAGAGAGAGTTAGATAGAGCTCTTAAAGATAGCGTGGTATTGGGGGTAGGGTGTTGACATGGATAGAAAATTGGTTGGCAGACCAGAAGCAAAGAGTAGGCGTGAACGGGTCCTTTTCAGAATGGCAGGCAGTGGCGAGTGGAGTACCGCAAGGCTCGGTGTTGGGGCCACAATTGTTTACCATATATATAAATGATTTGGAAGAGGGAATTAGGAGCAACACTAGCAAGTTTGCGGATGACACAAAGTTGGGTGGCAGTGTGAACTGTGAAGAGGATGTTAGGAGGTTGCAGGGGGACCTGGACAGGTTGAGTGAGTGGGAAGATGCGTGGCAGATGCAGTATAATATAGATAAATGTGAGGTTATCCACTTTGGCAGCAAAAACAAGGGGGCAGATTATTATCTCAATGGGGTGAGGTTAGGTAAGGGTGAGGTACAGCGAGACCTGGGTGTCCATGTAAACCAGTCACTGAAAGTTGGCGTGCAGGTACAGCAGGCAGTGAAAAAAGCTAATGGAATGTTGGCCTTCATAACAAGAGGATTTCAGTACAGGAGTAAAGAGGTGCTTCTGCAGTTGTATAGGGCTCTGGTGAGCACATCTGGAGTATTGTGTACAAGTTTGGTCTCCTAATTTGAGGAAGAACATCCTTGTGATTGAGGCAGTGCAGCGTAGGTTCACGAGATTGATCCCTGGGATGGCGGGACTGTCATATGAGGAAAGATTGAAAAGACTAGGCTTGTATTCACTGGAATTTAGAAGGATGAGGGGGAATCTTATAGAAACATATAAAATTATAAAAGGACTGGACAAGCTAGATGTAGGAAAAATGTTCCCAATGTTGGGTGAGTCCAGAACCAGGGGCCACAGTCTTAGAATAAAGGGGAGGTCATTTAAGACTGAGCTGAGAAAAAACTTTTTTACCCAGAGTTGTGAATTTATGGAATTCCCTGCCACAGAGGGCAGTGGAGGCCAAATCACTGGATGGATTTAAGAGAGAGTTAGATAAAGCTCTAGGGGCTAGTGGACTCAAGAGATATGGGGAGAAGGCAGGCACGGGTTATTGATAGCGGACGATCAGCCATGATCATATTGAATGGCAGTGCTGGCTTGAAGGGCCGAATGGCCTCCTCCTGCACCTATTTTCTATGTTTCTATAGCGGAGTCAGGGATATGGGGAGAAGGCAGGAACGGGGTACCGATTGTGGATGATCAGCCATTATCACATTGAATGGCGGTACTGGCTTGAAGGGCCGAATGGCTTACTCCTGCACCTATTGTCTAATGTCTATTATCTATTGTTATCATATTGATATCATGATTGTTATCATTTTGTGTCTATCTTTGGTATAAACCAGCATCTGCAGTTCCTTCCTGCACATTTATTAGAATGATCACATGCTGGCTCCTGATGCTTCGAATGTAACAAGTTCTAACCTCAAATGCATAAAGTACACAGGCTGGTAAAACATGAA
Source organism: Raja brachyura (assembly GCA_963514005.1). Next base: position 40,520,011 of record OY740807.1, on the reverse strand, counting down.
ATGGTGGAACTACTCAGCTAATGACAGAGGGGTTACAATTACGTGACATAAGAGAGATGAATATTCCTACCGCTGGGTTGTAAGCTGCCCCCTTGTTGTAGAACCCTCTACACAGGGTCTAAGACCTCGTGTGTTCACTTTATCCCACCCCCTCATGATCATCTACAACAGATCTGGAGTTGATGGATCGCCACCTCTGGACCTGCTGCCCAGTGAGGAGTTTCTCCCATGGTGATTTTGTGGAATTCATGGCCACAAAAGGTCGTCAATGGGTATGTCGATGCGGCAGGTGAATGGGGTTGAGACGGACAGGTAGATCAGCCATGATTGAATGGTACAGAAGATGATGGGCCAAATGGCTTAATTCTGCTCTTATCACATAAGCTTTAATTGTAAGGCTGTGCCCTCTGCTCCTAGACTCTCCCAATAGTGGAAACATCCTCTCCACATCCACTATGTCCAGATACAGGAGCAAGTTGGGAATGCTGCTGATGGAGTAGAGGTTTAAGAGAGCGGGGCGATGATAATGCGTGATTGCAGACCCACTTGTGGGACCAGTACACAAAGAGTCGCCTGGCCTGGACATCTTTGAGCACGTGCTGAAGGCCCTTGTCTCCCTCCAGAGCTGTTTGCCTTCACCACCAGCCAGCCACACATCCTGTTGCAAAAGCCACAAGGCTTCTCTCCCCCACCCCCACCCCCACTCCAGAACTCCTTGTCTGCAACAATCTCTCTTCACAAGCGAATCGACAGTGTTTAACTGTCCTGCGTACCCACAATGGAACAATGTGACCGCTAAACAGGTCCATTAATGCAGAAACACACACATCAGTCAGATGTTTAAGAAAGAACTGCAGATGCTGGAAAAATCGAAGGTAGACAAAAATGCTGGAGAAACTCAGCGGGTAAGGCAGCATCTATGGAGCGAAGGAATAGGTGACGTTTCGGGTTGAGACCCTACGACATCAGTCCGAAGAAGGGTCTCGACCCAAAACGTCATCTATTTCTTCGCTCCATAGATGCTGCCTCACCCGCTGAGTTACTCCAGCATTTTTGTCTACCTCAGATCAGTTATACGATAACTTCCCAGCTATTATCAGGCAAATAACCATCCTACCACAACCAGAGAGCGGTGCTGAACTACCATTTACCTCATTGGTGACCCTCGGACTATCCTTGATCGGACTTTACTGGCTTTACCTTGCACTGAACGTTATTCCCTGATCATGTATCTGTACACTGTGGACGGCTCGATTGTAATCATGTATTGTCTTTCTGCTGGCTGGATAGCGCGCAACAAAAGCTTTTCACTGTACCTCGGTACACGTGAAAATAAACTAGATTAAACGGAGTAATAATCTACAATACAATAAACAAATCATTATAATACCAGGTAACTATAACAGCGCAAAACTGAAGCCTGTGATTCAACCAAAGACAGTCCACAGAAGATCATAGTTGCTGAGGTTAGTGCTGTGTGGTATTGCAGCTGAGCAAAGGGGACTACAGAGGCATGAGGGAAGTGTTGGCCAAAGTTGACTGGAAAGGGACCCTAGCAAATATGATGGTGGAACAGCAATGGCAGGAGTTTCTGGGAATAATTCGGAAGATGCAGGATCTTTCATCCAAAGAGGATGAAAAATTCTCGGGGGAGAATGAGGCAACCATGGCTGACAAGGGAAGTCAAAGGCAGCTTAAAGGTACACGAGAAGGTAGATAATATTGCACAGATTAGTGGTAAGCTAGAGGACTGGCTAGCTAAAAACCCAGCAGAACACAACAACAAAGGCAACAAGGGGAGAAGAGATGAAATATGAAGATAGCTAGCCAATAATATAAAGGAGGATAGCAAGTGTTTCTTCAGATATGTAAAGAGTAAAAGATGGGCAAGGGAAGAGATTGGACTGCTGGGAAAATAATGCCGGAGAGGTATTAATGGGGAATTACGAAATAGCAGATGAAGTGAATACACTTTTGCATCAGTCTTCACAATGGAAGACACCAGCAGCATGCCTGAAGTTCAAGACAGGCAGGAGGTGGAAGTTAGTGGAGTAGCTATTACTTGGGAAGCTGAATGTGTGAAGGTGGATAAGTTGGACTAGATGGGCTACACCCCAGAGTTCTGCAAGATGTTGATCGGTGTGGGAACGTTGAGCTGAACGGCCTGTTTCCATGCTGTCTAACTCTGTGGCTATGACCCCGTGACTGTGTGACTGTGTGACTGTGACTCTGTGTCTCTGTGTCTCTGTGACTCTGTGTCTCTGTGTCTCTGTGTCTCTGTGTCTCTGTGTCTCTGTGACTCTGTGTCTCTGTGTCTCTGTGACAGTGACTCTGTGTCTCTGTGTCTCTGTGTCTCTGTGACTCTGTGACTCTGTGACTCTGTGTCTCTGTGTCTCTGTGACTCTGTGTCTCTGTGTCTCTGTGTCTCTGTGTCTCTGTGTCTCTGTGACTCTGTGACAGTGACTCTGTGTCTCTGTGACTCTGTGACTCTGTGTCTCTGTGACTCTGTGACTCTGTGTCTCTGTGTCTCTGTGTCTCTGTGACTCTGTGTCTCTGTGTCTCTGTGACAGTGACTCTGTGTCTCTGTGTCTCTGTGACTCTGTGTCTCTGTGTCTCTGTGTCTCTGTGACTCTGTGTCTCTGTGTCTCTGTGACTCTGTGTCTCTGTGTCTCTGTGTCTCTGTGACTCTGTGACTCTGTGTCTCTGTGTCTCTGTGTCTCTGTGTCTCTGTGACTCTGTGTCTCTGTGTCTCTGTGACTCTGTGTCTCTGTGTCTCTGTGTCTCTGTGACTCTGTGACTCTGTGTCTCTGTGACTCTGTGTCTCTGTGTCTCTGTGACTCTGTGTCTCTGTGTCTCTGTGACTCTGTGTCTCTGTGACTCTGTGTCTCTGTGTCTCTGTGTCTCTGTGTCTCTGTGTCTCGGTGTCTCTGTGTCTCTGTGTCTCTGTGACTCTGTGACTGTGTCTCTGTGTCTCTGTGACTCTGTGTCTCTGTGACTGTGTCTCTGTGACTCTGTGACTCTGTGTCTCTGTGACTGTGTCTCTGTGACTCTGTGTCTCTGTGACTGTGTCTCTGTGTCTCGGTGTCTCTGTGTCTCTGTGTCTCTGTGACTGTGTCTCTGTGTCTCTGTGACTCTGTGTCTCTGTGACTGTGTCTCTGTGACTCTGTGACTGTGTCTCTGTGTCTCTGTGACTCTGTGACTGTGTCTCTGTGACTGTGTCTCTGTGTCTCTGTGTCTCTGTGACTCTGTGACTCTGTGACTCTGTGACTGTGTCTCTGTGACTCTGTGACTGTGTCTCTGTGACTCTGTGACTCTGTGTCTCTGTGACTGTGTCTCTGTGACTGTGTCTCTGTGTCTCTGTGTCTCTGTGACTCTGTGACTCTGTGACTCTGTGACTGTGTCTCTGTGACTCTGTGACTGTGTCTCTGTGACTCTGTGACTCTGTGACTCTGTGACTGTGTCTCTGTGACTGTGTCTCTGTGTCTCTGTGTCTCTGTGACTCTGTGACTCTGTGACTCTGTGACTGTGTCTCTGTGACTCTGTGACTGTGTCTCTGTGTCTCTGTGACTCTGTGTCTCTGTGTCTCTGTGACTCTGTGACTGTGCCTCTGTGACTCTGTGACTCTGTGACTGTGTCTCTGTGTCTCTGTGACTCTGTGACTCTGTGTCTCTGTGACTCTGTGACTCTGTGTCTCTGTGACTCTGTGACTCTGTGACTCTGTGACTGTGTCTCTGTGTCCCTGTGTCTCTGTGACTCTGTGTCTCTGTGCCTCTGTGACTCTGACTCTGTGTCTCTGTGTCTCTGTGACTCTGTGACTCTGTGTCTCTGTGACTCTGTGACTCTGTGACTCTGTGACTGTGTCTCTGTGTCCCTGTGTCTCTGTGACTCTGTGTCTCTGTGACTCTGTGACTCTGTGTCTGTGTGACTCTGTGACTCTGTGACTCTGTGACTCTGTGTCTCTGTGTCTCTGTGACTCTGTGACTCTGTGACTCTGTCTCTGTGACTCTGTGTCTCTGTGACTCTATGACACTATGAGGCAGCTTTAGAGATTGAGGAGACATTAATGGTGATGGTTCAAGAATAACTAGAGTCAGGAATGGTTCCAGACGATTGGAAAATTGCAAATGTTACTCCACTGTTCAAGAAAGGAGTGAAGCAGGAGAATGGGAACTTTAGGCCGGTTAGCTTGGCCACAGTGGTGGATAAGGTTTCAGAGGTGGGAGATTGTAACCTTCACGTGGTCCGCCCTGTTTCGACAAATGCAATCAACCTGGCGTGCACAATCAAATAGAACAAGTTGTCCTACAACTTTAGGATGTGCACGCCATACACACGAAGAAGAAGGTAAGATTTTAGAGTCCATTATAAAGGATGAGGTTATGTTCTTAGAAGCTCGTGATAAAATAGACCATGTGTGACAAATCTGCTGGAAATATTTGAAGAAATAAATAGCAGGACAGACAAAGGAGAGTCAATGGATATTTACCTAGATTTTCAGAAAGCCTTTGATAAGGTGCCACACGTGAGGCTGCTTATGAAGATGAGAGCCCATGGTACCAAGGGCAGATACTAGCGTGGATAGCAGGTTGGCTGGATGGCAGAAGGCAAAGAATGGCAGTCAAGGGGGCTTTTTCTGGGTGGCTGCCAGTGACTAGTGGAGTTCGGCAGGGGTCAATGCTGGGGCCACTGCTCTTCACATTGTATATTAATGATTTGGACGAGGGGATTGAAGGCTTTATGGCAAAGTTGGTGGATGATACGTTTAGGTGGAGGGGCAGGTAGTGTAGAGAAAGCAGGGACTCTGCAGAAGGACTTGGACGGGTTGGGAGAGAGGGCAGAGAAGTGGCAGATGGAATATAGTCTAGCAAAGTGTGGAATCATACAATTTGGTAGTTGGAATAAAGGTGTAGACTATTTTCGAAATGGGGAGAGAATCCAGAAATCGGAGGTACAAAGGGACTTGGGAGCTGGTGCAGGATTCCCAAAAGGTTAATCTGCAAGTCCGATCGGTATTAAGGAAAGAAACGCAATGCTAACATTTATTTCAAGAGAAGTAGAATACAAACACAATTATGTAATGCTGAGGCTCGATAAGGCCAGGACAGACAGTAGATGGAGTATTGTGAACAATTGTGGGCCCCATATTTGAGGAAGGATGTGCTGGCTCCTGAGAGGGTACAGACGAGGTTTACAAGAACAATCCCGGGGATAATTGGGTTAAGGGATGATGAGCCTTTGACGAGACTCAGATATTGGAGCTGCAAAGGGATTTGGTGCAGGATTCCCAAAAGGTTGGTTTGCAGGTTGAATCGGTAGTAAGCAAGTCAAATGTAATTCTAGCATTCCTTTCAAGCAGATATAAAAACAGGGATGTACTGCTGAGGTTTTATACGACACTGGCCAGACTACATTTGGAGTATTGTGAGCAGTTTTGAGCCCCATATCTGAGGAAGGATTTGTGGCTCTGGAGAGGGTCCAGAGGTTTATGAGAATGATCCCAGGAACGAGTGGGTTAACATATGATGAGCGTTTGTCGGCGCTGGGCCTGTACTCGCTGGAGTTTACAAGGTTGAAGGGGGACCTCATTGCAACTTACCGAATAGTGAAAGGCCTGGAAAGAGTGGATGTGGAGAGGATGTTTCCACTAGTGGGAGAGTCTAGGACCAGAGGTCACAGCCTCAGAATTAAAGAGTAGACGCTCAGAAAGGAGATGAAGAGGAATTTTTAAGTGAATCTGTGAAACTTATTGCTAGAGGGCTATGGAGGCAAAGTCATTCAGTAATTGTAAAGTGGAAAATGACAGGTTCTTGATTTGTAAGGGTACAAAGGTATGGGGAGAAGACAGGAGAATGGGGTTGAAAGGGAAAGATAGATCAGCCATCCAAAGATGATTATATATATAGAATAGTAGAATAGTTTCTTTATTGTCATTGTAACATGGACCATGTACAACGAAATTTAAAAATGTCAGCCAGTCAGTGCAACATTCACACATAAAAGCTAACGATACATACAAGGTAAAATATTAAAAAAGACAAACAACTAAAATAAATATGAAATATGAAAACAGCACGCAGAAACACCCAACCCTACATCCTTCTGTCGATTTCACAGTGTACCGACCACAGTCCCTTAGTCCCCACGTTCCTTGGCGGCTACATTTAGTGCCTTTACAGCAGTGGGGTAAAAACTGTTTTTAAGTCTGTTTGTCCTTGTCCTTGTAGATCTGTACCGTCTGCCTGACGGCAACAGTTCAAACAGGGAGTGTCCGGGTGGGAAATGTCCTTTATAATATTCTGGGATTTTTTGATGCAGCGGGAACTGTGTAAGTCCTCCAAGGTAAGGAGAGGGCAGCCGACAATCCTCTGGGCGTTGTCAATGGCCCTCTGGAGCGCTTTCCTCTGAGCTGCTGTGCAGCTGGTGTACCACACGCATACACAGTATGTTAGGATGCTCTCAATGGAGCACCGATAAAAGGACAGCAGCAGTCTCTGTGTGATGTTATTCTTCCTGAGCACCCTCAGAAAGTGCAGTCTCTGCTGGACCTTTTTCAGCAGCGTAGAGGTGTTCACGCTCCACGTCAGGTCCTCCTCAATATGGATTCCCAGGAAGCGGAAATCCACCACCCTCTCCACACAGTCCCCTCGGATGATTAGTGGTACCAGTTCTGTTTTGTTCTTCCTGAAGTCTATTATTATCTCCTTGGTCTTTAAGGTGTTCAGGAGCAGGTTATTTTCTCCACACCACACTGTCAGCTGCTCCACCTCATCCCGATAGGCGTACTCGTCCCCCCCGGAGATGAGCCCCACCACCGTAGTGTCATCTGCAAATTTGACAATGGTGTTGCTGTGATGGGCGGAGGTGCAGTCATGTGTGTAGATGGTGTAGAGCAGGGGGCTCAGCACGCAGCCCTGTGGAGAGCCGGTACTGAGGCTGAGGGCCGTGGATGTGTGATGGCCCATTCTGACTCTCTGGCTGCGGCCCGACAGGAAGCTATTTATCCACATGCAGGTGGATTGTGGAAGTCCCAGGTCCCCCAGTTTGTCCACCAGTTTGTGGGGAAGGATAGTATTAAAAGCAGAGCTGTAGTCCACAAAGAGCATTCGCACATAGCTTCCCCGCTGCTCCAGGTGGGACAGTGCAGCATGGAGAGCTGTGGCTACAGCGTCCTCTGTAGATCTATTCGCTCTGTACGCAAACTGGTGGGGGTCAAAGCTTCGGGGCAGGAGTGATGTGATATGACCCCGGACCAGTTTTTCAAAGCACTTCATCACCACTGGTGTGAGTGGGACTGGCCGGTAGTCGTTGAGGCTGGAAATGTGGGTTTTTTTGGGCAAGGGGACTATGGTGGAGGACTTCAGACAGGGTGGGACAGTTGACTGGGCCAGAGACTGGTTAAATATCCTCGTGAAGACTCCAGCCAGCTGGTCTGTGCAGTCCTTCAGCACGCGTCCAGAGACGCCGTCGGGTCCAGTAGCCTTCCTTGGATTGATGGCCCTCAGCCATCATATATATAATAATATATATATTATTATGAAGTTATATAAATATATTGACATCAAATTATACATATGTGTATGTGTACATGCTGAACTTTTTCCCTCATTTATTACATTGTTTAGAGATGACCACCAGGAGGTTAGTCCCCGGGATGGCGGGACTGTCATATGAGGAAAGATTAGAAAGACTGGAATTTAGAAGGATGAGAGGGGATCTTATAGAAACGTATAAAATTATAAATGGACTGGACAAGCTAAATGCAGGAAATATGTTCCCGATGTAGGGGGAGTCCAGAGCCAGGCGCCACAGTCTATGAATAAAGGGGAGGCCATTTAAAACTGAGATGAGAAAAAAAGTTTTCACCCAGAGAGTTATGTATTTGTGGAATTCTCTGCCACTGAAGGCAGTGGAGTCCAATTCACTGGATGAATTTAAAAGAGAGTTAGATTGAGCTCTAGGGGCTAGCAGAATCAAGGGATATGGGGAGAAGGCAGGCACGGGGTACTGATTGTGGATGATCAGCCAATGAATGGCGGTGCTGGCTCGAAGGGCCAAATGGCCTCTTCCTGCACTTATTTTCTATGTTTCCATGTTTAGTTTGTGTTTCCATATTGTGTTGAGCTGCTGCAAGTAAGAATGTCATTGTTCTATCTGGGACACACGACAATAAAACACTCTGGACTATTGATCCAGTCACTATACTGTCCAGTCAAGCTGCACACAAGTGTAGGGTGCAGAATATAGTGTTACAGTGGTGTAGCGTTAGTTGTAGTGAGAAGGTGCAAGGTCTGCAGGGTGGGAGATGCACCCTGGTTCCCCTGGTCCGACCGTCTACTCCCCTGGTCCATCCGCTCACATCCCCACGTGGTGCAGAAACAGGCCCTTCGACCCACCGAGTCCGTGCCGACCGACAATCATCCCGTACACTAACACTATTCTACATACACTAGAGACAATTTACAATTATATCAAGCCAAGCCAATTAACCTACAAACCCGTACATCTTTGGAGTGCAACACAAAACCGGAGATCCCGGAGAAATCCCACACAGATCCACTGGGAGAACGTACAAACTCTGTACAGACAGCACCCGTCCTCAGGATCTGTGCGGCAGTAACTCTACTGCTGCGGCACCACGCCTCTCGTGTTAATCTCAAACTTCTCCCCACCCTGACACTGCATTAACACAAACCCTGGACATATTCACATGCACAGATGTTGCCATTTGACCATTTCTATCAGTTCCATTTTTATGTTAAATAACATATTAAAAGTTGGTATTTGAAACCAGCCAAGCCAACTATTGCAGCTATTGATAGGAGGTATAATAAAATATAAAGGATGGGGATTTTTGACCAAATGGGCGATCATGAGCAAATATCAAACGAGAAAGAGTTAGTGTCGGAAGGAACTGTAGATGTTGCTTTAAACTGTCGACATAAAAAGCTGGAGTAACTCAGCAGGCCAGGCAGCATCTCTGGTGACGTTTTATTCCGAATATCAGTGAGTTTATGGGCTCAACGTCACGCCGTTCAATATGTCACGTGTGTCTTTCGATGTATAGGCATGCGCTGTACACAAAGTTGCCATTACCTTTATCGTTTGCTAAATGGCTGTACCGTTCTTTGAAGACGTTACCGCAGAGGTTCGTAATCTTTAATCTTTTGTGAACTTTTCACAATCTTCTCTGGTCTCGTTTATTCGAAGGACATTGCCTTCCGATCACTACCGAATTACTGTGAATCTGGTTTACTTTTCTATCGGATATTTAGAAATTGTATTCACCAGAGGTGAATGTTTCTGTTCTGCTTTGTGTACAAGGATCAAGATGACGGCACTGTTGTGTAGTTAGCTGCTGGTGATCATTTGTCGTCGGGATATTGTACCATACCTGTTTCATTGATCTACTATATAATACGTGCTTTTCATGTTCCTATGATAGGAGCAGACTTGGCCCGTTCAAGTCTAGTCCGCCGTTCTCCCTTTCCTCCATTTTCCTTTTATTGGACATCCTCCTTCTTCTCACCGCTAGGGTGACCAAAGTTAAAGCAATGTCCATTGCAACCGCGGTGTCAGCTTCAATCAAACAACTTTGCCGATGTACTGGTGATATTTTGCTCCAATACTATTCAGTTTGTGCTCACCTTTGAATACGACAAATTTGTTTCCTGTCCATAAACAAATCGTCATGTTTGAAGTGTTACCGTGCTGTACTTTTACTCATTTCATTCGTAATTATATGAGCTACTGTGCTTCCTGTTGTCCATATAGAGGTGTAGCGTGACACACTTCCCCCAAACTTGCATAAGTATAATTCATGTCCTCAATGAAATTACATTGATTCAATCCTTACATGGTTAACGATGACTGTAGCAATGCTTGCGTTATGTAAACTGTGGGTGCTTCACTTCCACCACTGGTATTGTACTTACGATTACATTTGGTGACCTAATCTTGTTGGTGTAGAGTCAGGTTTTGGTCGTTACAGTGCATTTAAACCAGAGGCTCCAACACAAAGCGACCTCGTAAAGCTGGCTGTGGTGACCATTCTCTGATACCCCCACACTGGCACTGGTTCCCATGCCCCCTCCCCCTTGCCTAGATACCCCCACACTGGCAGTGGTTCCCATGCCCCCTCCCCCTGCTCTGATACCTGTACCACTGGCACTGGTTCTAATGCCCTCCCCTTGCCCAGATACCCCCACACTGGCACTGGTTTCCATGCCCCCCCTTGCCCAGAAACCCCCACACTGGCACTGGTTCCCATGCCCCCCTTGCACAGATACCCCCACACTGGCACTGGTTCTAATACCCCCCCCCTGCTCTGATACCCCCACACTGGCACTGGTTCTAATGCCCTCCCCTTGCCCAGATACCCCTACCACTGGCACTGGTTCCCATGCCCCCCACCCTTGCTCTGATACCCCCACCACTGGCACTGGTTCTAATGCCCTCCCCTTGCCCAGATACCCCTACCACTGGCACTGGTTCCAATGCCCCCCCCCCTTGCCCAGATACCCCCACCACTGGCCCTGGTTCCCATGCCCCCCCACCCTTGCTCTGATACCTGTACCACTGGCACTGGTTCCAATGCCCCCCCCCCCCACTGATACCCCCGTACCGCTAGTGCTGGTTCTTTAGACTTTAGACATAGTGCATGGAAACAGGCCCTAATTTCAAGGATGGAACCTGGGTCTCTGGACCTGGTTTAATCCATAGGTTAATCCACACAGAGCCAACATTGTCCCAAATTAGAGTCCAGCCTGAAGTCAGGACATGACCTGAAACGTCACCCATTCCTTCTCTCCAGAGATGCTGCTTGTCCCTCTGCGTTACTCCAGATTTCTGTGTCTATCTTCGGTCTAAACCAACATCTGCAGATCCATCTTACACACGGACCCAAATGAGCATGTTTCTGGGCCGTAAGAGTTGAATGATCCCACCAGCTGCTGAGGAGCAAGTACCATCTGCAGGAGCTGTTTCACTGGTGTCGATGCTTGTCTGGTGGTGGATATGACCTGTTCCAACAACATCCTTCCCTGCATCCCAACAGAAACCCGTGCAGCCGGTCGATGATCCCTACGGCATCAACGCTGAAGTGGTTTTTGGCGATATCTCCATCCCGCTAGTGGACTTGTATCCTGGACTCAACACTCCACAGTAAGTACCCCTTCATATCTGTAAGTAGACAAAATGCTGGAGAAACTCAGCGGGTCAGGCAGCATCTATGGAGCGAAGGAATGGGTGAGGTTTCAGGTCGAGACCCTTCTTCAGACTGCTTTTCAAATCTTCATATCTGTAATGCACTTTCAGGGTTAGAAACAAAGAAACAGAGAATAAATAGGTGCAGGAGTAGGCCATTCGGCCCTTTGAGCCAGCACCGCTATTCAATATGATCATGGCTGATCATCTAAAATCAGTACCCCCAGTATTTTCCCAATATAACCATATAACAATTACAGCACCGATGCCTTGTACAATTTTAACATTACTTCCCTACTCTTATATTCATTGCTCTGATTTATAAAGGCCAGCACACCAAAAGCTTTCTTTACCACCCTATCTACATGCGATTCCACCTTCAGGGAACTATGCACAGTTATTCCTAGATCCCTCTGTTCCACAGCATTCCTCAATTCCCTACCATTTACCATGTACGTCCTATTTTGATTTGTCTTACCAAGGGTGCTCAGGAAGAATAACATCACACAGAGACTGTTGCTGTCCTTTTATCGGTGCTCCATTGAGAGCATCCTAACATACTGTGTATGCGTGTGGTACACCAGCTGCACAGCAGCTCAGAGGAAAGCGCTCCAGAGGGCCATTGACAATGCCCAGAGGATTGTCGGCTGCCCTCTCCTTACCTTGGAAGACTTACACAGTTCCCGCTGCATCAAAAAATCCCAGAATATTATAAAGGACATTTCCCACCCCGGACACTCCCTGTTTGAACTGTTGCCGTCAGGCAGACGGTACAGATCTACAAGGACAAGGACAAACAGATTTAAAAACAGTTTTTACCCCACTGCTATAAAGGCACTAAATGTAGACGCCAAGGAACGCGGGGACTAAGGGACTGTGGTTGGTACAGTGTGAAATCGACAGAAGGATGTAGGGTTGGCTGTTTCTGCGTGCTGTTTTCATATTTCATATTTATTTTAGTTGTTTATCTTTTTTAATATTTTACCTTGTATGTATCGTTAGCTTTTATGGTTTGAATGGTGCACTGACTGGTTCACATTTTTAAATTTTGTTGTACATGGTCCATGTTACAATGACAATAAAGAAACTATTCTATTCTATTCTATGTAGCACCTCACACTTATCAGCATTAAACTCCATCTGCCATCTTTCAGCCCACTCTTCCAAATGGCCCAATTCCCTTGATTCCGTTGCCCTAAGAGATAAATCTAACTCTCTCTTGAAAATAAACGTAGTTTTCTTTAATTATTGTCACGTGTACCGCAGTAAGTTGAAAAGCCTTTTGTTGCGTGCCATGCAGTCAGCAAAAAAGACTGTAAGTGATTACAATCCAGCCGCCCACAGTGTACAAATACAGGGTAAAGGGATTATATAAAGATTTAAAAGAGTGAAGATTGTAATGAATGATTGCAGATTCATTTCTGGGACCAGCATGCAGAGAGTGGCCTGAGTTCAGCTGAGTTAGCTCTTATTCTGCAATGGGCATAACAATTTGCAAACAAGGAACTGCGGACCCTGGTTTATACCAAAACTAGACACAAAATGCGGGAGTACCTCAGTGGATCTCTGGAGAAAAAGAATGGGTGACATTGCGGGTTGGAACCCTCCTTCAGGCTAAGTCTCAAAAAAGGTCCCGACCCGAAACGTCACCTATCCATGTTCTCCACAGATGCTGCCTGACCCGCTGAGTTACTCCAGCACTCTGAAACGTCACCTATCCATGTTCTCCACAGATGCTGCCTGACCCTTTTTGTCTTTGAACAAACTATCAGAATTGCTCAGCAAGAGGCAGCACAGGATGTGATTTCCTTTGTGCTACGAGTTATTGTTCCATCAACCTTTTTCTGATACAGCCAATGAAGGATTTTCACATAGCAACGAAGTTCACAGCAGGAGAGCGGTTGCTCACAGTGTCTGCACCGGATATCATGGACTTCCTGCTATGTGCCTTTCATTTTATTTGCAATAATATCGCCATAGCACCATATTTCACACACACTAGCAACGTTTGGTTACATGGCAAGACAGTAAGTGCTGGAGGAAGTCGGTGGGCCAGGCAACATCTGTGAAGGGAGTGGATATCAACGTTTCGGGTCAGGACCCTTCTTCAGCATGTTCAACCATGGGGAGACTTTGATAAATGATGTCTGCATTCATCTTTACAGACAGGATGGGGGATAGATTCCCCAGCCATCTCATTATAGCTTCACCAACACAATATGTGGAATGGAAAGGTGTGTAGGAAGGAACTGCAGATGCTGGTTTACACCTAAGATAACATTAAAATCTGGAGTAACTCAGCGGGTCAGGTAGCATCTCTGGAGAAAAGGAATGGGTGACGTTTTGGTTTGAGAAACCGAAAGGAAAACAAGAAATATAGCCAGTGATAAAGACAGATATACAGTAGAACAAATGAATGAAAGATATGCAAAAAGCAACGATGATCATTGGAAAGGTGGCGCTCACAATGGTTCATTGTTGGCTGTGGAGTAGGTGATAACGAGTTATACAGACAGTGAAACTCAACAGGACGACAGTGAAACTAGTACGATGACTAGGGTGGGGGAGGACGGAGAGAGGGGATGCAAGGATTACTTGAAGTTAGAAAATCACTATTTATTCATCACCTGCTAAGTCACTCTAGCGTTTGTGTTTGTTTGGAATGGTTATCATGGTTTTACTGTAAATGGCTTCATTGTAATCATAGAAACATAGAAAATAGATGCCGAAGTAGGCCATTCGGCCCTTCGAGTCAGCAACGCCATTCAATATGATTATAGCTGATCATCCAGAATCAGTGCCCCGTTCCTGATTTCACCCCATATCCCTTGATTCCGTTAGCCCTAAGGGATAAATCTAATTCTCTCTTTAAAACATCTAGTCAACTGGCCTCCACTGCCTTCTGTGGCGGAGAGTTCCACAGATTCACAACTCTCTGGTGAAAACGTTTTTCCTCACCTCAGTCCTAAATAGCCGACCCCTTATTCTTGAACTGTGACCCCTGGTTCTAGACTCCCCTATGCATTTTTCCTGCATCTAGCCTGCCCAATCCCTTACGAATTTTACATGTTTCTATAAGATGAATGAATGAATAAGTTTATTGGCCACGTATGTTCACATACAAGGAACAACACGGCACACAGTAACAATTAAGAATTACACATAAAATATTAAACATTAATAATAAAACATTATAATTTAAACGTGAATGAAATAAAATACCAGAGCAAAAGGAGGCGACAGACTTTTGGTTGTTGAGTACAGCTATTGCTTGGGGAAAAAAACCTGTTTCGGCTTTGACAATCCGGATTCGCCTTCCTGAGGGAAGTGATTCAGAGAGTTTGTGGCCAGGGTGAGAGGGGTCAGAGATGATCTTGCCCGCTCGTTTCCTGGCCCTTGCAGTGTACAGTTCATCAATGGAGGGAAGGTTGCAGCCAATAACCTTCTCAGCTGATCGGACGATTCGTTGCAGCCTCCAGGTGTCATGCTTGGTGGCTGAGCCAAACCAGACCATGATGGAGAATGTGAGGACAGACTCTACGATGGCCGTGTAGAATTGGACCATCATTGCCTGTGGCAGATTGTGCTTCCTCAGCTGCCACAGGAAGTACATCCTCTGTTGGGCCTTTTTGAGTGTGGAGTCGATGGTAGCCCCCCATTTAAGGTCCTTGGAGATTATAGTTCCAAGGAACTTAAAAGACTCCACAGATGTGACTGTGGTGTTGTTGATGGTGAGTGGGGGGAGGGGAGGGGGAGCTCTCCTAAATTCTACAATTAATTCCACTGTCTTAAGAGCATTGAGCTCCAGGTTGTTGCGATGGCACCAGGACGCCAGCTGTGACACTTCCTGTCTGTAGGCAGATTCCTCCCCATCCTGGATCAGTCCAATCAGGGTTGTGTCATCCGCAAACTTGAGAAGCTTGACAGAGGTGTCTGTGAAGGTGCAGTCGTTGGTGTAGAGAGAGTAGAGGAGAGGAGAGAGTACACAGCCTTGCGGTGCTCCTATGCTGAAGGTTTACGGGTCCGAGATGTGCTTTCCCAGCCTCACATGCTGCTTCCTGTCTGTCAGGAAGCTGGTGATCCACTGACAGAGGGGTTCAGGCACAGTCAACTGGGAGAGTTTGGAGTGTAGTAGCTCTGGCACAATGGTGTTGAATGCAGAGCTAAAATCAACAAACAAAATCCTTGCACAGGTCCCCTGGCAGTCTAGGTGCTGGAGGATGAAGGGCAGGCCTAGATTGACTGCGTCATCCATTGATCTATTGGCCTGGTATGCAGACTGCAGAGGGTCCAGCAGGGGGTTTGTGATATTTTTCAGCTGGGCCGGCACAAGTCTTTCAAGGGTCTTCATGACTACAGAGGTCAGAGCGACAGGTCTGTGGTCATTAAGACCAGAAATGTTTCTTCCTCTCATCATTCTAAATTCCAGTGAATACAAGACCAGTCGACCTGTTCTTTCCTCATATGCCAGTTCCGCCATCCCAGGAATTAATCTGGTGAACCTACGTTGCACTCCCTCAATAGCAAGAATGTCCTTCCTCAAATTAGGAGACCAAAACTGCTCACAATACTTCAGGTGCAGTCTCACCAGGGCCCTGTACAACTGCAGTAGGACTTCCTTGCTCCTATACTCAAATCCTCTCGCAATTAAGGCCAACATGCCATCATTAGCTTTCTTCACTGCCTGCTGTACCTGGATGCTTACATTCAGTGACTGATGTACAAGGACACCCAGATCTCGTTGCACCTTTTATTTTCCTAATCTGACACCATTCAGATAATAATCTGCCTTGTTGTTCTTGCCACCAAAGTGGATAACCTGGCATTTATCCACATTATACTGCATCTGCCCACTCTCCCAACCTATCCAAGTCACCCTGCAGCCTCACAGCATCCTCACCGAAGCCCACACTGCCACCCAGCTTTGTGTCATCTGCAAATTTGGAAATGTTACATTTAAATCCCTCGTCTATGTATTGGAAGCATTCTTATTTAGTTTAGTTTAGAGATACAGTGCGGAAACAGGACCTTCGGCCAACCGAGCCCGCACGTATTGTCTTTCTGCTGACTGGATAGCATGCAGCAAAAGCTTTTCACTGTACCTCAGTACATGTGACAATAAACTGAATTGAACTGAACTGGAATTTACAAAGACAGTTTGATAATATCAATGGGTACATTATAAGCATCGTGTTTATCTTTCAGAGCTACAACACATCCAGTTCCAGAAACAGGAGAGCAGGGTTCAGTTGGACCTGAGAAATGGTTAGTGGTTCCTTTGTTATATTTTACTTTTTACTGATTTGCTACATTTTTCATGATCCTTTTATAAATAAATGTCACTTAGACGATGATAATGTCACCAGAATCAGAGAGTGACTGTTTTTGGCATTATTTCGGGCATGGTGGTGCAGCGGTAGAGTTTCTGCCTCACAGCGCCAGAGACCCAGGTTTGATCCTGACTACGGGTGCTGTCTGTATGGAGATTGGACGTTCTCCCCGTGACCTGCGTGGGTTTTCCTCGGATGCTCAACTTTCCTCCCACACTCCAGACGTACAAATTTGTAGGTTAATTGGCTTGGTAATATTGTCCCTAGTGTGTGGGGTAATATTAATGTGCACAGGCTCAGTGGGATGAAGGTCCTGTTTCGCACTGCATTTCTAAACTAGACTAAACTAAATAAGAATGCCTCCAACAATTTACCTGGAGTCGATAAAATGGTCGATATTTTATGCAGTTTTAGTTTCGAGATACAGCACGGAACCAGGCCCTTCTGCCCACCGAGTCCACATCGACTTTTGATCACCCATTCACACTAGTTCTCTGTTCCTTATAGAGGTGTAGAAAATCACGAGAGGAATAAATCAGGTAGATGCACAGATTCTCTTGCCCAGAGTAGGAATCGGGGACCAGAGGACATAGGCTCATGGTGAAGTGGAAATTATTTAATAGGAATCTGAGGGGTAACTTTTTCACACAAAGGGTGGTGGGTGTATGGAACAAGCTGTCAGAGGAGGTAGCTGAGGCTGGGACTATCCCAACTTTTAAGAAACAGTTGGGCAGATACATGGTTAGGACAAGTTTGGAGGGATATGGACCTAACGCAGGCAGGTGGGACTAGTGTAGCTGGGACATGATGGCTGGTGTGGGCAAGTTGGGCTGAAGGGCTGCTCTGTATCACTCTGAACAAGGTAATGGTGCAATGTGTGTGGGGAGGGGTTAGTGTACAGCTGAACAATGCAGTGACTGGGGAGCCCGCAGCACCACGCTGCCGCCCTGTTGTTTGTTGAGGTTGGAGGGTGAAGAACTGAACTGTTTCCCTGTAAATACTTTTGACAAATCTTCACCAGTAAATTAGTCTACCAACCCGAACCCACTGGGCTAATGACTCCATAACAACGACTAATGCTGAAGTTTGATTCATTGTACATTAATTGTAAAAGCTGCAATCTATTCCGATGGACAATCTTTACTAATATTGATTTGTTCTTTCTGTTATAGAATGCATACCATGTGTCGGCTGAAGGTTTGATATTTCCACCAGGACCTTATGCCAACATTGGAATGTAGCCAGATACAATGGAATGCAGTCAATGATTTGATTATTATTATTGTTATAAACATTAACGATACAGTACTGCTGGTGTCAGATGGGCATGGTGGCGGACGCACAGCTCTGTCCTCCATGCAGCTGCCTGCCAACCTCCTCGTGTATCTCTGCACATTAGTTTAGATTACTTTAATGTGTTCATATTTAAATTGTGCTTTTCCTTTATGTTGTACAGTAATGTATTTGAAAGATAATGCAGTTTATTGCTGACAACATTTTATAATATAATATATTTAAATTATCTAGTCTTAATGTTTGGATTGATTAGTAGGACAGGATGCTACAATCCCCAAGGTTTTTCACTACAATTAACATTTGACATTCTTGGGTATGAGCACCAGGTGAATGTTGCAAACAATCAGACACATCTTCAGTTGTGTACCTCAACGTCACTGGGTGTTTTGGCCTTTTATCACAAGACACCATCAGTCGAGGCAGGCCCACCACAGGGTGATCAGACCTGGATGTGTGTCTTATTGCTAGCCTCTAGATAGTCACGTGGCAGCCCACCCCAGACAGCATCTTTTGTTCATATTATTGTTCATATTCTTCTGTTTAACAAAATATGATTTTCAAAATAAAAATTTGTTTTCATTTTGAGTTTAATGATGTTGTCTGTAAATATAGAAACAAGGAATTGCAGATGCTGGTTTACACAAAATGAATGAATGAATGAATGAATAGCCTTTATTGTCATTCAGACCTTTTGGTCTGAACGAAATTTGGTGCCTGCAGTCATACATATATAAAAGTAACAAAACACACAATAAACACAAAAATTACCATCCACCACAGTGAGTTCACCAAACACCTCCTCACTGTGGTGGAAGGCAAAAGTCGTAGAGTCTCTGTCTTCTTCCCTCCTTGTTCTCCCTCTGTGCTGAGGAGATCCAGGCCTCCGATGCTGCCGTCCACCGAGCCTCCGAAACCGGGCCACCGCCACCGCTGTCGCCGGAACGCCGGAACACCGCCACAGGGCCCGCCGCCGGACACAAAGTACTGGAGTAACTCAGCGGGTCAGGTGTTTTTCTGTCTGTAAATACAGTACAAACTGAGTGGCTGAGGTTGGTGAGGGTGACCTGCCTTGCAACAAAGTCAGCAATCGACCGAGGGCAGAGTCAAGGAGCCCTGGTCAAAATGGACTCAATCAGCATCATGCAAGAACAATCCAACACCCACCAGGTCGGAGTCGGGCTGAGGTGGCTGGCCGCGCTCCAAGAACAAAGGGGCACCCGGCGTGGGGGAGGGGGGACCCAGCTCACTCAACCACATAAAATCTTGCATCCATTAGCCAGCGACCACAAGGGGTTTCACATCCAAGCTCAGCAGGTGCTGCACCTTTGCACCAAGAGCTCTTCTCAAGTGTAGGAAGGAGGAGACATGTTATGTGACTCTCTGATTGTACTGTCCCATGTTGCATGGGTATGTCAACACATTAATACAAACCTTGACACTCGCTATGGCCTTGGTTAGAGGTAGTGTTTATGCAGTGTCTGCGCAGTAAAATGTTGACATTCTTGTATTAATGGCTGATAATATATCAGTGCATCTGTGATCACGGTGGGTAATTACAAATAAGATATCGGAACAAGTTACAATTACCAGTAGTTTAGATTAGTTTAGAGATACAGCACAAAAACAGGCAGAAACAAGTCATTAACTTGGCTGCACGGTGGCGCAGTGGGAGAGTTACTGCCTCACAGCGCCAGAGACACAGGTTCAATCCTGACTGCAGGTGCTGTCTGTACGGAGTTTACATGTTCTCCCCGTGACCTGTGTGGGTTTTCTCGGGGATTTCCGATTTCCTCCCACACTCCAAAGACAGGTTTGTAGGTTAATTGGCTTGGTATAATTGTAAATTGTCCCTAATGTGTGTAAGATAGTGTCATTGTGTGGGGATCGCTGGGAGGCACGGGGTTTAGCAGGGATGAGTATTTTTTGCAACTTTGTCGAGCCTTTGAGGCGACACTCGTGTGTACACAAACAATGAACTTCACTGCACCTGGCTAGGTGCATGTAACAAAAAAGGGTCATCATCATCAACATGGATGTTGTCCATCTACAGAGAGAGTGGAGTGGTTGTTGTGAATCCACCATCCTCAACTCCATCTTCAGTGCAAGAGTTCCTCAGACCAATGCACCTCCTTCATCATTGGCCTTCCATCCATCATGAGGCCAACAGTGGGGACATCCTCAGATGATGATCACTCAAGTTTATTTCCATTTACAAATTTTCAAGATAAAGTCGCCCATCCTTGCATTTATATAATTAGGTAGCATTTGGGCATAGTGTAGAGATAAGGCAGTCCATACAAGAGATAAGGCAGTTTATACAAGAAAGGCACTGAGTGCTGGAGTAAGTCAGCGGGTCTGGAGGGAATGGACAGAGGAGGTTCTACTTTCTTCAATTAGGGGTAATTGACATGTTCCTCTCCAAATTCGTGCACTGACACTGAGGGTGGACCTGCTCCCTTATATCCTGATCTCAGCTCCATCCTGACTATGGGTGTTGTCTGTACTGCAAGTGACCACGTGGGTTTCTCCGGGCGCTCCGGTTTCCCCCCACACTCCAAAGACGTGCAGATTTGAAGGTTAATTGGCTTCGGTAAAATTACTAATTGTCCCTACTGTGTAAGATAGTGCCCGTGTACGGGGTAATCGCTGGTTGGCACAGACACAGTGGGCCAAAGGGCCTGTTCCCGCTTTGTGTCTCTATAGTCTAAAGTCAGATGTCCACTTGGGCATTGTACTCACTGGTTGCATTTAGCTTTGAGACCACAACATAAATCTACATTAACTCAAGGCACAATGAGCGTGAATCAGGGGATGACATGGAACTGGACAGCATAGGAGCAGGCCCTTCGGCCCACAATGTCTGTACCAAACATAATGCCACGATAAACTAATCTCATCTACTTGCACGTGATGCATCTCGCTGCATTCCCTGCGAACCAGTCCTGTAAAGCTGCATCATAACCTCCTGTGTGAAAGCATTCAGAGGGTGGTAGGTGCCTGGAACGCGTTGCCACGGGTGGTGGTGGAGGCAGATATGATAGTACTGTTTAAGAGGCTTTTAGATCGGCACAGTTATGAAGGAGATTGAGGGATTCGGATGCAGGCAGAAGACATTAACGACATAATGTACAGCATAGATATTGTGGGCCGAAGGGCCTGTTCCTATGCTGTATCGTTTTATTCTCCCTTTGGTCTAAGCATTACGAGGCTCGGTGAATATTCTTCACTCACAAATTATGCATGGTATTTGAATTCCATGGTGAAAAATGTATTCAAATATATTGAGCACAAGCAGAGAGTTGGAGGAACTCAGTGGACCAGGCTACATTTGTGGAGGGAAATAGATCGCAGCTGAAATATTCTCCTTTCACTCCCTCCACAGACTCTGCCAGACCCGTTGAGTTCCTCCAGCACTTTGTGTTTTCTGAAGGTTCCACCCTCTGCAGTTCCTTGTGTCTCAATTACAAGGCGTGATTGATCGGACTAGAACTCCCCACCCATCCAGGTAAAAACTATTGGAAGATAAATGGCACAGCTATCACAGGAGACTCCTCTCCATGGGCAAAACACAAAGTACTTGAGGAATGCAGCGCATCATCAGGGTCAGCCATCATATGTGGAGGGAATGAACAGACCATGTTTAGGGGCAGGACTGTTTATTTATCGGGGCCGCTAGGATTTAGTTCGAGAACTAGAATACAAGAAACAGTGATGTAATGCTGAGGCTCTATAAGGCACTGGCCAGGCCGCATTTGGAGTATTGTGAGCAAATATAGGCCCCATATCTGAAGAAGGATGTGCTGGCTCTGGAGAGGGTCCAGAGGAGGTTTACAAGAATGATCCCAGGAGTGAGTGGGTTAACACAAGATGAACGTTTGACGGCATTGGGCTTGTACTCACTGGAGTTTAAAGAATCAGAAGATCATAAGAGATAGCAGCAGATTTAGGCCATTCGGCCCATCAAGTCTACTACGCCATTCAATGATGGCAGATCTATATCTCCCTCCTAACCCCATTTTCCTTCTCTTCATACCTCTAATACCCGTACTAATCAAGAATCTATATAGCTCTGCCTTAAATATATCCACTGACAGTCTCCACAGCCGTCTGTGAGGGGGGACCTCATTGAAACCTACTGAATACTGAAAGGCTTGGATAGAGTGGATGTGGAGAGGATTTTTCCACTAGTGGAAGAGTCTAGAACTAGAGGTCACAGCTTCAGAATTTAAGGACGTTCCTTTAGGAAGGAAATGAGGAGGGATTTCTTTAGTCAGAGGGTGGTGAATCTGTGGAATTCATTGCACAGATATGTCATACCCATTCCCTCTAGTTAATTCAAACAGAGGGTTGGCCCTTTATCTTTAGACGTTAGACTTTAGAGATACAGCGTGGAAACAGGCCCTTTGGCCCACCGAGTCCGCACCGACCAGCGGCCACCAAGATGCACTAAGGACAATTTTACAACTTACCAAAGCCAATTAACCTACAAACCTGCACGTCTTTGCAGTGTGGGAGGAAACTGGAGCACCCGGAGAAAACCCACGCAGGTCACAAAGAGAACGTACAAACTCCATACAGACAGCATCCGCAGTCAGGATCAAACCCGGGCCTCTGGCGCTGCACCACCTTGCTGCCCTAATTTGCTTGTTGTTTACCCTGATGTTGACCACTGCTGGTTTACAGAGAAGCACGATGCTGCTGCAGGTGGTTTGCACGGACTGCACAGGTCACGGTGCAGAGGCCGGGGAATGGTTATCATACAGAGAGTTGTGGTCATCTGGTCAGCTGCCCAAACTCTGAGAATTCTTTCAGTGGTTCTATGGTCGACGATTCACACCTTCAGGAGATGAGAAAGATAAACCTAATCTGGGTGGGGGAGATCTGGTTGCAATTTAACCATGTTCTTACCATTGTCTGGTCACATGACAACTTCCACTGAAGGGATGCAGCAACTTCAATAACTTCATTATTATCATTATGTGCACGAGTGCTAGTGTCGAGTTATCAGCTTACACCACTATTATTCTGAAATGGAGGGCAAGGAAAATTACTGAAGTGTTGTTTAGAGACTACAGTGCGTTGTGTAAGAAAGGTCTATGACGGTGTCAAAAATGTTATACACCGGCCTGTACGAAGCTTTTCCAAAAGGGGGGTGGCATGGCAGGATTACAAAAATGTATGTGAAATAAGTGCATGCAGCACATATCACAAGCGTGAAGCTCAAAGACCCTTGCGGCCGGGGTCCACTTAAGGGCCCTGGAAGCTCTGGGGTTTTAGGTGATCTCTGGTGCATTCTGAACCTTATTTTGGAGCATTTCTGCACCAAATTTATGACCAATATTTCAGAAATAATTTTGGTTGAGTCAAGAGTAATGGAATGGGATGATTGGGGTCAATGTTGTATACATTTTTTTAAATCAAGAATTGATGCTGTCCTTGTTTTAATAATCAAGTTGTACTGTAAAATGTTATGTACAATGTTATAAAGGTGCAAGCAAACACTGCAAATAAAATACTGTAAGTTTTTGCAGTAAATAAAACCTTTTTTTTACAAAATGTTTTGTGTGTTGGTTTGATTGACTGTTACTGTTGGACTGTGTTAGTGTGTGCACATTAAAAATGATGCAAAATGAAAGTTGCAAACTATGGAATTCATATTTTTCAGTATTGTTATCAAGGAAAAGAAAGCAGTTCCAACTATTTGATATTATTCATATGGAGGAGAAAATATAATTGTTCTAATACCTCTTAATTTTGCAATCTCACTAAAGATAATCCACCTTTCCCTCTCCCCTCTCCTCCTTTCTCCTCCCTCCAACTCTCTCTCCCTCCCCATCTCTTGCTCCCCCCTCCCCCCTCCCCCACTCCCACTCCCCCGCCCCTCTCCCTCCGCTGTCTCAACCCCCCCCTTTCCCCCTCTCACTTTCCCCCCTCTCTCTCCCTCCCTCCCCCTTTCTCTCCCTCCCACGCAGCGAGGTTCCGACTCTGCACCGCAGACACCGCAGACCCCCCCCCGCCCGGCCTGGAGAAACGGGCACTCCCGCAATGCAATATTCCACTACTTACCTGGAGTAGACACCTAGGATCTTTGGTAGGCACGAGGCATCGTGGTGATTGTGTGGAGTGCAAATGGAGATCTGAACCCGCCCGGGCCCACTGCGCACTCGCGGAGAGACAGTGTCATTTAGTGTCGCTACTGCGTCACCGGCTTCCCCCAACTGCGCAGGCGCGGATGGTCGCAATTTATTTCCCCAAAACCTCCAGCGGGCAGAAACCAGAATTTCGGGTAATTTCCGTCAAAGTGGAAACACTTATAGCGCTCCAATTTTTTTTTCTTGGGATTTTTTTTACTCTGGGAAAAAAACACCTTGGCCGGAGGCCCCTAGATTTTGAGGCCCTAGGCTTCAGCCTATGAAGCCTGTGGGTAAATCCGGCCCTGCCGAGGCCAACCTAGATCTCAAGGCCCTAAGCTTAAGCTTGTGAAGCTTATACATAAATCCGGCCCTGCCTGTCCATGTTCTCCACAGATTCTGCCTGACTCGCTGAGTTACTCCAGCACTCTGTGAAACGTCACCTATCCATGTTCTCCACAGATGCTGCCTGACCCACTGAGTTACTCCAGCACTCTGTGAAACGTCACCTATCCATGTTCTCCACAGATGCTGCCTGACCCACTGAGTTACTCCAGCACTCTGTGAAACGTCACCTATCCATGTTCTCCACAGATGCTGCCTGACCCGCTGAGTTACTCCAGCACTCTGTGAAACGTCACCTATCCATGTTCTCCACAGATGCTGCCTGACCCGCTGAGTTACTCCAACACTTTGCATCCTCTCCTAGTTTGATGAGTTGTGGTTGGAGTCGATATTGTGGGAGTGACGGTGCTGCATTTTCTAGATGATACACACTGCCAGAATGGCAGATTCTCCGCAACTACTCTATCCAGGCCTTTCACTATTCAGCATAAAATGCATATATAAAAAATAAATTGGTCCTCACTCCTCTTAAAGCAGCCTTTGGGAATTAAGCGGAGTATAGCAGAGACAACATTGTGCCGGCCCCTGGTTGTGGCCACTTCATTTCTAAATTGCTGTAGTTCATTTACATAGACCTAGTCGTGTGAGCCGAAAGCTCACTCAACCACATAAAATCTTGCATCCATTAGCCAGCGACCACAAGGGGTTTCACATCCAAGCTCAGCAGGTGCTGCACCTTTGCACCAAGAGCTCTTCTCAAGTGTAGGAAGGAGGAGACATGTTATGTGACTCTCTGATTTTACGGTCCCATGTTGCATGGGTATGTCAACACATTAATACAAACCTTGACACTCGCTATGGCCTTGGTTAGAGGTAGTGTTTATGCAGTGTCTGCGCAGTAAAATGTTGACATTCTTGTATTAATGGCTGATAATATATCAGTGCATCTGTGATCACGGTGGGTAATTACAAATAAGATATCGGAACAAGTTACAATTACCAGTAGTTTAGATTAGTTTAGAGATACAGCACAAAAACAGGCAGAAACAAGTCATTAACTTGGCTGCACGGTGGCGCAGTGGGAGAGTTACTGCCTCACAGCGCCAGAGACACAGGTTCAATCCTGACTGCAGCTGCTGTCTGTACGCAGTTTATATGTTCTCCCCGTGACCTGCGTGGGTTTTCTCGGGGATTTCCGATTTCCTCCCACACTCCAAGACAGTATGGTTTGTAGGTTAATTGCCTTGGTATAATTGTAAATTGTCCCTAGGATAGTGTCATTGTGTGGGGATCGCTGGGTGGCACAGACTGGGTGGGCCCAGGGGGCTGTTTCCGCACTGTATCTCTAAACTCATCTAAACTAAACCTGATGTGTAGGAAGGAACTGCAGATACTGTTTTAAACCGAAGATAGACACGAAATGCTTATGAAACTCGGATTACCATGCAGCCATACGAAAAAAAACAAGTCGGGGCAGTCGGGGCAGTCGGGGCAGGTGGTGCAGTCGGGGCCGTTGAAGCTCCCATGTAGGGGGGGATCGAAGCTTCCGCATCAGAACAGTTGAAGCTCCTGCCGCTTGGAGCTCCCGGTCGGTCTCTAACCAGGGACCATGAGCTCCACAATGTTAAAGTTACCAATCCCCCAAATTCTCGTTAATCTTTATTAAGGATTCTGTTTACATTTATAAACAGTTGCCCCAGGAGATGATTGGTCCTAACAAGGGTGCCATAAGTAAAATTAGATGCACATTTTAAATAATTGGTTTATTGTAGTGAGTCTAATGAAGAAAGATTATGCAGGCTCTGTTGCTATGGAAATGTATTCTGCTCAATCTGAGTTAATTTACAATGAAATGCATATTCTGTTTAATTATATTTAACTCAGTCACCAAGCATAAATTGTACATGAATTAAATGCCACCAAAAAAATATTGCAGCTGGTAAATATGCTACATGGAGAATGTTGCAGGGACCACTACACTAACCATTTGCATCTGCAAGCATTTCCAGTAAGGGTCTTAGCATGGTCCTTAATTCATTCTGGGCTTAATGAAAGGAATTGACAATTTGACATGATGGGCCGAATGTCCTAATTCTGTTCCTATCACTTCTGAACATGAACTTATGTCGATGTATACTCTCAACCCTCCACGGGTGTACGGTATAGCATGCTGACTGATTGCATCACGCCCTGATTCAGCAATGAGAACGTTCAGGAATGTAGGCGGAATGTAGAGAATGGTGGAGTAGATTTGATGGGCTGAATGGCCTAATTCTGCTCCAATCACTTATGGCCTTATGACTTATGACACTGCCCAGTCCATCACAGGTACTGACCTCCCCACCATCGAAGGGATCTACAGGAGGCGCTGCCTCAAAAAGGCAGCCAGCATTATCAGAGACCCACACCACCCTGACCACACTCTCATCTCACTGCTACCATCGGGAAAACGGTACAGGAGCCTGAAAACCGTGACCTCCAGGTTCAAGAGCAGCTTCTTCCCAACAACCACCAGGCTCTTGAACACTGCCCAACACTAACCTATATAGATAACAGACTATACTTCTGGGGAAGGGTTCTGACCCGAAACGTCACCTGACCCCCTGAGTTACTCCACCATTTTGTGTCTATTTAAACTAAACTAATACTGCAGTGGAGGCTATTGTTCAGACAAAGGGATTAAAGGAGAAGTTTTTTAAGTCTCCACCATTAAAATTGACATGGTTACTACATCCCACTGTCAGCCACTCATTATTTTTCGACATAAGCCCAACATCATTCAATGAGTTTTGTTAAGTACAATATCTGATGGGGTGTGATACCACCAATTCATAAGTGATAGGAGCAGAATTAGGCCATTCGGCCTATCAAGTCTACTCCACCATTCAATCATGGCTGACCTATATCTCCCTCTCAACCCCATTCTCCTGCTTTCTCCCCATAACCTCTGACACCCGCACTGATCAAGAATCTACCTGCAGTGGGTATCTCTGCCTCAAATATATCCACTGACTTGGCCTCCACAGCCGTCTGTGGCATAGAATTCCACAGATTCACCACCCGCTGACTAAAGATATTCCTCCTCATGTCCTTCCAAAGGAACATCCTTTAATTCTGGGGCTGTGCCCTCTGGTCCTAGACTCTCCCACTAGTGGAAACATCCTCTCCACATCCACTCTATCCAGGCCTTTCACTATTCACCCCAAATGTTTGAGGTCATGAACTCCCAAACTGAAACACCAAATAGGTCTGCATTTTCATGTTTCGTGTCTAGATAACATGTTTTGTCAAATATTTAGCCATATTCACTTCAGTGCTCAGCTGACATATGAATTGCCATAACAACACAACTCTAAGAAAGATCATACATAGCTACAACTTGACCCATTTTTAATGACTGCGCTTGGTAGGAAGCCAAATTGAATACAATCTCTGATTTACTGAATGCTCCAGTTATTGGTTATAAGAGAGTTGGATAATGTTTGAAGAAACAATCATTACCACGCCCTTTAAACATGAGTTCCTGCCACAGTCATGATACTTTTAATTAAACAACTAGACTAAGTGGGACACGTTGGCTCCTATGTTCACACAGGAGGGCTGGTCCCCCAACGCAATATTCCACCTCTCCACCAATTACAATATTGGTGGCCAGTGGAGGTGGGGGGGCTTTCTGGAGCGCTAGTATAGGTGTTGTGGGCCGAAGGGACTGGTTTCCAGAGAGCTAGTATGGACATTGTGGGCCAAATGAATTCTTGGGCTGGCAGCTCAGTCACTCAGGCCTGGTGGGCTGGCAGCTCAGTCAGCTCAGGGAGGGAGGAGGGGAGGGGAGGGGCTGGAGAGTAGGGGATGGATGGGGGCGGGGGGGGGGTGGGACAGGTGAACAGTGGCAGCATCACTGGATAGAAGGAATGGGTGACGTTTCGGGTCAAGGCAGTCTGAAAAAGGGTCTCAACTCGAAACGTCACCCATTCCTATCCAGCAATGCTGCCTGTCCCGCTGAGTTACTCCAGAATTTTGTGTCTTTCTTCAGTGTAAACCAGCATCTGCAGTTCCTTCCTGAACAGAGGGAGTGGCAGCTATTCCGGAGTGTGAGTATGTGCAAAGTATTTTGGGCGGGAAAGGCTGCAGAATCAGCCATGTTTGCCAGACGTTTCTGAGTTTACGTATTAAAGTTAAAGCTTAAAGCAAGTTAAGTAAATTACGAGTAGTGTAAAGTTTCATTTGCCTCACAACAAATTAAGCAACTTAATCTTAGAAGTCAAACAGTCTGACTTGGAATGGAGAAACTATTGAAACCACAACGCTTGGACCTGGATCCCAACTCACCTGCTGCTGCAAAGGATTGGAAGCACTGGCTTCGTATACTAAATAACTTCTTTGATGAGTGTGGCAATGATGCACCAGACAGACTCAAGAGTAAGCTCTGTCTCTTCTGGTGTATATGAGTTCATAGAGGAATGTACAACTTATAATTCTGCTATTGATGTACTAAGCAGACTCTTCGTTAACACACCCAAAGTGATATTCGCTCGACACCTCCTGGCTATTCGGAAACAAAAAACTGGTGAGTCACTTGATGAATTTTTACAAGAACTTCAAAGACTTAGTATAGACTGTGCCTTCAAAGCAGTTACGGCTGATCAATATCGACTGGAAGTTATTCGAGACTCTTTTATCAGTGGTTTGGCATCGCCTTTAATACGACAGAGACTATTAGAACACAAAACCTTGGATTTACAGTCAGCTTACAATCAAGCTTACTCATCAGACTTGGCTCAGAAAAATGCAGATGCTTATGGCTCATCTAATGTGTATTCTGCTGCAACTACTACAAACGAATTTCACCCAAGTACAAATATGGAGCAAACTGAAACAATTTCTACTGATAAAGGTGCCCTTGCTGCAGCATATAATTATTCAAAAAGGAGCTGTTACTTTTGCGGGGGTAATATTCATAAGAGAGAGATATGCCCTGCTCGAGAGGCAACTTGTAATAGTTGTGGCAAGAAGGGACATTATTCTAGAGTATGCAAGTCCAAAGCAACTACAAGAATGGTGACTGCTGCCATGTGTACGCCTTCTTTATGTGCAATTACAGCTGCATTTCTTCAGAGCTTGTCTCATGCAGCTACAATGCTATCCATCAATGGCCATGCACTTAATGCATTACTTGATTCTGGCAGTTCAAAACATTTTAGAAGTAAACAAGTTGTGTCTCGACTAAATCTAACTATAATTCCTTCAAATGGAGAAATCTCGATGGCTCTGACAACTCTCAATACTCAAATTATAGGATCTTGTATTGTAGACTTTATTCTGAACAAAACTAGCTATAAATCTGTATGTCTTGGTATTTTGAAAAATTTGTGTAGCGATTTGTATAATTCTAGGTCAGGATTTCCAGAAACTGCACAAATCACTTCAAATAATGTTTGAAGGAACTATACCTGATCTTGTATTGTCAAAGCCACCAGTATTGTGTGGTGTTTCTGCTGCATCTGTTGAATGTCCTTCATTATTCACTAATCTATCCTCTAAGTGCAAGCCAATTGCTACAAAATTAAGACACTTTAGTAAAGATGATAGGAACTTTATCAACACAGAAGTAACTAATCTTTTACACAAAGGTATCATAGAACCCAGCTCTTCCCCTTGGAGGGCACAAGTTGTCGTGGTTAAGGACCCCTTGGAGAGACATAGAAAGAGACTGCATTGATTACTCTCAAACTATAAACCAGTTCACGGACCTTGATGCATATCCATTACCTCGAATAGAAGAGATTATCAATACATTAGCTAAGTATAAGATATTCTCTACTTTTGACTTAAAAAGTGTTTACTACCAAATTCCTTTGAAGGAATCAGAGAAGAAATACACTGCGTTTGAAGCAAATGGGAAATTATGTCACTACTGCAGAGTTCCTTTTGGTGTAACTCATGGCGTGGCTGTTTTTCATGGTTGACTAGCTCTGGACCTGTGCTGCTTCATCGTTATGTCCGATCAAATAAGAATGAGCCTTTTGTTGATGAAGTTGAATTGACTGATGTCAACCCTTCTTATGCAACTATCAAGTATCAGGATGAACGCCAGTCAACTGTCTCACGCGTGACCTTGCACCATGTCCGTCTTCTCCATCAGCTCCGTCACTTCTTGAATTGAATTTTTCAGATTACCTTTATTGTCATTGGAATTTATTTGTCATTCAGACCTTTCGGTCTGAACGAAATTTAGTTCCCCTGCAGTCATACATATAATTAAAAAAATGACAGAAACACACAATAAACACAAATTTAACATCCACCACAGTGAGTTCCTCAAACACGTCCTCGCTGTGATGGAAGGCAAAGTCTTAAAGTCTCTGTCTCTTCCCTCTTTGTTCTTCCTCTGCGCCAAGGCGATCCACGCTTCCAGATAACACTAATCAAGAACTTCCTCCAACACTTCCATCATCCCCTATGGAAACTTCTATAAGAAGTTCTAAAATTGTAAATCTAAATAACAATATGAGTGAAGTTGATGACCAAGCAATATATCTACCACCAGCTACCATTATCTCCTGAAGCTCCAGTGCTGCGGACGTACACGTGCAAGACGTACTAAACCTCCTGACCGTCTCAATTTATAAATAGGAGGGGAGAATGAAGTGGGAGCATGTGCGCATGTGCAGGGCTATTCCGGAGTGTGCGCATGTACAAAGTATTTCGGGCGGGAATGGCTGCGGAATCAGCCATGTTTGCCAGACGTTTCTGAGTTTACGTATTAAAGAAATAAGTTGCTTAAAGCTTAAATAAAGTTAAGTAAATTACGAGTAGTGTACAGTTTCATTTGCCTCACAAGTCACCTTTTCCTTCCCTCCAGAGATGCTGCCTATCCCGCTGAGTTCCTCCAGCACTTTGCATCTGCAGTTCCTTCCAACACCACCTACCAGTCTTTGTCCCACCCCTCCCTCGTACTGTATATACTGACAACCTTCCTCTTTCCTCTCACAATCTCAACCCAAAAGGTCAACGCACACCTTTTACCCCCACAGATGCTGCCTGACCCTCTGAGTTCTTCCAGAGTTCTGTTTTCTTTTGTTCCAGAGTGAATGGCGTGTGAGAACACTGTCAATCAGTGAGGGTGAGATGCAACGGAGAGTGGAGGTTGTGAGGTGCAGGGAGTTGAGGAGCAAAGGCTGGATTGGACACAAGGAAAAAGGATCTAAGCAAATATCACCTCTCCATGTTTTCCTGGGATGTTGCCAAACCCACTGAGTTACTCCCGCACTTTGTGTTTTTTTCAAGGAACCAGAGACTTGGTTCCTTGTTCACATTTCCCAGCTGGTATCCGGCAACTGCAGCATCCCATCACCAACAAGGGAGTGGTCCTGAGCTATCATCTACCTCATTGGAGACCCTCCAACTATCTTTAATCAGACTATTCTGGACCTTATCTTGCACTAAATGTTATTCCTTTTATCCTGTATCTGTACGATAATAAACTAAACTAAACATGGAGAAAGCAGGAAGATACAAAATGCTGGAGTAACTCAGCGGGACAGGCAGCATCTCTGGAGAGAAGGAACGGGTGAGGGTGAGGGTCGAGACTCTTCAAGGGGTTCTAGGCAAGGCGAGGCGAGTTTATTTATATAGCACCATTCATACAAGCTGCAATTCATAGTGCTTTACAAAAGAAACAAAAGAATATCATAGTTTAAACACATTGCAGAACCACAATACAACACAGGACAACAAAATAGCCAAAATCAAAAATTACATAACAAGCAATAAGACAAATGCATGTATAATAAAACAAAGTCACTAAAATATTAAAACAATTTTAAAAGCACATAAAAGGGTTAAGATTAGAAGATTAAGATTACCTGCATGTTGGGTTATGAAAAAGCTACAGTAAACAAGTGTTTTTAGGCCTGATTTAAATGAGGTTACAGTCTGTGCACACCTCAGGTGTTCCGGGAGCTTGTTCCACAGGTGTGGAGCATAGAAACTGAACGCTGCTTCAGCCTTTTTAGTTCTGACCCTGGGAACACAGAGTAAACCTGTCCCCGAAGACCTGAGGAGTCTAGGTGCCTCATATACAACAAGTAGGTCAGAGATGTATTTTGGACCCAGACCATTCAGTGCCTTGTAAGCCAGTAACAGAATTTTAAAATCTATCCTTTTATACACAGGGAGCCAGTGCAAAGATTTAAGGACAGGTGTAATGTGGTCCATTTTCTTGGTGTTGGTCAAGACTCTGGCAGCGGCATTCTGGATAAGCTGCAGTTGTTTAATTGATTTTTTACTGAGACCTGTAAAGATGCCATTACAATAATCTAACCTACTGAAGATATATGCATGAACAAGTTTTCCAGTGTCTTCTTTGGACAGAAATCCCTTGATTCTTGCAATGTTTTTTAGATGGTAGTAGGCAGATTTGGTAATGGTCTTTATATGGCTGTTAAAATTCAAATCCGAGTCTGTAACTACACCAAGGTTTCTGGCTTTGTCTGTGGTTTTCAGTGCAATGGAGTCAAGTTGAGCACTTATCTCTAGCCTTGTATTTTTGGGACCAAGGACAATAATTTCTGTCTTATTTGCATTGAGCTGGAGGAAGTTCTGGTTCATCCACTCATTGATTTGTTTGACACACTGACTCAGTGAGTGTAGGGGACTATGGTCATGTGGTGACACTGTGATATAAAGTTGTGTGTCATCGGCATAAGTATGGTAGGATATGTTAAAATACTCTATGATCTGAGCTAGAGGGAGCATGTAAATATTAAACAAGATGGGTCCAAGAATGGAGCCCTGGGGAACCCCGCATGTGAGTTTTGTATGTTCTGATTCATAATTACCAAGGGAAACAAAATAATCCTGATCTTTCAAGTAGGATTTGAACCAGTCCAGCACAGAACCAGAGAGTCCTACCCACTTCTCCAGTCTTTCAAGCAGTATGTTATGGTCCACCGTATCAAAAGCAGCACTGAGATCTAGGAGTACCAAAACTGAAGCTTTTGATGCATCACTGTTTAGATGTATGTTGTTTAGGACCTTAATAAGTGCAGTCTCAGTGCTGTGATGTGGCCGAAATCCCGACTGGAAAACATTAAAAATATTGTTTTGGATCATAAAGCAGTGAATTTGTTGGTAAACTACCCTTTCAATGATCTTTGCCAGAAATGCTAAATTAGATATGGGCCTGTAGCTGCTCATAGCTGAGGCATCCAGATTTGGTTTCTTCAATAGGGGCGTGATCACTGCAGTTTTTAAGGCTTTGGGAAAATGCCCCAATCGAAGGGAAGAGTTTACTATGTTCAGCACTTCTGGAGCAACACTGTTAAAAATATTTTTAAAGAAGCTTGTGGGCAGCAGATCAAGACAGCAGGTAGTGGACTTTAGCTGTTGAACAGTTTCAGTCAGGGATGCACAATCTAAAAGTTCAAAATGTTGTAGATTCATTAGTGAATCTGGAGGCATAAGTGACAAAGCCATGTTCCCTGGGGTGGTGCTACACATTGTTTGTCTTATCTTCAGAATTTTATCAGTGAAGAAATCTGCAAAGTCATTACACGACTTGCTGGACAGGAACTCAGGAGGGACTGATGACGAGGGGTTTGTCAGTCTATCGACAACGGCAAATAATGTGCGGCAATTATTATTCAACGAGTCAGTAGTTAATACATTCCATCTGGATCTGCTGCTGGGCAACTGAGAGTGTGAAAGGTTTCATGATGTTATTTGTGAAGGATTGGGTGACATTTCGGGTCGAGACCCTTCTTCAGAGATGAATATCACTGGGCAGGGCCCTTTAATTCTGCTGTTAACATCCTTTCTGTGTATTCGCACACTGCAGTTTGATAGGAACAACCCTGTAATGCTTCGGGGCAAGGCACTGCCCTATGGTCCCACCCCAGCTTTTATATATACAAGCCACAATGCAACTCATTTATTACAATACACTCTCCCCTCAGCAATTCCCAAAGCAATTCCAAAATAGGTCAGTCAAATAATTTTAAAAATTGTTTAGTTTATTATTGTCACGTGTATCAAGGTACAGTAAAAAGCTTTTGATACATGCCATCCAGTCAGAGAAAAGACAATTCATGATTAGAATCAAGCCGTCCACATTGTACAAATACAGGATAAAGGGAATAACGTTTAGTGTAAGATAAAGTCCAGTAAAGTCCAATTAGAAATAGTCCAAGGGTCACCAATGAGGTAGATAGTAGCTCAGGACCATCCTGGTTCAGTTGCCTGATAACTGCCAGCAAGAAACTGTCCCTGAATCTAGAGGTGTGCATTTTCACACTTCTGTACCTCTTGCCTGATGGAAGAGGGAGATATATGTTCAGTCATGAGAAAGATCTTCTTTGCCTGATCAGCAACTGATCGAAGAATAAAGACACAACCGTGGTGTAATTCTGCGTGACCTCTTCTTGCATCTCATGACCCAACAGTTGTCTCTTTAACTTAAACATTCACAGCACTGTATTCCATCACAGAATGTGCAAATTGGCAAATATTTTAATGGCTCCTGGATTAATCTGAGGGATCTGAAAATGTAAACCTTCCTCTTCACTTTATATTTGAAATCCTCAGTGCAATGTTAATGTGGAAATTAAAACACATTGTGGGAGGATATCAGCTTACAGCTGATTTCCCAATCGTGCTGCAAGGTCTTTTCCCTCAAAACAAAGTCACTTTCTGAAGAAGGGTTTCGACCTGAAACATCACCCATTCCTTCTCTCCAGAGATGATGCATGTCCCGCTGAGTTACCCCAACATTTTGTGTCTATCTTCACTTTGTCTAATCTGAGTCTGACTCAAAACATCACCAATTCCTTTGCTCCTGAGATGCTGTCTGACCCACTAAATTACTCCAGCTTTGTGTGTCTGTTGATTGTCTAATCCATGTTGGTGCAAGGACACAATACTGGGTCAGATTGCAGCTTGAGTGTTGACTTCATAAATTCATAGGTTTGTAAGTCAAAGGAGCAGAATTAGGCCATTCGGCCCATCAAGTCTTGGCTGGTCCATCTCTCTCTCTCAACCCCATTCTTCTGCCTTCTGTCCATAACCCCTGACACCCTTACTAATCAGTAATTTGTTCATCTCTGCCTTAAAAATATCCATTGACTTGGCCTCCACAGCCGTCAGTGGCAAAGAATTCCACAGATGCACCATCCTGTTCTGACCTCTGATACATGTGATGAAAATAATTAGAAACATTAACAATGATTGTACTGTTCACAAAAGCAAATGGTAAAGAAGGCAGAAACGGCATCTGTATTATCATGGCGATCATAACAATTTAGAAATAGGATGTAGGATAGGTGTCTCTAAAGTAAGAGTGCTGGCAACTCAGTATTAAGGATAAGTGTAGTGACAGAATTAACCTAAACAACAAAAGCCATGAAGGAACAAGGATGGAAATCTGGGAGATCTATCATTTCTTACTGCACCATTATTGAGCACGAAAACAGGCCTTTCAGCCCAACATACCTCATCTAAGCTAGTATAATTTACCTACGTTTGACTCGATCCCTCTAAACCTGTCCGATTCATCTACCTATTTGATTTGATTTTATTACTTGTCATTCGAACCTCAGAGAGGCTCGAACGAAACTCCGTTTCTACAACCCATACAAACAGAACTCATAAAAAAACACAGACAATTCAATTCACATAAACATCCATCACAGAGAATCTCCTCCTCACTGTGATGGAAGGCAAAGCCTTCTCTCCCCCCCGCACCATTTCTCTCCTGAGGTCGAAGCCCCAGGTGGGCGACGTTAAGTCCCACGGCCATTGAGGCCGTGCCGGACGATGTACTGCCCCGCTCTAGGCCCAAAGTTCACAGTTGGAGCCCCCGGCGGGCGCTGGAATGTTCCACGGCCATGAAGGCTGCGCCGGACGATGTACGGCCCCGCTCCGGATCGCTCCAACCCTGCAACACGGGCTGGAGAAACTGTTCCGGAGAGCGGTCTCCCACCCAAACCCGCGAGCTCCCGATATCCCGACAGTCCACCAGTCTGGAGCTGCAGCCGGAGTTCCGGAGCCCAGAGTCGGGCCGCAGCGGAAAAAGGGAAAAAGTCGGGTCTCCCATGCAGGGATGAGATTTTAAAGTTTCCCCTCCCCCCCCCACCACCCTCCACACACACACAGCCAGAAAAACAACACAAAAAAAACACGATCAACCACATACAACCAGACCAAAAATAAAGACAGACAGGCTGTAGGGGCCGCTGCAACGTGCGTCCCACCCGCCCGCTATCCTTTTAACTGATATAGTACTTGCCTCAACTACCTCCCATGGCAGCTCGTTCCATACACCCACCACCCTCTGAGTGAAAACGTTGCCCCTCAGATTCCTATTGAACATTTCCCCTCTCGCCTTAAGCCTACATCCTCTGTTTCTTGATTCCCTACCCTTGGAAAAAACACACTAGGTCAAAGTGTGCGTGTACAGATAAAGTGCAGGCAAAGGAAAATAACTTTAAATATCAGCATTTGAAGTTTTGTCGGTCACAGTACAAGAATAAAGGAATGTGTTTGAAATGCTGTGACCTTTGATGCAGGAGAATGCCCTCCATTATGTGAGCACATGACACCGTTTTGTCTCAAGATCAACACCTGGTGGCAATTGGTTAGAGATTCAATCATTCATTGCTTTCTGTGGAGTTGCTTGAACACTTCTTCCACAATCTACAAGATGGGAACGAGTGACATCGCTGTCTAATGTGGGTGCACACATATGGTTGAATGAACCAAAGTATAGTTCCCATCAAAAATAAATATTTGCCAATAGAAAAGCAATGTGTGGCTCCAAGTGAGCAATTTTGAACAGTCTTTTAGTTTAGTTTTAGTTTAATTGAGAGATACAGCACAAAATTACCTTACCACACAGTGAAAGCCCTGGATAGAGTGGATGCGGAGAGGATGTTTCCACTAGAGCGAGAGTCTAGGGCATAGCCTCAGAATAAAAGGGTGTACGCTTAGAAAGGTGAGTCAGTGGGTGGTGAATCTGTGGAATTCATTGCCATGGAAGGCTGCAGAAGCCAAGTCAATGGATAGTTTTAAGGCAGAGGTAGATAGATTCTTGATTAGCACAGGTGTCAGGGGTTATGGGGTGAAGGCAGGAGAATGGGGTTAGGAGAAAGAGATAGAACAGCCATGATTGAATGGCAGAGTAGACTTGATGGTATGAATAACCTAATTCTGTTCCTATCACTTATGAACCTTCGCACCTTTGAGGTTGGGGCACAAAGGATGACCATGGCTGGGTGAGGAGAGGGACGGTGGCTGCAATGGGCCTTTATGGCCAGCTATAGTCTGGGAAATGGCGCCAAAACTGGCTCTTGTATACGGGCTCAGTGGGTTGTCTCTATATATTTCATACTTATTCTAGGATTGGGCTTATGTGTAGACATAGAAACACAGAAAATAGGTGCAGGAGTAGGCCATTTAGCCCTTCGAGCCAGCACGGCCATTCATTGTGATCATGGCCGATCATCCACAATCAGTAACCCATGCCCATGTCTCAGTTTTAAATGACCTCCGCTTTATTCTAAGACTGTGGCCCCTGGTTCTGGACTCCCCCAACTTTGGGAACATTTTTCCTGCACCAAGCTTGTCCAGTCCTTTTACAATTTTATCAGTTTCTATAAGATCCCCTCATCCTTCTAAATTCCAGTGAATACAAGCCTAGTCTTTCCAATCTTTCCTCATATGACAATAGACATTAGGCGCAGGTGTATGCCATTCGGCCCTTCGAGCCAGCACCGCCATTCAATGTGATCATGGCTGATCATCCCCAATCAGTACCCCGTTCCTGCCTTCTCCACTATTTTTAAGATCCCTATCTAGCTCTCTCTTGAAAGCACCCAGAGAACCCGCCTTCACCGCCCTCTGAGGCAGAGAATTCCACAGACTCACCACTCTCTATGGGAAAAAATGTTTCCTTGTCTCCGTTCTAAATGGTTTACTCTTTATTTTTAAACTGTGGCCCCTGGTTCTGGACTCCCCCGACATCTGGAACATGTTTCCTGCCTGTAGCGTGTCCAAGCCCTTAACAATCTTATATGTTTCAATGTGAATCCCTCTCATCCTTCTAAACTCCAGAGTGTACAAGCCCAGCTACTCCATTCTCCAGGGCTGCCAACATTGGGTGAGAGTTGGGAGTGAGTAATTGCGAGACCAAGCCCGAGGGAGCGTAGCGACAGGTGGGGGGGGGGGGGGGGGTTGGTGTGGGAGGAGGGCGTGGGAGGAGGGCGTGGGAGGAGGGTGTGGGAGGAGGGTGTCCCCCCTCCCATTGGTACGGAACTTTTGCATTTTTCAGCTTGAATTGTGTAATATGGTGCCCACTATAGCGGGTCTTTTAACTTACACTTGAATGCAATATATATGCTTTAAATTGGATTAGCTATGAATTAGTAAATTACATTCCTTATTACATTCCACCGTAGAGCCCAGGCTCTGATCCATACGTGCAGCAATGAATGATCTTAGTGTATTCATGTATGGAAATCAGATTATAATCAAACACTTGGCCCATGTTGACCAACCTGGGTTTCACTGCACACCTGGTACTACCCTTGGCCCTGACTCCAGTTGCATACCTTCTCTCATTCCTGACCCTGAGTCCAGTCCTTACACCTGGTCCACTATTCTACCCTGATCATAGCTGCTTACCTGCTTAGGTTCCCAGTGCTGAACACACCCCTGGTCCCAGCTTTGACTGCACACCAAGTACTATTCCAGACCTTGACTCTGGATGCACACTTGGCCTTGCTCCTAGCCCCTTTGCACTGACAATATATCTGGCCCACACATAAAGCCCCATATTTGACCCGCTGGACTTAACCTATTACGTTCAAATGGTTAGCTAATGCAGTAATCCTTTATGGGGCTCTTTACAGGCCAAATTATGTATGACAAAATTTGCTACATTCATTGGCTTCCTTGTTATCTAACATGCTAGTCAGTTTGTCAAAGAAGTCATCAATTGGTTGAACACAATTCCCATCCATAAAATTATACTCACTCAGCTGTATAAGTATTCTGATACTATTTCTTTCATTTTCGTAACAAACTGTCCTGAAGTCATCAGGCTAATTACAAATCAATAACATTAGCCAACTCTGAAACATGAAGCGCTGAGCATTGGGATCCAAACATCATGAACAACTGGTCTCAGTTCCCTGCTCACATCTGGCAGTGTTCTCCATCTGAACCAGGGGCCGCGGAGTGTTTTTGAAAGTGGGGAGGCTGAGCGATCACTGATCACTGGCCCTGGGGCTACCCAGTGAGGGAGTGGAGCAACCGAGTGGGGCGAGGATGTGGAAGAAGGGTGTCCCCCCTCCCAGGGTAGGAACTTTTTGAAATTTGATGTATTAAAATCATGTATGAAGTATTTTTAAGAGATAACTTTTTAAGGGGTAGCTTTATCCACACAAAGGGTGGTGGGTGTTTGGAACAAGCTGCCAGAGGAGGTAGTTGAGGCAGGGACCATCCCAACATTTAAGAAACAGTTAGACTGATACCCGGATAGGACAGGTTTGGAGATATGGACCAAAAGCAGGTAGCGTAGCTGGGACATGTTGGCGGATGTGGGCAAGTTTCTCTGAAGGGCCTGTTTTCACACTGTATCACTCTATGACCACATTATACCTCCACCATGCATGAATGCTTCAAAATCAAGTGATCGAGTTTTATTGCCATATACTCAAGCATAGAAACGTAGAAAATAGATGCAGGAATAGTCCATCGGCCCTTTGAGCCAGCACTGCTATTCAATATGATTATGGCTATTCATCTAGAATCTGTACCTCTTTCCTGTTTTCCCCCATATCCCTTGATTTTGTGAGCTAAATCTAACTCTCTCTTGAAAACATCCAGTAAATTGGCCTGCACTGCCTTCTGTGGCAGAGAATTCCACAGATTCACAACTCTATGTGAAAAAAATGTGTCCCCATCTCAGTCCTAACTGCCCCCCCCTTTATTCTTAAACTGTGACCCCTGGTTCTGAACTCCACCAACATCGGGAACATTTTTCCTGCAGTTAAAGTAAGTGAAAATCTAGCAGGCAAGCAGGATGCTTTCTCCAACCACCCCCATTTGAAGTCCACTATCTTCCACCGTTTCTACCCAGTGCCTGGTACTTACTTCCAGCAGCCACTGGTTGTCCTCCAGGATGCACCGAGCCGCAGCCTGATCCATGCCGGTCACCTGGCCGAATTAGGCACAGAGACTCTCACGGCAGCGGCTCAACGCTTCTGGCGCCTTGCACTGAGGCTGTTCCATGGCCAGAGCTGCAGTGAGCGACTCGCCAGCCCGGCAAACACTCGCTAGCCCCGCTCCCCGTCTGCATCTGTCCCCGTCGCTGCTTCTGCTTCCAACTCCCATGGCCCATGCAGTTGATATGAGTTTTGAAATTTTTGATGATCACAGAATTTCTCACGATAGAGTGTGAAAAATTTGTGATCAGCGTGAGAATTTGGCGAAATGTGTGATTCTCACACTCAGTGCATGGGAGTTGGCAGCCCTGTCTCTCTATCCCCTCTCTCTCTCCCCCTCTCTCTTCCCCTCTCACTCTCTCCCCTTCCTTCTCCTCCCTCCCCCCTCACTCTCCCCCTCTCCTCTCTCCCCTTCCCCTCTCCTCTCTCCCTCTCCCCTAACTCACTCACCCCTCTTTCCCCTAACTCTCTCTCCGCTCTCTTTCCCCTAACTCTCTCTCCCCCTCACCCCCTCCCTCTCTCTCTCTCTCCCTCTCCCTCTCTCTATCTCCCTCTCCACACACTCTCTCTCTCTAACCCCCTCTATCTCCACCATTTCTCCCTCCCACCTCACTTTCCCCCTTGCTCTCTCTCCCCTCTCTCTTTCTCCTCTGTCTCTATCTCCTATTTCTCTTTGCCCCCCATCTCTCTCTCTCTTTTCCCCGTTTTTCTCTTACCCCCCCTCTCCCTCCCCATTCACTCCCCCTCTGTCTCTCCCCTCTCTCTCTCCCCCCCCGTCTCCTTCCCCTCTCTCTCCACCTCCCTTTGAGAGTCTCTGGCCCTTCGGCACAACGCTTCCGACGCTTCTGATAGGGAAACTTGCAATGGGGTTGCTCCATGGACGGAGCTGCAGCCAGTTCCCGGCATCTGTCCCCGGCAAACACTCGCCAGCCCCGGCTTTCCATCCGCATCTGTTCCCGCCGCTACATCTGCTTCCATCCCTCCCTCAGCCCCGGCTCTCC
Source organism: Raja brachyura (assembly GCA_963514005.1). Next base: position 40,478,486 of record OY740807.1, on the reverse strand, counting down.
AACACCCACAGATCATGCAGTTTATCTGAGTTTTGACATTTTCGTTGCTCACAGAATTTCTCACCGCAGAGCGTGAGAAATTTCTGATAAGCGTGAGAGTTTCTTCAATGCGTGAGAGTTGGCAGCCCTGTATTCTCTCAGAATATGACAGTCCCACCATCCCGGGAATTAACCTTATATGCTGCACTCCCTCAATAGCAAGAATGTCCTTCCTCAAATTAGGGGACCAAAACTCAAGTCAAGTCGTCAAGTCAAGTTTATTTGTCACATACACATACGAGATGTGCAGTGAAATGAAAAGTGGCAATGCTCGCAAATTGTGCAAAAAAACAAAAACTGCACACAATACTCCAGGTGTGGTCTCACATGACAGTCCCGCCATCCCGGGGATTAACCTGGTGAACCTACGCTGCACTGACTCAATAACAATGATGTCCTTCCTCAAATTAGGAAACCAGAACTCCAGGTGTGGTCTCACCAGGGCCCTGTACAACTGCAAGGACCTCTTCACACCTATTCTCATATCCTCTCTTTATGAAGGCCGACATGCCATTACCATGCGTAGTAATAAGTGACCAAACTCATAAAGAAGATGCGAAGATAGAGTTGACTGTACCTCATGCCACGTGACACTGAAGGGCCATGGAGGTGGAGGCGCCAATGAAGGCCCATCCATCACACGGGGGCGGGACCGCAGCACACGCCGCATTGGTCAGCACCAAAGATTATAGAGGAGCAAGATGCGCCACTCCGTGGAAAAGGCGTAGTATCACATGTGTGATTGTCGACGCCATATTAGCGGACCAGAGATGGCGTAGACTATGGCGTCTATTGGGAAACTGAGCTTCTCTATGATCTTTGTCTCTCGATCTGCCGCTGTGTAATCCGCTCCAAAGCTATATAGAGCAAGATGCATTAGAAAGTTATTAGATTTATTTGTAATAGATCTTTACTTACCTCTCGATCCCTCTCTCTCCCCCTCTTCTCTGGATCACCCTCTCTTCTCTCTATCGCTCTCTCTCCCCTGTCGATCTCTTTCTCTCCCCTCTCCAACTCTTTCTCTCCCCTCTCCTCGATTTCCCTCTCTCCCCCCCTTCCCTCTGTGTGAGAGTTGGCAGCCCTGCTATGCCTTCGGCCCAAGAGGATAGAAATAAATTACATAATGGTCTTTGTAGGAAGATTTTAATAAGCTCTTCTATCCAAAGATTTGCTTCTATCTGTCCCACCATACATTTATATGAATGTGTGTTTGTGTGTGCCTGTAATTGTGTGCACAGTGTGTGTTAAAGCAATACAATGGAAGATGTACAATGCAATGCAAGGTCAACTACGCAAAGGAGCGGCTGGGGAGGAAAGATGCGAGGGAAATGGGGGAACGGGGGAAAAGGGAGGGGGAGAGAGAGAGAGAGAGGGAAGGAGGGAGGGAGAGGGAGATCGAGAGAAGATGGGAGAGAGGGATGGAGGGGAGATAGAGAAGAGAGGGAGAGGGAGATCGAAAGAGGGAGAGAAAGAGGGATCGAGAGGGAGAAAAAGATCGAGTGGGGGATAGAGAGGGATGGAGAGGTAAGTAAATATCTATTACAAACAAATCTAATAACTTTCTAGTGCATCTTGCTCCTCTATAATCTTTGCTCACAACTGCTCTGTAGCTCTGGAGCGGATTACACAGGGGGAGGCAATCCGCCAAAATGGAACCGCAAGAGATGCTACACTTGTTCCTTCACCTCCCCCATCCACTCCTTTCAGGGACCCAAGCAGTCATTCCAAGTCCGACAGAGGTTCACCTGCACCTCCTCCAACCTCGTCTACTGCATCCGTTGCTCCAGATGCCAGCTAATCTACATCGGTGAGACCAAGCGGAGGCTAGGCGATCGTTTCGCCGAACACCTCCGCTCGGTCCGCAATAACCAACCCGACCTCCCGGTGGCTCAGCACTTCAACTCCCCCTCCCACTCCGTATCCGACCTCTCGGTCCTGGGCCTCCTCCATGGCCAGAGTGAACAACACCGCAAGTTTGAGGAACAACATCTCATATTCCGCTTGGGGAGTCTGCATCCTCTGGGCTTAAACATTGAATTTTCTCAATTCTGTTAACCCAGACTGCTCCTTTCCCCCCACCCCCCCACCTCTCCCTCAGCCCTCGGGCCCTGACATTCCTTCTCCATCTCCCTCCCCCCCCCCCCCCCAAGTCGCACTAGCTTCTCATTTTCACACCAGAAACAGCTTACAATGGCCTGCTTTCCTTATCACCAATACTTTTTTGCATATCTTTCACTCATTGTTCTTGCTTTATCTCTCCATATCACTGTTTATATCTCTCGTTTCCCTGATCCCTGACCAGTCTGAAGAAGGGTCTCGACCCGAAACGTCGCCTATCTCCTTCACTCCTTAGATGCTGCTGCACCCGCTGAGTTTCTCCAGCTTTTTGTGTAACCGCCAAAATGGCGGCCGTGACGTTCCGTTACGTACTACACAGCAGTCCATTGGATTTCCACAGAGTGGCGCATCTTGCTCCTCTATAATCATTGGCCAGCACGGCTGCCTGTCACTGGCGGGGAGGGACGGCACCGGTAAAGCCGTGTGTCACTCAGTGCGGGCTGGGCGGGATCTGCAGGCATCTGCCACCTGGTTGGATGGCTGTCCTGGCAATCAGGACGGTATGGGCGGGATCTGCTGGGGAGCAGCGAGCGGATTGGTCCGCTGGGCCGCATTCCAGTGAATGCTGCGAGCTGGTTGGCCGGTGACGGTGTCACTCAGCGCGGTGGGGGTCGGGCCTACGCGGGTTGTCCGTTACTGGGGCATTGGCGCTCAGAGCGATGGCGATGGCGGGCGCGGTGATGCTAACGGTCTGCGTCCTGGCCGTGTGCGGGGCGGCTGGAGCCGGGGAGAGCGGCACTGATATCGACACGTCCCGCTACTACAACTACGAGGAGATGACGGAGCTGCTGCGGGGCCTGGCGGAGGCCCACTCCGCCCACGCCCGGCTCTTCAGCATCGGCCGCAGCGTGGAGAACCGCTCGCTGTGGGTGTTGGAGATCTCGGCCCCGTCCCCGGCCTCGCCGCCCCGGCCCCAGCTCAAGCTGGTGGGCAACATGCACGGCGACGAGACGGTGTCGCGCCAGGTACTGCTCTACCTGGCCCAGTACCTGGTGCAGGGCTACGGCCGCGACCCTCGCCTCGGCCGCCTGCTCAACACGACCCGCATCTACCTCCTGCCCAGCTTCAACCCCGACGGCTTCGAGCGCGCCGTGGAGGGCGACTGCTCCGGATCCGCCGCCGCCAGGAGGAACGCCAGGAACAAAGACCTCAACCGCAGCTTCCCCGACCAGTACAGCGCCCTGGCAGTGGACGAGGCCGACGTGCCCGAGGTGGTGGCCATGGAGAGGTGGATTAAAGGTGAACCGGCTTGTCAACTCACGACCTCTCCCTGTAGCTCAGGCCCTCTAGTCATGCCTAACGTGGACAAATCTAAGGTCTAAAGAATAGGTATGTTGCAAAACTTACCTTGAGCAGCGCTGGAGTTCTGCCGCTCCCCGTGTGCGCGACATTGCCGCCTTTCAGACGGGGCGGGTTTAAAGTGCCGGTTTTCAACAGACCTGGAAAATCGATGAATGTCGGGCCATTTCGTTGCGGAAGAAAAATCGCTCCGACATTTCATCAATGAAGGTATTTTTAAATTACTCTAAATTATTTATTAAGTAGAGTAATTTAAAAATCACCTTCAAAAGCCGTGAGCACTGACAACCGGAAGGATTTTCCGTAGGGGAGAAAAAAAGGTAAATAGTTTATTTTTATATTAAAAGTTGGTTAGAAACATAGAAATTAGGTGCAGGAGTAGGCCATTCGGCCCTTCGAGCCTGCACCGCCATTCAATATGATCATGGCTGATCATCCAACTCAGTATCCCGTACCTGCCTTCTCTCCATACCCTCTGATCCCCTTAGCCACAAGGGCCACATCTAACTCCCGCTTAAATATAGCCAATGAACTGGCCTCAACTACCCTCTGTGACAGAGAGTTCCAGAGACCCACCACTCTCTGTGTGAAAAAATTCCTTCTCATCTCGGTCCTAAAGGATTTCCCCCTTATCCTTAAAGATTTTTCGGGAGGCTTTAATAATATTTTTATGTTGCGAAATGGGGTCCCAAAAAATGTATGAACAAACAGTACTTTTCCTCCCGACTTCACCGCTAACCGCAACGTTCCAATCCACCGCATTCCACTAATGGCCATTAATTTACAGGCATAAAACACTAAATTCCTTCCATTTGGCTCAGAAATTAATGAAAATGAGATTTAAAAATTATGTTATATTGTGGATTATTGTGTGAATGTTATTTGGACACAGGCAATTAAAAAAAAGTTTATCTTTTCTTAAGAAATGGATAGATGTTTAGATCTACTCATTGAATTTTGTAATTAGCTACAATTAGATAACTAACTAATTATATGCTTTAATTTCAGGTAATCCAAGTAAGATTGTTTAATATTTGTTTCAGAATGCTTCAATCTATAATAACTGAAAATTTCATTGCGTTCTCTTAATTTTTAAGAAAGTTATGGGCTTTTAACTTTTCCAGATCACAGCTTTTGAGTTAAGTCAATTGAAAGGCAATGGGGAGCAAGATGCTAATTTCCGAGTATGAAAATGGCCATAACTTTCTTAATACTGAAGATATGAAAGTAAATTAGGTGTCAAATTAAACTTCTTTTTATGCTTTATCTGATGGGATAAATTGCAGACTTGATTTTTTAAATCTCAAAATTTTGTAACATTGCTATAAAGAAGGGTCTCGAGCCGAAACATCACCCATTCCTTCTCTCCAGAGGCGTCCTCACTAGAGTCATACAGCGTGGAAACAGGCCCTTCTGACCAACTTGCCCACACTGGCCAACATGCCCCACCTGCCTGCATTTGGCCATTATCCTTCCAAACCTGTCCTATCCATGTACCTATCTCCAGAGATGCTGCCTGTCCCACTGTGTTACTCTAGTATTTTGTGTCTACCTTCAGTTTAAACCAGCATCTGCAGTTCCTTCCTATACATCTTTGTAAATCTTCCTTGCAATCTTTCTAGCTTAACCGCATCATTCCTTTTTCAGGAAGGAACTGCAGATGCTGGCTTACCTCAAAGATAGACACAAAATGTTGGTATAACTCAGCTGGACAGGCAGCATCTCTGGACGGAGTTACTCCAACATTTAGTGTTGATCTTCTGTGTAAACCAGCATCTGCAGTTCCTTCCTACACAATAATATATTCTACACCCAGTCTGAAGAAGCATCTCGACCTGAAACGTCAGCCATTCAATTTCTCCAGAGATGTTGCCCATTTCTCCAGAGATGTTACCTGTCCTGCTGAGTTACTCCTGCATTTTCTATCTATCTCTCACAAACATACATAGGTTTATGGTGGAGGTAGGGGGAAAAATTTAATAAGTGCCTGAGGGGCAACCTTTTCACACAGAGTGGTGGGTGTATGGAACAAGCTGCCAGAGGAGGTAGTTGAGACGGGGACTATCACAACATTTAGGAAACATTTGGACAGGTACATGGATCAGCTTAGATGGATATGGAGCAAGCACATGCAGGTGGGACTAGTGTGGTTGGGAAATGTATGTCGTTGTGGGCAAGTTGGGCTTGTTTCCACGCTGTATGGCTATAAATCATCGAGCAGAATTAGGCTATTGAGTCCACTGAGTCTACTCTGCCATTCATTCATGGCTGATCTGCTGACCTCTCAACCCCATTCTCCTGTCTTTCCCTGTAACCATTGATGCCCTTACTAATCAAGAATCTGTCTTTCTGTGCTTTAACTTGACGGCCTCCATAGCTGTCTAACATCCTCAGCACTTAGTTTGACACCTAATTTGAGGGCTGGCAGAGAGGCACAGCTGCTGAAACTGCCAGAAATCTGGGTTTGATCGTGATCTCGGGTGCTGTCTGTATGGAATTTTCATGTTCTCTCTGTGACTACATGGGATTCCTCCAGGTGCTCTGGTTTTCTCCCACATTGCAAAGACATTCGGGTTTGTAGGCTAATTTGCCTCTACGTTTCTATGTGTGGGTAGGGAGTGGAATAGAATAGAACTGGTGTGAGTGGATGATGGATGGTCAGTGTGGACTCTGGGCCAAAGTGCCTGTTTCTGTGCTGTATTTTTCTATCAATCAAAACACAAAGTGCTGGAGAGCTCAACGGGTCAGGCTGTATTTGGCAAGAATGGTCAGTCCATGTTTCGGGTCATAACTCCTCTTCAGTGACAGGAACTGCATGAATGATCCAAGTTCAAATTCAATCTTCCAGAGTGGGCAAAATGTCCGACTGGTATTTTGTTCCAAAACAAGAATCAAGTAGTGACCTGTCATATTTGCACTCATATCCTGAGTTAGTCACAAAATGCTGGAGTAACTCAGCGGGTCAGACAGCATCTCTGGAGAAAAGGAATAGGTGATGTTTCGGGTTGAGACCCTTCTTCAGACTGAGAGTCGGGGGAAAGGCAAACGAGAGAGATAGTTGGTGATATAGAGAGATATAGAACAAATGAATGAAAGATATGTTTATCTTTGGTTTTAACCAGCATCTCCAGTTTCTTCCTACTCATCCCTTAAGTATTGTGCAGCAATATCTGGTGTATGTTGGGCCCGATTCAAATGTCAGGCAGTGCTAATCAGGCAAATAAGGGTCAGACGGTGTAGCATTAATGCCTTTTCACAAGGACTCCTGGCAACACGGCTTGCCCATGTTCTCGTAATGCCTCACTGGCATTGATACTGATTAGTAACAAAACACCATGTTTTTTTCTTTGTCTGCTAGGTTTTATGTTGCATTGAATTGTAAATAGGTCAAACTGTTCTACTTCTATTGCTGTAAGGCTACTGTTTAAAATGCTTTTAATCGGCAAATTACCACTACTGGGGCCAGTAGCACAACCTGATGAATAATGGCTGTTGGAAACGTTCTAGAAACGTCATGTTCTTGTCGTGCTTGTGTTCACTCTTATGACTGTGTGAATTAAAACGTGTTGCGTAGTATGAACTGAATTCGGAATCTTGCCCGATCGTGGTGTTATGTTTATCCTGAACACTGGTATCCATGCCCCAACTATTGCTAACAGTTCACAGACATAAGCTGACTTCAGTGACCACAGTTAAAGCTGTTCACTTGCAATTTTGTCGTAGGAATGAATCAATGTCACTAATATCTATATCTCTCTATATCACCAACTATATCTCCCCTTTCCCCTGACTCTCAGTCTGAAGAAGGGTCTCAACCTGAAACATCACCTATTCCTTTTTTCCAGAGATGCTGTCTGACCCGCTGAGTTACTCCAGCATTTTGTGACTAACTCAGGAAATGAGTCTGCAAATATGACAAGTCACTACTTGATTGGCAATGGCTCTTTGTGTGTGAACTCGATAAGAGTTAGTGCTTTTTAGCCCCTCGGACTGCTTTGTGACTTCTGCATTTCCAGTTTTAATCATGAAACCCAGCATTTGGAAACATATTTTATAATCCAACAAGAGGATGTGAAATGAAGGTGCAGGACACTGTTTTCAAGAAGTACATGCCCCTGTGTGTATCATTGTGCTGAACTGGAGATGATAGAGAGCTTCAAGTTCCAAGGTGTACATATCACCATCATTTTGACTTGGTCCAACCATGTTGATGCTGTGACCAAGAAAGTACACCACTTCTATTTCCTCAGAAGGCTTTGGGGAAATTTGGAATGTTCTCAGTGACTCTTACCAATTTTTCCAATTGCACCATTAGAAAGCATCCTATCTGAAGGCATCACAGGTTGGTTTAACACCTGCTCTGCCAAAGACTGCAAGAAATTCCAGGGAGTTGTGAATGAAGCCCAGTCCATCACTCCAACCAGCCTTCAGCCCTTTTTTTGTAAACCAGCATCTGCAGTCTGTGTCACAACTCACACCCTGGTCATATTTGCCTATTCCCCTCTCAGAAGATTTGAAAGCTTGAAAACGCATACCATCAAATACTTCAACTGACCTCTCATATCCTAGGGTTGAATTGTTGATCTTCCAATTTACCTCATTGTGACTCTTGCATTTTCTGTTCCCTGCACTTTCTCTGTTGCAGTAATACTATATTTTTCTTTCTTACACTACCAATGTACTCGTTTGGTATGATTTACCTAGCATGCAAAACCAAGTATTTCGCTTTTGTGTCTATCTTAAGTATCTACTGATATTCAAAATACAGTATGCAAGTTAGAGGATTGACAGAATTGAAACGCGTCAAATTTGAAAATTAGATGGAAGAATGATATTTATTACTGAAGTGAAGACATTTGTGAACAAGTTGCATCTCATGTAAAAGTTGCACTTTCTGCTGTTCACTGAAAATCAAACAGGTGACTCATTGCAAACCAGCCTATTTATTTTGCAACCACAGTCTGTTCCAGGTAAGGGAGTGTAATCACTCAAAGCTCCACTTGTGTAACCAAAGAACTAGGGATCAAGATAGTAAGAGATGGTATCATGTTTGCAGAAGAAACCTGAGCTAAGGCCAGGGAAGCAGCAGACTGAGGGCCCCATAGCAGAAGCGTCCACGTCGCGGGGCTGGAAACTGGAAGTATCCTGAGCTAATTCTGCTACCAACATCATCTATTGCGACAAGTGATGGCTTCCATTGATTGTCGCCGGAAGCTTGCGTCCTTTTCCGGACGGACGATGACAGCAAGGCCAACATTTGTAACAAGATGGACACGAACAGAAGAGCAGACTGAGAAAGCTGTCAAAGGCAACAAAGAGTAGGGGTGTGTGTGCATATAGGAATCCATGAAAAACAAATGGGATAAAACTAGGAAGGAACTTCAGATACTGGTTTAAACCGAAGATAGACACGAAATGCTGTAACTCAGCGGGACAGCAGCATCACTGGAGAGAAGGAATGGGTGAAGTTTTGGGTCTGAAGAAGGGCCTCGACCTGAAACGTCACCCATTCCTTCTCTTCAGAGATGCTGCCTGTCCCGCTGAGTTACTCCAGCATTTTGTGTCTATTTTGGGATAAAACTAATCGATGGAAAGGAAAATGTAGATGATTTGTTCATTGGTGTGTTATGAAATGGGGATTCGTTATATTTGAAGCTGTGAAGGATTTTTTAACTAAAATAATTGGTTGGGTGGAAAGTGGAGTTTATATCATGGATCAGGTGTGATCTTATTGAGTGATAGTAGGTGGGAGGGTTGAAATGGGCTCTTGGTGCTTCTGTTCTAACTGAAATTGGTCATCTGCTGAATGAAGGGGCAATGAGGGAGTATCATGAATGTTATTTATGTGGATTTGCAGAAAGTATCTGATAAACTTCCTGTAGGTGATCGATTATTGCACAGAATTGGAAGTGACCTCCTAATGTGGGTGACAATTAATTGAGTAAAATACAGTATTGAAGTGAAGGGAATTAAATCTGGAGTTATTCAGAATAGTGTTTATTATAACATAATAACTACAATATAGTGTTCAGTTATAAAGGTGAGTTTTAAATGTGGGCAAAATGGGAGAGTATCATGTTGAAAGTGGGCCATGTTGTCAGATCAAAATCACCCTGGCACTTTTACACCAGTTTGTTCTAGTTTTGAGCCGTGAAGTTGGATACGGTTAAGATATTTTGATGCAGTGAAAAAAATTGCTGAGGTTTAATATTGTGCTCTAGTGGAGTTAAATAGTATGGATATTAGTTATTTTCAGCCATGTCAAGTTGGCATCATTACAGATGGTGGACTCTGAGATTCAGCTATTGATCAGTTATGTATTAGTTGTGGTGAAACATGCTCAGAACTGAATAACGACTCTTCCTGTGTAGTTGGACCCGAGGCCTTGGATTTAATCCTTGCTTTCTGCTAACAACCCGTAGATGAGAAAGTGGTAAGAATGCTGTAATTGGTAATGTGTGGAAAAGTTGACTATAGCCCTTGTTCCTAACGTAATGCTGTTCTTGTGGTACATAATGTTGAAATTGGCAAGTATGTGGTTGGGCATGACATGGCATGATGTATTGTGTGTCAACGTGCTCTATTTAAGCTCGCAGGTGTAGATTTAAATGATAAATCCATTACATCGTGGGAATCAATGTCTTCAGAATAAAACACAAATTGATGTTTTTTCTCCTTCCTCATGCATTCTTGTGTAAGTATTTTCTTGGTCAAGTTTTTAATTAATGACATACATCAAATATTCTGACAGATCAGTGTGGACTGTGCCTTTAATTTATTTTCTGTTACGACATGTGATAATGCTGGCTTCTGTTCCTGTCTCTTCAACCTATTTACTGGCATGGATGTTGCTGACAGGGACAGTATTTGTGATAAGTAATTGCAATACGGCACTGCAGCCATGTTGTGCAGGGAATGAATAGTTAGTGATGGATGGGGTGGAACCCCAGTTTTACCCCAGATGCTGAAGTTTATACGTTGCTGGGGCTGCATTCTTGTAGACTAGTACAGAGTGTTCTGTCATACTGCTGATTAGCATCAAGCATGGTGAAAGGTTTAGGGGTGTTGGGTGCAACCCCTTTGTTGGTGTGTCTGGTCCGGTTGCCGCTCTGCTTGATGACCTTCGGGATGTTCATGTTTAAGAAAGAACTGTAGATGCTGGGGAAATCAAAGGAAGACAAAAATGCTCAGCGGGTGAGGCAGCATCTATGGAGCTAAGGAATAGGTGACATTTCGAGTCGAGACCCTTCTTCAGTCTGATGTGGGGGGGAGGGGGGGAAGAAGAAAGAGGCGGAGACTATGAGTTGGGGAGGGGAAGGAGGGAGAAAGCAAGGACTACCTGAAATTGTAGAAGTCAATATTCATACCGCTGGGGTGTAAACTATGAGGTGCTGCTGCTCCAATTTACGGTGGGACTCGCTCTGGCCACCCCCCACATCAGTCTGAAGAAGGGTCTCGACCCGAAACATCACCTATTCCTTTGCTCCATAGATGCTGCCTCACTCACTGAGTTTCTCCAGCATTTTTGTCTACCCTCGGGATGTTAATGATAGGGGACCTGTGGATGCGTGGGCCATTGAATGCCAAGATTCGATTCATGTTTACACTGACAAATGTTGCAATTAAAATATTTTAACATACTCATGGCGATAGGCCTTCTGTAACAATAAGTTTGATCTTAAATTCTGATCTTTGTCAGACATCTAATTTGGTTACTCACTGGTGTAACGCATCTGTAGATGTGTAAAGTAATTGTATTTGTTTTCCATTGCCTAATTCTAATATTGTAATTTGTTATTTTCCTGTAGAAAACAAGTTTTTGATTTCTGCGAATCTTCACGGTGGATCTGTGGTTGCCAGTTATCCTTATGACGACTCGAGAAATCACGAATCAAATGGGTACTACAGTAAGGCCCCGGATGATGAAGTGTTTAAGTACCTGGCCAAGACCTACGCTTCCAAGCATCCCATAATGAAAATGGGCAAACCAGGGTGCGCTGACTCTCCTGAGGAAACCTTCCCTGATGGGATCACCAATGGAGCCAGGTGGTATGATGTTCCAGGTGAGTTCGGTGATGTCCAGTCATTGCCCTTTGAACTAAAGAGCAACTGTTGATTTAATATGATTCCAGGGAACGTGTGCTGAGCTGAAATACCAACCCAGTGATTATTACTCAACTTGCAGTTGGGGCATAATTTCTATTCCTGCTATGTTTGTTGTCTATTCACTATCCAAAGCATAGGTATAGTGAATAAGCACAGTGGTCATTTGCTTCCATGCTCCAGTGACCCGTGTTCAATCCTGGCCTCAGGAGTGTGTCTGTGAGGAGACGCCACGATTTCTGTGTGACTGCGTTGGTTTCCACAAACATCGCAAACATTGAGCAGGTTTATAGATTAAACACACAATGCATTGCTGCATCAATGTAGGTGAGGGATAGGGCCTGGGAAGGACTGGATGGGAATATGGAGGGAATCAAATGGACTACTGTAGGATTAGTGTGATTAAGAAAAAAATGGGTTGGTACAGAGTTGGGTGGCTGAAGGGCCTTTTTCGACGCTGTGTGTCTGTGATTTGATAAAATACACCATCTATTGGTATTTACACTGATGTAAGCCAGTTAAGAATGTAAGTTCAGTGCTAGTTCCTTTATGGCCCAACATATGTCTCAAGTGTCTTGCTACACTGGGTAAAAAGGTGATGAGCCCCTATCCTTAACACAAACTCCCTGAAAGTGGCAGCACACACGTATAGCGGTAAATAAGGCACGTGGATTGCTTTTTGTTATTGGTTAGGACATTGGGAGTCAGGAAATCACAATGCATCTTTATAAGCCGGCATTGGTTCGGGCGTGCCATTCCGGTTGCCCCAACACAAGAAGGGTGTGCAGGGGAGCAGGCATAGTAGGTTTACCAGATTATGTCTGCATTAGGGGGTATCAACTACACGGACAGACTTGGAATGTTTTTTCTGGAAGGAAAAGGTTGAGTGGAGACCAGATAGAGGTGTATAAAATTACGAAGATATGGGTGGCGTAGACAGTCTGCCGGGAGTGGTGATGGAGGCAGATACAATACTGGCGTTAGGGACTCAATAGGCACACGGATGTGTAGGCACATTAATCATGTTTGCATTTGTTGTTTGCTTTGTTATCCAGCTTGCCTGGAGAGATGGGAGGCACAGGGCCTGTTTCCACGATGCATCGCTAAATTAAATCATCTCCCTTCCCAGTCAGATCAGTGGCCGAGTTCCCTTGGTCCCCACCTTTCTACCCCACTAGTCTCCTCGTCCAACAGACCTCCCTTTGCCGTTTTCATCAGTTCCATCATGAGCAGACAACTGGGTATTCTTGTTTTTTTGACTACCAATTTAACCAATCTTTAAAGGAGGGGAGCCTGTGCCTCCATCTTCTTAACCGGTTGCTAAACACTTTAGCTCCCCCTTCCATTCCCATTCCCCCACTGATCTTTCTGTCCTGGGCCTCCTCTGTTGTCGTGGTGATGCCCAGCACAAATTGGAGGAACAGCACCTCATATTTCGCTTGGGCAGCTTACACCCCAGCGGTATGAACATTGACTTCTCTAACTTCAAGTATCTCTTGCTTTCCCTCTCTCTCCATCCCCTCCCCCTTCCCAGTTCTCTGACAAGTCTCACTGTCTCCAACTACATTTTATCTGTTTGCTTTGTTGTTACCTTCTAACTAACAATGATCAATTCTACATTTCCCTTGATCTCCATTCCCTTTGTCCTATTCCTTATCTATGTATCTCCCACTCCCCTGACATCAGTCTGAAGAAGGGTCTCGGCCCGAAACATCATCCATTCCTTCTCTTTAAAACATCTTACATCTGCAGTTATTTTTGTTTAGTCAGGCAATTGTTTTGCCCTTTGGAGCATTGCTTCATTATCGTGAAAATTAGAAAAAGTAAAGTTTGAAAACTAACAGATGTGATAATTAACTATTTCGAGCCAGCTCCTACTGAGAAATCATGACTGATTAAAGTGCAGGAAGTCAATGACTAGTTAATGTTTATGAGTGTGAATCGCATATTATTAATGCTTGCCTCTGATCGATTATCACAAGTTCTCAAGTTATAGGAGTAGAATTGGGCCATTCGACCCATTGAGTCCACTCCGCCATTCAATCATGGCTGATCTCTGCCTCCTAATCCCATTTTCCTGCCTTCTCCCATAACCTTTGACACCCGTTAACCTGACATCGGTGGTGGGGAAGATGTGGAGTCAATTATATAAGATAAGATAGCCGCACATTTAGATAGCAGTAACAGGATCGGTCCGAGTCAGCATGGATTTACGAATTGGGAAATCATGCTTGACTAATCTTCTGGAATTTTTGAAGATGTAACTAGGAAAATGGACAAGGGAGAGCCAGTGGATGTAGTGTACCTGGACTTTCAGAAAGCATTTGATAAGGTCCCACATAGGAGATTAGTGGGCAAAATCAGGGCACATGGTATTGGGGGTAGAGTGCTGACATGGATAGAGAAGTGGTTGGCAGACAGGAAACAAAGAGCAGGGATTAACGGGTCCCTTTCAGAATGGCAGGCAGCGACTAGTGGGGTACCGCAAGGCTCGGTGCTGGGACCGCAGCTATTTACAATATACATCAATAATTTGGATGAAGGGATCCAAAGTAACGTTAGCAAATTTGCAGATGACACAAAGCTGGGTGGCAGTGTGAATAGTGAGGAGGATGCTATGAGTATGCAGAGTGACTTGGACAGGTTGGGGGAGTGGTAGATGCATGGCAGATGAAGTTTAATGCAGATAAATGTGAGGTTATCCACTTTGGTAGCAAAAACAGGAAGGCAGATTACTATCTAAATGGCATCAAGTTGGGAAAAGGGGAAGTACAACGGGATCTGGGGGTCCTTGTACATCTGTCTATGATAGTAAGCATGCACGTACAGCAGGCATGGCGGGACTGTCATATGCTGAGAGAGTGGAGCAGCTGGGCTTGTTCACTCTCAGTTTAGAAGGATGAGAGGGCGGTGGAGGCAGATTCTCTAGATGCTTTCAAGAGAGAGCTAGTTAGGGCTCTTAAAAATAGCCGAGTCTGGGGATATGGCGAGAAGGCAGGAACGGGGTAGTGATTGGGGATGATCAGCTGTGATTACATTGAATGGCGGTGCTGGCTCGAAGGGCCAAATGGCCTACTCCTGCACGTATTGACTATAATGATCTGACATCCAATCGTTGCATGTCCGACTATCAGGATTTCTGGCTTGCCTGTCGGTCCAGAATATTAGGTGAGGGACCACACTGTAAGCAGGGGGTGGAGACCAGAGCTACAGATCGTAGAAACAAGGAACTGCAGAATCAGGTTTACTAAAAAGGTACAAAATATTGGGTGAGCATCTCTGGAAGGACCCTGATGATTTGGGTGGGTGCCCTTCTTCAGACTGATTATGGGGGGGTGAAGTGGGAAGAGAAGACAAAACTTGGGGCAAAAGAAAACCTGGCAGGTGATAGGTTGACGCAGTTGAGTGGGATGTTAATGGGTCGAAGGTGGGCGAAGGCTTGAGATAAATAGGCAGACAGTGCGAGGCAAGAGGGTTGAGTTGCAAGGAGCTTGTTTGGGGGGGGGGGGAGATGGGGGAGGTTGTGCGGGAGAAGGGGTGGGGGGGGGGGGGTTTGTAGTTACCTAAAATTTGAGAATTCAATGTATCTCAAGCAGAATATGAAATGCAGTTCCTCCAGTTTGCGTGTGTCCTGACTTTGGGAATGGAGGAGGCCCAGGACAGAATGGTCAGTGAAGGAAGGAAGGGGAGTTAAAATAGTTAGCAACCGGAAGATCCAGCAGGCCTTGGCAGACCGGGCGCAGGCGTTCGGTGGGACGGTCAGCGAGGTTCGGTTACAGATGGTGGAGTGACCGGGGTGGTGTCAACCTCCTTGTCCTAATGCGTGGCAGGAGCCAGGCCTGGGGTCAAGAACAACAGGAGTGTGAAAAACGTGTTGGTCTGTGACTGGGTGTGGCAAAGGGTATATGTCTTGCTCCCTTTAATTTGCCTGGGATATTTACTATGCTGCTGCATAGCCTGCAAAATCTGTTAGTCCTGCACAAAGATGATTGGAGTATTTCCTTTTAGATGATTGTGGAGAGGCCTTTTAGCAGCCTGGTGTATTCAACGGTGTTGAAAAACTGCAGACTATCTGAAGCCTTCTAGTTTGTATTGAAGGTTTCCAGATTTTTATAACCGTAACATTTTTAATTTTCGAGGATTTCACCTTCACCTCAAAATAACTAATTTTATGACCAACTATGTACACGTAGACAAGGAGGGGAATATTCTGGTCATGTGTGTCCTTTATATGAAATGTGTCAACAGTCATCCTTTGTGTTATTGAATCTATTACGGAGCCCATTTAAAATTTATTTTGTGTCTGTAATTTGAATAGTTAGCTTTCAGAAACCCATTGTTAATACTTAAGTTTGCTTTGCATTGTAATGAGTTTTGCTCAGAACTGTTAAAACAAATATCTTCAAGGTTAAATTAGGCCATTGTTGTCAAAGATAAATAGCTTATTTTTAAGGTGTGTTTAACCAGTTTTATTCGTACACAACACTTGCAGGATATCCTGTAAGTGTGGTAAGCGTTTTGCTGAGTGCAGATATTTTTGATGTAATTCTGGGAAACCAGGTCAGCTTGTGGAAATATTTGAAAATCTAAGTAGATCTGGCCAGGGGACAACAGGCAGCATCGACGAACCAACCTGTGGAGTGTCAGCTTCCATCTCCAACAAGATCAAACTCAGTGGGGATGAGAAAGACAAGCTGCAGATGCTACGATCTTGAGTAAAGCACAAAGTGCTGGAGTAGCTCAGCGGATCAGACAGCATCTCTGGAGGTCGTGGATAGGCAACGTTTCAGCAGAATGATAGTGTTTACTCAGTGATGATCAGAAATATTTTATGTACTGATTTAATTAATCATTTTATTTTATTAATTTCCTGGTTTTGTTTTAATTGGATCAATTGCTCAAATGATTACCATAAGCACTATTGAAAATGTTGAGTATGTTTGAGATTGGATAGGTCAGTGTACACAACTGTGGTTCACTTAGTTAAAACATTAATGGCTTCAAAATAAATGAGTCTGACAAGGTCAAAGCACAAATGAGAGTAGGTTAAGTAAAAATTGCCTGTGCCCGCAGCAAGATTTAAACTAAATCAAACCAGGGTGGCACGGTGGTAGAGTAGCTGCTTTACCTCGCCAGAAACTCCAGTTCACTCCTGACTACAGATGCTTTTCTGTATGGAGTTTATACATTCTCCCTGTGACCTGTGTCCAGTTTCTTCCCACACGCCATAGACAATAGGTGCAGGAATAGGCCCTTCGAGCCAGCACTGCCATTCACTGTTTGTGGCTGATCATCCACAATCAGTACCCCGTTCCTGCCTTCTCACCGTATCCCCTGACTCTTTAAGAGCTCTAACGAACTCTCTCTTGAAAGCATCCAGATAATTGACCTCCACTGCCTTCTGAAGCAGCGAATTCCACAGATTCATGAAGCAGCGAATTCCACAGATTCACAACTCTCTGGGTGAAAAAGTTTTTCCTCCTCTCCGTTCTAAATGGCCAATCCCTTATTCTTAAACTGTGGCCCCTGGTTCTGGACTCCCCCAACATTGGGGACATGTTTCCTGCATCTAGCATGTCCAACGCCTTAATAATCTTATCTTTCAATAAGATCTCCTCTCATCCTTCTAAATTCCAGAGTATACAAGCCCAGCCGCTCCATTCCATCCACATATGACAGTCCCGCCATCCCGGGAATTAACCTTGTGAACCTACGCTGGACTCCCTCAATAGCAAGAATGTCCTTCCTCAAATTTGGAGACCAAAACTGCACACAATACGCCAGGTGTGGTCTCACTAGGGCCCTGTACTAGAAGGACCTCTTTGCTCCTATACTAAACTCCTCTTGTTATGAAGGCCACCATGCCATTAGTTTCCTTCACTGCCTGCTGATCCTGTATGCTTACTTTCAGTGAGTGATGAATAAGGACCACCCGGTCCCGTTGTATTTCCCCTTTTCCCAACTTGACACCATTTACATAATAATCTGCCTTCCTGTTTTTGCCACCAAAGTGGATAACCTCACATTTATCCACATTAAACTGCATCTGGGAGAACACCAATGTGCCTTCCCCTTCCCATTCGCTGTAATGTTATTTCAGTCTCAGTCACAGAGGCCGACGTCAGGAAATCCTTCAGAGGGGTGGACCCTCGAAAAGCTGATGGTATACCTGGTCGTGTTCTAAAAACCTGTGTGGACCAACTGGCTGGAGCTTTTAACGGACATTTTCAACCTGTCTGAGGTCTGCGGTACCCACCTGTTTCAAAAGGGCATCAATAATACCGGTGCCCAAGAAGAGCAAGGTGACGTGCCTCAATGACTATCGACCTGTGGCACTAAAGCCTGCGGTGATGAAGTGCTTTGTGAGGTTGATCATGATGCAAATGAACTCCTACCTCGACAAAATCCTGGACCCACTGCAGTTTGCTTACCGTCACAACAGATCAACGGTGGATGCGATCTCGCTAGCCCTCCACTTCGCTCTGGACCACTTGGACAACAAAAACTCATATGTCAGGCTGTTATTCATCGTTTACAGCTCGTCATTTAACACAATCATCCCCTCCAAGCTGGTTACCAAACTCGCAGAACTGGGTCTCTGCGCATCCTCCTGCAATTGGATCCTCGACTTCCTCATTCACAGACCACAGTCTGTTCGTATTGGTGGAAATGTGTCGGACTCGATAACAATCAGCACAGGAGCACCTCAAGGCTGCGTGCTCAGCACCCTGGTGTACTCACTCTATACTCATGACTGCGTAGCCGGTCACAGTGTGAGCTCCATCATCAAGTTCACTGACGACACCATGCGTGGGATGTATCGCTGATGAGGATGAGTCGGAGTATAGAAGAGAGATCGAGCAACTGTCCATATGGTGCCAGCACAATAACCTGGCCCTCAACACCAGCAAAACCAAGAAACTGATTGTGAACTTTGGAAGGAGTAGGATGGGGACCCACAGTCCTGTTTATATCAACAGACCGATGGTTGAAAAGGTCAAGAGCTTCACATTCCTGGGTGTGCACATCTCTGAAGATCTCTCCTGGTCCGAGAACACAGATGCAATTATTAAGAAAGCTCATCAGCGCCTCTACTTCCTGAGAAGATTACGGAGAGTTGGTTTGTCAAGGAGGACTCTCTAACTTCTACAGGTGCACAGTAGAGAGCATGCTGACCGATTGCATCGGGGCTTGGTTCGGCAACTTGAGCTCCCTGGAGAGGAAAAGACTACAAAAAGTAGTAAACACTGCCCAGTCCATCATCGGCTCTGACCTCCCTTCCATCGAGGGGATTTATCGTAGTCGCTGCCTCAAAAAGGCTGGCAGCATCATCAAGAACCCACACCATCCTGGCCACACACTCATCTCCCTGCAACCTTCAGACAGAACACACACTCATCTCCCTGCTACCTTCAGACAGAAGGTACAGGAGCCTGAGGACTGCAACGACCAGGTTCAGGAATAGCTACTTCACCACAGCCATCAGGCTATTAAACTTGGCTCTGACAAAACTCTGAACATTAATACCCCTTTATTTGTTATTTGCACTTTATCAATTTCTTTATTAATGTGTGTATTTACGTATATAATGGTATATGGACACACTTACCTGTTTTGTAGTCAATGCCTACTATGTTCTGTTGTACTGAAGCAAAGAAAGAATGTCATTGTCCTGTCAGGGACACGTGACAATAAACTCTTTTTGACGGTTGACTTTTTTGATCTGCCATGCATCTACCCACTCACCCAGCCTGTCCAAGTCACCCTGCATCCTCATAGCATCCTCCTCACAGTTCACAATGCCACCCATCTTGGTGTCATCTGCAAATTTGCAAATGTTACTTTGAATCTCTTCATCTAAATCATTGATATATATTGTAAATAACTGTGGTCCCAGCACCGAGCCTTGCGGTATCCCACAAGTCACTGCCTGCCATTCTGAAAGGGACCCGTTAATCCCTACTCGGTGTTTCCTGTGTGCCAACCACTTCTCTATCCATGTCAGCACTCTTCCCCCCAATACCACGTGCTCTAATTTTGTCCACTAGTCTCCTATGTGGGACCTTATCAAATGCTTTCTGAAAGTCCGGGTACACAACATTCAGTGACTCTTCCTTGTCTATTTTCCTAGTTGTATCCTCAAAAAATTCCAGAAGATTAGTCAAGCATGATTTGCCCTTTGTAAATCCATGCTGACTCGGACTGATCCTGTTACTGCTATCCCGCTATTTCATCTTTTATAATTGACTCCAGCATCATCCCCACCGCCGATGTCAGGCTAACTGGTCTATAATTCCCAGTTTTCTCTCTACTGCCTTTCTTTAAAAAGTGGGATAACATTAGCTACCCTCCAATCCACAGGAACTGATCCTGAATCTATAGAACATTGGAAAATGATCACCAATGCGTCCACAATTTATTGAGCCACTTCCTTATGCACCGTGGGATGCAGACCATCAGGCCCTGGGGATTTATCAACCTTCAGTCCCATCAGTCTACCCAACATCATTTCAGGCCTGATGTGAATTTCCTTCAGCCTCAGAATTATAGGGCACTCATTTAGAAAGGAGACGAGGGGGAATTTGTTTAGTCAGAGGGTAGTTAATCTGTGGAACTCGTTGCCACAGAGGGCTATGGGGGCCATATCAGTGCATATTTTCGAGGCAGAGATGGACAAATTCTTGATTAGATGTTAAGTGATATGGGGAGAAGGCAGGAAAAATGGGATTAGAAGGCAGAGATCAGCCATGATTGATGGGCCGAATGGCCTAATTCTCCTATAACTTCTTGCTGCCCTTGTTTATTGTGGGCACATGGGGAGCACACTGTTCTCTGGCATTTTGTAGTGGGCACGTGGGAGCACTGCCACCAATTTTCCTCCCACACTGGACAATAGGTGCAGGAGTAGGCCATTTGGCCCTTCGAGCCAGCACCGCCATTCAATGTGATCATGGCTGATCATCCCCAATCAGTAACCCGTTCCTGCCTTCTCCCCATAGCCCCTGACTCCATTATTTTTAAGAGCCCTATCTAGCTCTCTCTTGAAAGCATCCAGAGAACCTGGGGTCCTCCACCGCCCTGTGATGCAGAGAATTCCACAGCCACAGTTGCACAACATTCTGTGGCTCACTAATGTATCACCTGTTCCTTAATTACAGGTTGTAGGACCTAAACGTGCCCTGCAGCTCCGTGAATCACCAGCTTGGGTTAGTTCCGTATGGGTGGCAGCATTCACAACGATGATTCACCATCACCTGCCTGCCTTGTGCGCCATCAATCCACCAGACAGACTATTTTGATTTACTAATAAAATTTAGGTTGAGCTTTTCACTGTACATGGCAATCTTAGCATTAAATATATATTTATGTAATTGATATAACCATGAGCTGTGACTGGTGCATCCAAGCTGAAAATATTGTTAATATAACTAGATAGTGCCTGGAGACACGACTTACCCAGTTTTTTAATATGTCATGTTGAAACTGAGAAAGCTAGACATAATTGTCTTCATTCTAAACGGTATCGCTTCTCATGTTCAGCATGGCTGTATAACATCTACTTGTAATTGACTTGCAGGTGGAATGCAGGACTACAATTACTTGTATGGACACTGCTTTGAGATCACACTGGAACTCTCCTGTTGTAAATATCCACCTGCCTCTGCCTTGAATGAAGAGTGGAAAAACAACCTTGAATCCCTTCTAAGTTTTATGGAGCAGGTATTTTAAGAGAATGTTTTAAAGGGAAAGATGTATATATTTTTAATTGCTCTTAAGAGCGACCTTGCAAATGTGATTGAGAAAGACTGCTTCAAGGTAAAGAATTTGGTTTTGAGGGATATCGGCCAACTCGGGCAAATGGGGCCAGTTTAGTTGGGGCTTCTTGGTTGCCATGGCCAAGTTGGGCCAAAGAGCCTGTTTCTGTGTTGTATGACACAATGACTCTGAGCTGTGGAGGGCATTCATGGAGGAGAGAGATTCCTTTGTAGCGAAAAGATTTTTTAAAAATTGAAAAAGTATGTACATGTAAAATTCACCTACACGTGGATCGCTGTGTACAAGCCAAGACTAAAAGAACCAGACAGCACGGAAACAGGCCTTTTGGCCCAACTTGCCCGTGCCGACCAAGATGCCCCATCTACAATCGTTCAAATGTGCCTGCGTTTGGCCCATATCACTCTAATGTTCATTTTCTTTCTTGTCAACAGTAAGTTAATACAGGAGCCAAGGTGATTTTGAGATAAGATTAGTAAGCATTAGTAATACATTTTTTGACTCGACCTAAATAAATCTCCAGAACTCGACTAATAATGTCCAGATTTTGTTTGCTGCTGGGCAGTTGAAGCAGTTAAGTTGGGTACTCTCAATGCCTGGTTATTTTCAACCAAATGTCAATTGCCAGTGGCATTTCTGCTTATGTTTTGCAGGTTCACATTGGTGTTGCAGGATTTGTCTTGGATGCCGTTCTTGGCTCAGGGATTTCTGACGCTTCAGTTGTTGTTGCTGGCATTGATCACAATATTACAACGGGGAGTTTTGGTGATTTCCACAGATTGCTTGTACCAGGAATTTACAATATAACCACGGTTGCACAAGGGTAAGGAGTGTCAATGACAGACAAACTTCCCTTGGACCTCTGAATGTAGATGTATACCTGACATGGAGGTGACCAGCTAGGACGATCACTTTATATTAGCATTAATCATGCAGATTAAATTCAAAATTGCCCTTCAACCCCATTTTTCAGTTATTTTGTTCATGTAGAATGACGGTTTTCTGATCACCCCCGTCGTATGTGCCATCAAGAGAACACTTCACCCCTGTTGAAAACTGCGCTTGTGTCCCAGAGAATTAATGATGTGACGCTCGTCTAACACGTATATCATTGCTCTCCTCAGCACATTTTGTCATCTCTCAAACTAAACCATATGAGATCAATCATTTTGAAGTTTTTCCACCAAATAAATTAATTATCAAGCATGTAGACCATTGTAAAGCTACAGACCTATCATTCTGTCTCATAGAGAGTAATACCTGCTGAGCGCTGTATCCCTTTCTATTTTTATTTAGCATTACGTTTGTGGGTTATGTTAACATGTTAGAAGTCACAAATATTTGGTGGTCTTAACCGGGCCAAATTTCACGTTCGATTTTTATTTAAAATGAATTAATATGATAGATTTTGGTTATTTATTGACAAAATGTATCTAAACATTGCTTGTATTTCCTCAGTTACATGCCCTCCACTGTCTTGGATGTTGAGGTACTGGAGGGTCCAGCCACACAACTTAATTTCACACTCCAATCTCTAGATAATCATACCATTGAGACAGTCAATCCAACCATAGCAAGCTCGACTGAATTCAAGATGCACAACGTATCTGAAATGGAGGATGTCCAGCAGTCCAATACCATTGAGCCAGAGAACTTCAGACATCATAATTACATAGATATGGAGATCCTACTAAGGAAATACGCAACGGAATATCCAGCCATCACAAGGAGCTATAGCATTGGAAAATCTGTGGAAGAAAGAAATTTGTATGTCATGGAAATATCAGACAATCCGGGCGTCCATGAAATGGGTATAATTGCTACAATAGTGCACAGTAGATTTAATGTGTATCTATATTTCTACGGTCAAAATGAATGCTCCGTTCCCCCTATTGTCTTGAGAGCCAGGATTTTATTGTCCCATTGATGGTTTGAAATGAAAGTTGCTCAGGAAATGCATTGTACTTTTGCTGTCAATAATTCTACATAATACAGGCCCAGGGCGGAAAGGTCAGTATAGGATTGGGAAAAGGAGATAAAATAGTTAGCAACTGGGATTTTCAGTCGGCCTTGGTGGACCGAGTACCAGTGTTCAGCAAAATGGTCGCTGAATCTACGCTTGGTGTTGGCAAAGTACAGGACACTGATGAGAGTGTGGGAACCCGTCTATGGCAGCGGGGGGGGGGGGTAACCATGTCCACAAAAAAACAAGGACATCTTAAATGTTCTAGAATGGAAAGCCTCATCTTGGGAGTGGATGTATGAAGATGGAGAAATTGAGAGCAAAGGATAGTGTCTTTGGAAGAAGTAGGGTGGGAGGAGGTGTAGTCCAGATAACTGGGAGTCGGTGGGTTTGTAGAAGGCGCAAGTTGATAGTCTGTCCCGTGTGCTGGATAGAGACAGAGATCGTGAAAGGGAAGAGAGATGTCAGATATAGTCAAGTGAATTTGAGTGCAGGGTGAAAGTCAGTGGCGAAGTTAATGAAATCAACGAGTTTGTGCGGGTGCCGGATGCAGTGTCGATGCAGCAGAGGAAGAGTTGGGGGTCATTCATGTTGCAACAGCACGGTGGAGCTAGCTGGCCGAATTCCTCCCGTTTCCTTCACTTACGCAGTAATTGGGTAAGGTGAAGCAGTGCTAGCTGCAGACACGTTAGTTCTTTCTTTAAGTGCTCTCACGTTTCTGACCGCACACAATATACCTTGTCGTTGTGCATTGGCTGGCACTTGAGATCCACTCTGCAAGGAGGATGGGTCATACGCAATTTATTTGCAAAATTACTTATATCCATACAACAATTACAGCACGGAAACAGGCCCTCTCGGCCCTTCCAGTCCGTGCCGACCATTTATTTTCCCCTAGTCCCATCTAGGCACTCAGACCATACCCCTCCATTCCTTTCCCGTCCATATACCTATCCACTTTACTTTTATATGTTAAAATCGATCCTGCCTCCACCACTTCTGCTGGAAGCTCATTCCACACAGCCACCACTTTCTGAGTAAAGAAGTTCTCCCTCATATTACCCCTAAATTTCTGTCCCTCAATTCTCATGTCATGCCCTCTTGTTTGAACCTTCCCTACCCTCAATGGGAAAAGCTTATCCATGTCAACTCTGTCTATCCCTTTCATCATTTTAAAGACCTCAATCAAGTCCCCCCCTTACCTTCTGTGCTCCAAAGAATAAAGACCTAACTTGTTCAACCTTTCTCTGTAGCTTAGTTGCTGGAACCCAGGCAACATTCTAGTAAATCTCCTCTGTACTTTCTCTATTTTGTTGACATCCTTCCTATAATTAGGCGACCAAAATTGTACACCATACTCCAGAGTTGGTCTTACCAATGCTTTGTACAATTTTAACATTACTTCCCTACTCCTATATTCAATGCTCTGATTTATAAAGGCCAACACACCAAAAGCTTTCTTTACCACCCTATCTACTTGCGATTCCACCTTCAGGGAACTATGCACAGTTATTCCTAGATCCCTCTGTTCCACAGCATTCCTCAATTCCCTACCATTTACCATGTACGTTCTAATTTACATGTACACATAGATTTACAAAACCACGTGTTTCAAGTACCAGTGATCTATAAGAGGAAATAGTTGAACCATGTTAAATATGCCACGCTTTCTGTCTGACTAGGCGAGCCCGAGTTCAAGTACATTGGGAATATGCATGGGAATGAGGTGGTGGGCCGCGAGCTGCTCCTCAACCTTATTGAGTACCTCTGCAGTAATTATGGCACAGATCCTGAAGTGACCAGTTTGGTGAATAACACCAGGATCCACATCATGCCTTCCATGAACCCTGATGGATATGAACGTTCAACAGAAGGTGATACTTTTTTTCCATTGGGAAGACTAGCTTTAAACATAATATTTAATAAAATGTGCTGTGGATAAAAGAAAGTAGTCTAATAACCATGTTCAGATTTATGATTGTCATCTGCACAGTGACAAGCTTTGTTTTGCTACCTAATATTATATGTAAATACAATGTTGTTAAACTTGACTACAATAGGTAGATCAATGGGGAAGGTACATAATATAGTTCTCAGCGTGTGGTGCACCAGTTTCACAGACAAAACCTAGAGGTGAATCGGACAGTACCCTAGCTTATGGAAGGACCGCTCAGAAGCCTAATAACAGTAGGAAGAAGCTGTTCCTCAGTCTGGCGGTGCAGCATTCAAGCTTCTGTGCCTTCTGCCAGACTAGAGTGGGCGGAAGAGGGAATAACTGGGGTGGGACAAGTCTTTCATTACGTTGGCTGCTTTCCTGAAGTAGCGTGAAGTGTAGATGGAGTCAACTGTGGGGAGTGTGGTCTGCGTGATGGTCTGCCTCTACTATGTCTCTGGTCCTGCCTGCTCAAAGTGATGTTGGGATGTCTCATTCCAAAACCTTTTGTTCAGAATTTTCTGTGGAACCGATAACTTTGCAAGAACCTGTGTTGAAGTAGAATGAATTTAAGAATGTGGATTTACAAAAATCATCTTTATTTTAATTTAAATGCTTAAGTCTATGAAACATATGGCTTGGTCTTAAAAAATACTTACAGATTGATGGTATTGCATCTCTGACATTAGATCTCTTTCCAACTCTTGAAAATAGCTCTATCTATTGGACGTGAGTTATTGAAGTCATTTTAGCAATGTATGGTATATCTGTTGATCTGTTCAAATATCATGTAAAACTAGATTATACATATGTTTGTTATTGTTACATGTACCAAAGTACAATGGTTTCAAAGGTCTTTTATTGTCACGTGTACCAATTAAGGTGCAGTGATATTGGAATTACCCTGCAGCCATACGATAAAAAAAGCAACAACACACCCAACTACATAAAAGTTAACGTAAACATCCACCACCGCGGATTCCCCACATTCCTCACTGTGATGGAAGGCAAAAAAGTCCAATCTTCTTCCTAGAAACATAGAAGATAGGTGCAGGAGGAGGCCATTCGGCCCTTCGAGCCAGCACCGCCATTCATTGTGATCGTGGCTGATCGTCCGCTATCAATAACCCGTGCCTGCCTTCTCCCCATATCCCTTGACTCCACTAGCCCCTAGAGCTCAATCCAACTCTCTCTTAAATCCATCCTCTTTATTTATTGGTCTCCGTTCTACTAATTAAGATGTTTGCCATTGCTGTAAATGTATGCCCAGGAAGAAAATAAATGATCTATAATTTATCCTTTTCTAAAATGCTAATGGTTTTTTTAAAACCACAGATCACAGTCTTGTGTGCTGGAGAACATTACTTGGTGTGAAAGTTTCACTCTTGTTTCTGCAATTTATCTTATATGTTTCTGAAACATTCACCTCCTTATGATTTCAGGGGACATGGATGGTGTAGTTGGTAGAAACAACAGTAACAACTATGATCTGAATCGCAACTTTCCTGATCAGTTCTTTCAAATCATTGATCCCCGTCAGCCCGAGACATTAGCGATGATGGATTGGCTCAATAGGATTCCCTTTGTGTTGTCTGCTAATTTACATGGAGGTGAGTACGTTTCCTCCTTCGGTCAAGTTGGGCCTGATTTTAATCATGTGGAACATTTTGAGCAAACACTACGTTCCAAAAGACAAATAGAAATGGTTTAACCTCACCCAATGTCAGAACAGTGTTAGATGCAAAGTGTTGGAGTAACTTGGCGGGTCAGGCAGCATCTGTGGGGAACACGGAGGGGGGATATTTTGGGTTGGGACCCTCCTTCACATACATGTTGCCGACCTAAGTTCTCCGGAGATGCTGCCGAACCCGCTTTGTATCTTTGTAAACCTTCAGAACAATGTTCCTGTGCTTTTCTGCAATCAGTGCCAGGGAGAAGTGTGGGGTGGGAGAGGGAATTATCACTACATATAAATTTCAAGCAACTGTGAATGTTTGTTCTGAGTACATTTTAAGGAATTTATTCATAAAATGTCACGTTGTTTTGATGTGGTTTATTGGGACACATTCACATTGAATAACTGCTCCTGTTTTGGCCAGGTTCTCTTGTAGTGAATTACCCTTATGATGATGATCCAGATGGCGCAGAGATGTACAGTAGATCGCCAGACGATGCCGTCTTTTGCCAGTTGGCACTTTCTTTTGCCAAGGTACATGACTTGCTTTAATTAGACTCCTACAAAGTTTAAAAACTGTTAAATTTGTGGTGTGTGATTCGATTTCATTGTCACCAATCTCTCTCCAGTTAATGTCCATCACAAGCAGGTTATGGCCTGCATCATTCCATGTGCTTATTGAATTAGTTTTAAGAATATATACTGTACTTTTAATTACTTTAGAGAACATGTAAGGTTATATTCTTCATCATCTTCTTGCGTATGGTGTGCACAGCCTAAAGTTGTAGGCCAACTTGTTCTATTTGATCTTATTTGGTTGTGCACACCAGGTTGATTGCATTCGTCAAAACAGGGCAGACCACGTGAAGGTTGCAATCTCCCAGCCAAGGTTATATTGAATAACATAGTTTTTCTAATATTAATTCTGTCAATTTAGACGTTGAGATTTTTAAAATTCCAAGTATATAAGACACTAGAGTACAGAAACAGGACCTTCGGCCCAACTGGTCCGTGCCAACCAAGATATCCCATTTGCCCCATATTCCTCTGAACCTTTCCTATCCATGTACTTGCCCAAATATATTAGAAATGTTGTTGTTATTATACTTACACCAACTACTTCCTCTGGCAGCTTGTTTACTTACCCAACACCCTCTGTGTGGCTAGCTTGTCCCTCATGTTCCTGTTAAGTCTTTTCTCTCTTACTTTAAACTCATGCCTCTAGTCCTGGAAAACACTAGATCCCCAGCAACGTCCTTGAATATCTTTGCTGTACCCTTTCAAACTTAAAGGCAGCTTTCTCGTAGCAGAGTGATCAAAATTGAATACAGTACTTCAGATGCAGCCTCATCAATGTCATAAAACATAGCGCCTCACCAAAGTTCTAAGTATATGATCTGATTATATATTACAAATGCTTACTTACCCATTCGGACATTAAAGGTCTATTAAAGTGGCATTCAAGCCCGTTCCGTGCTCTCCCAACATTCGATTTGTACCACTGTAAAGCTATGATTATTACGTAAACGTGCACATGTCATACACCTGATGTAATCCATGCACAACAATACTACACTACACTAATTTGCACTCTTTCCATTTTGATAATCCAACTTTATATTTCTCACTCCTCACGCTTTCCCCACATTAAACGCCAGTGAAAACCTCTGTTTCTTGCATTCTCTCCTGGCTTTATCCCTGCGTTCTCCGCACCTTGCCTCTCCATAAGTCCTTGGCACCATATCTGAGGAAGGATGTGCTGGCTCTGGAGAGGGTCCAGAGCAGGTTTACAAAAATGATCCCAGCAATGCATAGGTTAACCAGTGATGAGCATTTGTCGGCACTGGGCCTGTACTCACTGGAGTTTAGAAGAATGAGGGGGAAACCTCATTGAAATACAGAATAGTGAAAGGCTTGGATAGTGTGAATTTGGAAAGGATGCCTCCAATAGTGAAAAAGTCTAGGAGGTCGTAGCCTTAGAATCAAAGGAATGTTCTTCCAGAAAGGAGATGAGGAGAAACTTCTTTAGTCAGTGGGTGGTGAATGTGGCATTCATTGCCACGGGTGGCTGTGGAGGCCATCAATGGATCTTTTTATGCCAGAGACAGATAGATTTTTGATTAGTACGGGTTTCAGGGATGATGGGGAGAAGGCAGGAGAATGGGGTTAGGAGTGAGTGATAGATCAGCCGTGATTGAATGGCGGAGTAGATATGATGGGCCGAATACTACTATCATTTGTGACCTTAT
The DNA here is from genome assembly GCA_963514005.1 of Raja brachyura. The sequence goes on along the minus strand of OY740807.1, from coordinate 40,449,333 downwards.
GACCTCTCCATTTTGGCTGATAATATCCTTCCCTGCAAACTAAATTGCTTCCCCCAATATTTGTAGATTATTTCCTGTTCTCTTTAAGCTGCTTTAAATAAAGTAATGTAAATGTAGGTGCAGACCAGAGCAGTAGCCAAAATGCATGTGAATGGTCACAGGGAAAATGAATTGCAATTGCCTGATGATGTTGGAATTGTGAGGGTACTTGTAGCCTGGTGGAGAGCAAAGACCCAAAACGCCACCTGTCCGCTATCTCCACTGTTGCCTGACGTGTTGCACGTAGTAAAGAACTGCAGATGCTGGTTTAAATCGAAGGTAGACACAAGATGCTGGAGTAACTCAGTGGGGCAGGCAGCCTCTCTGGAGAATCCCATCCCTTCTCTCCTGAGATGTTGCCTGTCCCGCTGAGTTACTCCAGCATTTTGTGAGTTCCTGGAGCCTTTTGTTTCATACTAAACAGAGCGAACCCTTGGAGAGATAAAGTTTTAATGCAGAGTCACTGAAAGGCATTTGAACCGTCGCCCTGCTTCAGAGGCGGGTGCAGCAGTGAGTGCGGTCGGAAAATAAAATTCCACAGTAAGCACCAATGGAAGTTTACCAGGGTGACTGTGGCTGGAGGAGGTGCACAGCTAAATGCCTGAGAAATTGGGAATGAGAAGAAAGGGATAATAGAACATGTCTCAAAAATGTTAATGAAGATCTAAGGTGAAGAGCCAGTGTGATTGTTTGTCTGTGAAATCAATGTAGCCATCACATTGGTGGTAGGCGGATCGATGAGGACGTGAGCTTGTAGATTACAATAATATCGATGATCGTTTGAAACGGGACACAATGGATGAATCCTGATGTCCAGTGAGCTTTCCTCAAACACTGGCTGAGAAAGACCAGAAACACGCACATGGCCGGTGTGTGGGCAGGCGAACACAAAGATAATTGTTTTCTGGCTTTTGTGTTTAGGAGAATGGTCCAATGTTTGAAGGTCATCCTTGTAAAAAAATATATCCTGATGAATATTTTCCTCAGGGAATCACCAACGGTGCAAAATGGTATAATGTGCCAGGTAAGATGTTTTGTAAAATTTTAATTTCTTAATTAAAAAAAAACATGTTTGTTTTGTTTGTGCTCAGTGCGCAGTGATTCTAACCCGTGCTGTCTCAGAGCTTGCATGTTCCCGTTTGACTGTGTGGGTCTCTCCTAGACATTCCAGCCTCCTTCCACATCCTAAAGCAGGGCTTGGCAACCTGGTTCTGCATTGGGGCCAGGCCCCATGTCTGTGAGCGGATGGCAGGCCACAGTGTGACACTTGATGATGTCTCTCGCTTTAGATTTCACCTGTTTTTCAATTTTCTGCCAGGTCAGCTCGCCTGCCCCGGGACTGGCTGTAGCCTCCAGGTCTGTCGCCTGCCCCGGGACTGGCTGTAGCCCCCAGGTCCCTGCCTGCCCCGGGACTGGCTGTAGCCTCCAGGTCAGCTCGCCTGCTCCGGGACTGGCTGTAGCCCCCAGGTCCCTGCCTGCCCTGGGACTGGCTGTAGCCCCCAGGTCCCTGCCTGCCCCAGGACTGGCTGTAGCCCCCAGGTCAGCTCGCCTGCCCCGGGACTGGCTGTAGCCCCCAGGTCAGCTCGCCTGCCCCGGGACTGGCTGTAGCCCCCAGGTCGACTTGCCTGCCCCAGGACTGGCTGTAGCCACCAGGTCCCTGCCTGCCCCGGTACTGGCTGTAGCCCCCAGGTCGACTTGCCTGCCCCAGGACTGGCTGCAGTTCCCAGGTCAACTTGCCTGCCCCAGGACGACTCGTCTGCCCCGGGACTGGCTGTAGCCCCCAGGTCCCTGCCTGCCCCGGGACTGGCTGTAGCCCCCAGGTCCCTGCCTGCCCCGGGACTGGCTAGCCCCCAGGTCCCTGCCTGCCCCGGGACTGGCTGTAGCCCCCAGGTCAGCTCGCCTGCCCCGGGACTGGCTGTAGCCCCCAGGTCCCTGCCTGCCCCGGGACTGGCTGTAGCCCCCAGGTGGGCTCGCCTGCCCCGGGACTGGCTGTAGCCCCCAGGTCAGCTCGCCTGCCCTGGGACTGACTGTAGCCCCCAGGTCCCTGCCTGCCCCGGGACTGGCTGTAGCCCCCAGGTCAGCTTGCCTGCCCCGGTACTGGCTGTAGCACCCAGGTTAGCTCACCTGCCCCGGGACTGGCTGTGGCCCCCAGGTCACCTGCGTGTCCCGGGACTTGCTACAATTCCCAGGTCGCAAAATCAAAAATACGCCTGTGGGCCGGATGATTTTGGTTTACGGGCCGGATTCGGCAAATCGGCATGGGTTGCCGACCCCTGTCCTTAAGGCAAGCAGATTCATAACTAATTGGCCACTGTAAATGTAGATGTGTCTTGGGAGAGTCTGGATGGAATTGAGGGAGATACAGTGGCTTGCAAAAGTTTTCATGCCCCTTGAGCTTTTCCACATTTTGTCACGTTACAACCACAAACGTAAATGTATTTTATTGGGATTTTATGTGATAGACCAACACAAAGTGGTGCATAATTGTGAAGTGGAAGGAAAATGATACATGGTTTCCAAATTTTATTACAAATAAAAAATTGAGAAGTGTGGTGTGCAAATGTATTCAGCCCCCCTGAGTCAATACTTTGTAGAACCACCTTTCGCTACAATTATAGCTGCAAGTCTTTTGGGGTATGTCTCTACCAGCTTCGTACATCCAGAGACTGAAATTTTTGCTCATTCTTCTTTGCAAAATAGCTCAAGCTCAGTCAGATTGGATTGAGAGAGTCTGTGAACAGCAATTTTCAAGTCTTGCCAGAGATTCTCAATTGGATTTAGCTCTGGACTTTGACTGGGTCATTCTAACATATGAATATGCTTTGATATAAACTATTCCATTGTAGCTCTGGCTGTATGTTTAGGGTCTGAAGTGGGCGCATGTGATGGGCTCTTCTAGAGTGTGCCCATGCGCAGGACATTCCCGGAGTGTGCGCTTGTGCAAAGTATTTCGGGCGGGAAAGGCCTGCGGAATCAGCCATGTTTGCCAGACGTTTCTGAGTAATGTATTAAAGAAATAAGTTGCTTAAAGCTTAAATACAGTTATGTAAATTACAAGTAGTGAAAGTTTCATTTACCTCACAACAGGGTCGTTGTCCTGCTGGAAGGTGAACCTCCGCCCCAGTCTCAAGTCTTTTGCAGACTCTAACAGGTTTTCTTCCAAGATTGCCCTGTATTTGACTCCATCCATCTTCCTATCAACTCTGACCAGCTTCCCTGTTCCTGCTGAAGAAAAGCATCCCCACAGCATGATGCTGCCATCACTATGTTTCACAGTGGGGATGGTGTGTTCAGGGTGATGTGCAGTGTTAGTTTTCCACCACACATAGCGTTTTGCATTTAGGCCAAAAACTTCAATTTTGGTCTCATCAGACCAGAGCACCTTCCTCCACATGTTTGCTGTGTCCCCCACATGGCTTGTGGCAAACTGCAAACAGGACTTCTTATGACTTTCTTTCAACAATGGTTTTTTTCTTGCCACTCTTACGTAAAGGCCCGATTTGTGGAGCGCACGACTAATAGTTGTCCTGTGGACAGATTCTCCCACCTGAGCTTTGGATCTCTGCAGCTCCTCCAGAGTTACCATGGGCCTCTTGGCTGCTTCTCTGATCAATGCTCACCTTGCCCGACCTGTCAGTTTAGGTGGACGGCCATGTCTTGGTAGGTTTGCAGTTGTGCCATACTGATTTCCATTTTCGGATGATGGCTTGAACAGTGCTCCGTGAGATGTTCAAAGCTTGGGATATTTTTTTATAACCTAACCCTGCTTTAAACATCTACACAACTTTACCCCTGACCTGTCTGGTGTGTTCCTTGGGCTTCATGATGCTGTTTGTTCACTAATGTTCTGTAACAAACCTCTGAGGCCTTCACAGAACAGCTGTATTTGTACTGAGATTAGATTACACACAAGTGGACTCTATTTACTAATTAGGTGACTTCTGAAGGCTGTTGATTGCACTGGATTTTATTTAGGGGTATCAGAATAAAAGGGGCTGAATACTTTTGCATGCCACACTTTTCAGTTTTTTATTTGTTAAAAGATTTGAAAACCATGTATCATTTTCCTTCTGCTTCAAAATTATGCGCCACTTTGTGTTGGTCTATCACATAAAATCCCAATAAAATACATTTACGTTTGTATTTACGTTTCCGCCTCCCATCCTTTTTCTATGGGAAGGAGTCCTCACCAAGCTCCAGAGATGCTGCCAGTCCCACTGAGTTACTCCAGCTTTATGTGTCTGTGTTTGGTGTAAACCAGCATCTGCAGTTCCTATCTGTACACATCCCATGGCTCCTTTTCCCTGCTGCGAACTGGGTTCTGACTAATGTCTGTGCAAATAATGCAGCCCAGTATCATTTAACCTGAAACTATCACAGCACATGATGTGCCTTTGGATCACACTGAGAAACGTGATGTTTTCTAATACCGTTTCTCTGCTGCCCCATTATTTGGCTCGTACAAGGATAGATCACGGATCCAGATCGCATATTTTAACAATGCGTACCCTCCAAAGTCACCGTCTCCCCACACTCCAAAGGCAGGAAGTACCTTCAACTTAAATGCAAACATGCATTGTCTTGGAAAATAAAATTGTGTGATTGCATTTTTCCAATAAATTGGAGATATTCGTAGACTTGTAATGAAATCTGTAATTTTACCTCTGCCATAGCTGATTGTTATTCTACATTAGATATAGCTTGCTTTTCTGAAACGGCTGAAACATTTAATAAAGTGTAAATCCTTGCTCCACAGGTGGCATGCAGGACTGGAATTATCTTCATACAAATTGCTTTGAAGTTACTATAGAATTGGGTTGTTTTAAATTTCCCTACGCTAGTGATCTACCAAAGTATTGGAAGCAAAATAAAAGGTCCCTTCTGCAGTTTATGAAGCAGGTAAATTCAATCTGATATTAAGTTTGTTTTTCATGCTTTAGTAAGTCTCTGGTGCCACATGGCCTTTCATGTTCGGAGATCTGCTATTATTTCCTTGTCTGGCTTGTATCCGACCATAGATGTATCAATGTACCCGATTCTTAATTGCCTTTTTGCATCAGATGGGAATGGGCAATAAAAACTGGCATTGCCAATGACCTCCCCAGAGCCCAACAGTTATATAGCATGGAAACAGGCCATTCAGTCCAACTCATCCATGCTGATGAGTTGTCTGTCTGAGCTAGTTGCATTTACAACCCACATCCTGCACACCTTTCACAAGCATGCACCTGTATAAATATCTTTTAAACAGTGTCATTGTTTCTTCTGGCAGCTTTTGTCAGCTGGATGATGCTCAATTATCAAGAGTTATGTTGCACCCTTCCCTGAGGCCCTTGTTATAAGAATGTTAAATAATAGGCACATTTAACATCTTAGCTGTGTTGTAAGCTTTCGATGGGCTACGAGGAAAAGGCTGCAGAGTTGGTGGATGATAGACTCAAGATTCTGGAGTAATTCAGTGGGACCAAGTCTATCTTCAGAACTAAACCAACATCTGCAGTTCCCTGCTACACAGAGATGGTGGATGCATTGGCTGTAGTTTACTAGAATTTCCTGGATATAGAAAAGTCCCAGCAGATTGAAAAACCACAGATGTAGCACCTCTATTCAAGAAAGGAGTAGGTGGGAGGGTAAATAAGGAAATTATCAGTTAAGCTAAAATAAAACACAAAATGCTCGATCAGTCAGTGCCTTTGGAGAGGAAATCAGAGTTCCTTTTGCAGCTCGAACATCCTTAGACAGAATTGTCTCAAGAAGGGTCTCGACCTGAAACATCACCCATTCCTTCTCTCCAGAGGTTCTGCCTGTCTTGCTGAGTTACTCCAGCTTTTTGTGTCCATCTTCAGCGTGTGTTTCAGATTGGCAATCAACAACTATTGGCGTGATTAAGGCCGTGCAAAAATCAGTGATGGAGATATAATAACATCAAAATTGCAAAGATTGTGGGTGTTTCCATTTTATTTACTAAGTTGCTGAACTTTTGCAATGGTAATTGTACTCGAGCACCTGATTTTTAAGGCAGATTTTAATATTGAGACATTAAAAGTCATGCTATTTAATCCATTTATGCAAATACATTTTGATTTGAACAAATTATACACAAAATGCTGCTTATTTTTAGCAGATTATGTTGCATTGTTTAGTTTGTTGTTATTGTCACATGTACAGAGATACAGTGAAAAGCTTCATTCACATTCATACCAAGCAAATCTGATTGTGATTTTATATGTTGACATCAGGTTCACCGTGGTGTGAAGGGCTATATAATTGATGCTACTAATGGAAAAGGGATTTTCAATGCTACCATCACAGTTGCCGAGGTGAACCATCCTGTGAGATCAGCGAAAGATGGAGATTACTGGCGGCTGCTCCTGCCTGGTGTCTACAAGATCACTACCTCCGCTCGAGGGTGAGAAGCACAAAACCAATTGTATATCAATCATTTACGGTTCTGACACAGGCACAACAATTCCGAGTCACAGAGTGAAACAGATCCTTTGGCCCAACGTCCACACCAAAGCTTGTTTCCCTTTTCCGTGACTTTCAGTCTGAAGAAGGGGTCGCCCATTCCTCCTCTCCAAGATGCTGCCTGTCCCGCTGAGTTACTCCAGCATTTTGTGTCTACCTTTGGTTTAAACCAGCATCTGCAGTTCCTTCCGCACCAACCAACATGTCCCATCTATACTTTTCCCAACCGCCTGCGTTTGGCTCGTATTCCTCTGAACCTGCCTCAACTACCTCATCCAGCAGCTCAGATTCCTATAAAATCTTTCCCCCTTCACCTTAAACCTGTGCCTTCTGGTTCTCAGAGGTACCAAACTTCCTGGCTGCTGTTTGTCGGCAGCTTTACCAACTCTTCACATGTGCTTCACTGGTGGAGTCATGGATCTGTACAGAACAGAAGTGGGTCCTAAAGTCCACCTTGGGCACTTAGTTAAGCTTGGAGTGAGGTAACTGAGATAACGTCCATGTTTTTAAACATAAATGTAGCTTTGTATTTATTTTCATAAGATCATATCAGGATAGGAGCAGGATTAAGCCATTCAGCCCATCATGTCTACTCCACCATTCAATCATGGGGCTGATCTATCTTTCACTCCTAACCCCATTCTCTTGCCTTCTCCCCATAACCTCTAACACTTGTGCTGATCATTATTTTTTAATTGGCTTTGTGGATGTCTGATGTTGAGTTGCATTCAAAATCATTCTAGTTTTGGAGGTTTGACAGCCAGCTGACCCAGAAGCTGGGGCTTGACATGGTGTGAGTGTTTATCTGCTGTTGTGCAGACAGGGCATGTTTGCCCACCTTCACCCATGGGCTTTCAGCCCAGTCACGATACTGGACCTTGCCATGAGGACTGTGCTGTCTAGAGCATCAACTAATTGCTTGGTCTCCAGGTCATTAATGAGTTTGGGGAGCTTGTCACTTGGGGAACTTCTAGATCAAGACACCAATATTTGTTTTTGCTATTTTCTTGTGTGAACAGGAAATAATTACAAGTAGGTGCGTGGTTTTGTTTTTAACCATTGTATTTTTGAGTCCATGTTTACAGGAAAAGCAGTTAGCACTTACAGAATGCGGAAGAGATTGTTGTTGCGTTGAATTAAAAGGGGTGGTAGTAGAGGGATCAGTGGCTTTGTTAATTATTGATGGATTCATTCTACTGGGAATGTTAACGTGCAACACAATAAAGCAAACCAGTTGTGAGGAAGAAAGAAAATCAAAGGTGGATAAAAATGCTGGAGCAACTCAGTGGGTGAGGCAGCATCTATAGAGCGAAGAAATAGGTGATGTTTTTAGGTCGAGACCCTTCTTCAGACTGATGTGGGGGTGGAGGGGGCAGGAAGAAGAAAGGAAGAGGCGGAGACCGTGGGCTTTTTTGTTTTGAGTGAAACACTCAAGGCTAACCCCCTATTTCCATTGATCATAGATTTTATAATGCAATTTCCCATAATGCAAGGAATTTTAAGATCAGCATTATTTAGATATAGCAGAACTACCTGTAGGTGTAGTCTGAAGTCGGGTCTCGACCTGAAACGTCACCCATTCCTTGTATCAGAGATGCTGCCTGTCCCACTGAGTTACACCAGCATTTTGTGTCTATCTGCAATTCCTTCTTACACATACCTGTAGGTGTAGTTTTAGCACAAAAGAATTAGTTAGCAAGTTTCTAGTTGTGATTGTACAAATCCTGGAATCATGTTCTGCCATGTTTTACTACTTGTCTCCTCATCCCCTGCAGATATACCCCAAAGACAAGGAGCGTGACGGTGGTGGAAGAGGCAGTGGAAGTAAATTTCACCCTTGCCCGTGTGGCCAACAACCACGACAGTGGCCTTGACCAAGTGCTCACCGAGTCCTCAGCAGACCCCGGCCAGGAGTTTGAAAAACTCATCAAGAGCTTGTCCTCTGAAAATGGGTTGCAGGACCTGATTTTGTCCGCACGTGTCGACCTAAATCTCTACCGTTATCATGACTACAAAGACCTGTCTGAAGCTCTTCGTGGATTACACAGTAACTATCCCGCCATTACCAAACTGACCAGGTAAACACAAGGTGACAGTTGTTTGAGTGGCCAGTTTCTGTCCATTGCCTCTAGTTTTTATTAGTTTCGGAGATACAGTGCAGGAACCGGCCCTAGTGCCCACCGAGTCCGTGCCGACCAGCACACTAACACTGTCCTACTATGGACCAATTAAAATTATGCCAAGCCAATTAACCTACAAACCTGTACGTCTTTGGAGTGTGGGAGACAACTGGAGCACCGGGAGAAAACCCACGCATGTCACGGGGAGAATGTACAAACTCCCTACAGGCAGCACCCATGGTCGGGATCGAACCCACGTCCCTAGCGCTTTAAAGGCAGCAACTCTACCACTGCGCCACCATGCAGCACCGTGCCGCCCTTGTGAAAAACAAATGTTGTTGCGATCTGTCCATGAGGCCTAGTTCAAACCTACAAGACCGTAAGGCATAGGAGCAGAATTGGGCCATTCAGCCCATTGAATCTGCTCTGTCATTCAACCATGGCTTTCCTTCTCCCTGTAATCTCTTCTACTGGACTGTGAATTCCATTTTATTAATCAAGGGTTTTTAAAGGGTTTGGGAGAAATTTCAGTTCAGATATAACAATTTAAAATATATTTTCTGGACAGTTTTGTGAAATCATTATTTATTCATATTTGTCAAGTTTAGCTGTAGAAACATAGAACATAGAAACATAGAAAATAGGTGCAGGAGTAGGCCATTCGGCCCTTCGAGCCTGCACCGCCATTCAATGTGATCATGGCTGATCATCCAACTCAGTATCCCGTACCTGCCTTCTCTCCATACCCCCTGATCCCTTTAGCCACAAGTGCCACATCTAACGCCCTCTTAAATATAGCCAATGAACTGGCCTCAACTACCTTCTGTGGCAGAGAATTCCAGAGACTCACCACTCTCTGTGTAGCATTTGTGATATTTACATTGTGTTGGTGTTGAATATACGTAACATGGTCTTGTCAAGCCTGGAATCAGAAAGTGTCGGCTTGTCATTTCACTGGAGAAGATGCAATTATCGTTTATAAAGGTAATCCCAGAACTATTCCGGGAAGATGGAACAAACTGGGGCCTTATCTCTCAAAAAGGGAGGGAGAACTTAATTTAAAAAAAACATTGTGAATGTTCAGTAGGAAAGATAAAGAAAAGACATTTTGCAACCAGCAGTAAATATGAAAATCAGCAGTCAAAGGAGCAAAGTTTGGGGAGTGAGGGAGACAGCAAGAGAAGTGGTAGTGAATTGCATTGATGAGGGGCAAAGTAGTTCAATACAGAGATGGGTAGAATCTCACACAGGACCAATGTCATGCAGTTGGCCACAGGGTTTGTTTGTCTATTGTGTGTTCAGTGAATGGCTTTTCAGAGAAGCACCATAAGAAGTTTCCTTTGTAGGAGAGCTTTTTGTTTTGCAAAATTAATTAGGTGAGCAGTTTTGGAAAATAACCCCGTTTTACAACTTGCATCTCATCTGTACGGCTCGATTGTAACCGTGTATTGGTTTTCCACTCACAGGTTGGCGCAGGACAAAAGCTTTCCACTGTACCTCAGTACACGTGACAATACACTAAACTCATAAACAGATAGTCACAAAATGATATGACTAAATATGGAAATATCTGGAGAAAAACGAGTTTATCTAGACTAAACGTCGATCTCTTAAACACGAGATCATATTGAGTTCCTTGTCATTATTTCTTGTAGCAGAGAAACAAGCTGCCATTCATAGTGGTGTGGTTTATTTAACAAAATACTTGGTAAAGTACAAGAAGGAAATGTTGACAAAGGGAAGGTGCATTGAAGAGGGATCTGGGGAAGTCTGGGTAGTTCATTAGGATTTTACCAAGACGTTCCAGAAATGTTAGGTAGTTAGTTTAGTTTATTGTCATGTGTACCAAGCTAGAGTGAAAAGCTTTTGTTGCATGCTAACCAGTCAGTGAACTATGGAAAACCTGTCCAATCAAGCTATCCACAGTGTTCGTGATAAAGGGAATAACGTTTACTGCAAGGTAACGTCCGATTAAAGATAGTCCGATAAGGTAGATAGTAGCTCAGGGCCGCTGTGTAGTTGTTGATAGACTGGGTCATTTGCCTGATTAGTAAATGAATAGAATAGAAGCATCAAGTGAACACTTTCTTCATTATGGCTGAGGTTATTGCCTATAAAACATAACGTCATAGAATTGTACTGCATATGGTCCACCTCATCCATGCTGACTGTAATCTAAGGTAGACACAAAGCTGAAGTAACTCCGTGGGACCGGCAGCATCTACAGTTCTTTCTTACACACTGACCGTTATCTATCTACCCTAATCCCACTTCTCTACAGCCATTCCTTTCTAAGTATCTGTCCAAATGTCTTTGTAAAATTGTACTTGTCTCCCTCTACCACCACCCCTGGCAGCTAACCACCCACATCTGTGTCAAAAACATACCCCCCAGATCTTCTCTGAATTTCTCTCCTTTCATCTGAAATCTGTGTTCTCTAGTTCTAGACTTCCCTGCCATGGGGAAAAAGATTCTACCTCTGCCCCCTCATCATTTTATCAATCTCTATAAGGTTACCCCGTGGCCTCTTGTACTCAATTGACTCAATTGTACTCGGGACTGGAATTCAATAGTTTCCTGAAGGAATTGAAAATTAAATAGTTTCACCTGCCATGCTATCTAGACAGAATAACTGACTGAGTGAAAGCAGCTGCAGGTTTACAGAACTGATGCTTCGAACTGTTCAGCAGCGGTCTGGTGATCATGAAAATGTCACCCCCCCCCCCCCCCCCCCCCCCCCGGAAACCTCTGTCCTTGTACGTGTCCCTGGTACGTTCTCCCTGTGACCGTGTGGGTTTTCTCCAGGTGCTCCAGTTTCCTCCCACACTCCAAAGACGCGTGGGTTTGTGGGTTAATTGACTTTGGCAACGTAAATCGTCCTTATTTAGGATGGTGCTCGTGTACGTGGTGATTACTGTTTGGCACAGACTCGGTGCGTTGAAGGGCCTGCTTCCACGTTGTATTTCTATAAAGTCTAAAGCTACAGTCAAATGTTTATCTGTATTCCATTTAAATGAATAGGAAATAGGTATTGATTTTTCAGAATGTTTAATTAAGCAAACGATTGATGAAATGTGCACCCTCTCCTCTTCCCCGTATAATTCATACTGTATAATGCAATGATGGACGTGTGAATTAAGAAACAAGCGATCTAACAGTTGTTGTCCTTTCTTCCTGTGTTACAGTCTGGGCCAGAGTGTAGAAGTGCGTCACATTTGGGCCCTGGAAATATCAGATCGACCTGGAAGAAAGGAAGTTGCAGAACCACAAATTAAGTTTATTGCTGGCGTTCACGGCAATGCACCGGTCGGCACAGAGCTGCTCCTGGCCTTTGCAGAGTTTCTTTGTATTCTCTTTGGGAAAAACCAAGCTGTTACAAAGGTAATGTTTCCCACAGGTTTGTGCTTTGTGTTCCAGACATATTCCTCTGGTTGGCCTCTATGATCGATGCATCATTTTCCTTTCGTCTTACATTTGAGCTGTGTCAATATTTGCAATGCATATTATTCAGATCAAATTACTAGACCATGTGTGTTCCTGGTTTGAACACAGGACTGTTTTAAAAGAAAAGTGCTTTCCCACTCGCTCTCCACAAAGTGTGTTTTCTGATGTCAGGTTGTTGCCCTTAAACTGTGTCTCTGTCCACAGATGTGATATAACCTGAGTATTTTCTGTTGCGTTTCACATTTCCAGTATCTGTTGACGCTGGAGATTTACTTTTCTTTTTAGGTTTTATTACGATCATCTGGCAATCTCGCTTTCCGTTAACCATTTCACTTTGTACCCTGGTGCATTTTTTAAATATCTGAGTGCTGATGAATTTGGAATGGGAGGGATGAATAAGGTGGCCTGATGTGACTAAATAAAGACAATGTGGAGCAGGAATACTGCAGCAGAATCACCTGCCACAGCTTCAGGGCTCCTGATCCCTGCAGAATAGTAATGCTAGCAGCTCTCACAGTGAGAGGAGGAACAAAAGCAGCAGATCCAAGCAATGATCCAGCAAATGCCCTGAAAACTGCAACTCTTGATGGTTGCCCATGTACATGTTTTAACTATTATTTTATATCTCCAAGCTTGATATGTGAAGGGATGTAATGCTGAGGCTCTATAAGGCACTGATCAAGCCGCATTTGGAATATCGTGAGCAGTTTTGGGCACTATATCTGAGGAAGGATGCGCTGACTCTGGAGCGGGTCTAGAGAAGGTTTACAAAAATTATCCCAGGAATGAGTAGGGTAACATATGATGAGCGTTTGATTGCACTAGGCCTGTACTCGCTGGAGAGTAGAAGAATGAGGGGGGACCTCACTGAAACGTACAGAATAGTGAAAGAGTTGTATAGAGTGGATGTGGAGATGATGTTTCCACCAATGGGAGACTCTAGGACCAGAGGTCACAGCCTCAGGATTAAAGGGCGTTCCTTTAGGTAGGAGGTGGGGAGGAATTTGTATAGTCAGAGGGTGGTGAATCTGGAAATCTTTGCCACAGAAGTCTGTGGAGGCCAAGTCAGTGGACATATTTAAGGCGGAGATAGATAGATTCTTGATTAGTACAGGTGTCAGGAGTTATGGGGAGAAGGCAGGAGAATGGGGTTGAGAGGGAGAGAGAGATCAGCCATGATTGAATGGCGGAGCGGACTTGATGGGCCGAATGGCCTAATTCTGCTCCTTTCACTTATGTTATGTAATGATCCAGCAAATCAATCATTGCAAATGTCCTGAAAACAGACATTCTTGATGGTGTCCCATGTTACATGTTTAACTATTATTATATCGCCAAACTTGATATGTGGGCAGAAACAGGTTTTTTTTAAACCAAGTGACTGATGTAAATGCATCGATCGAGAGTTTCTGAAAATGTCCTGCTTGGATTCTCTTTCCCCTTCTGACTCACCAATATCAGGAGCTCCTTGACAAAATCCTGAACAGCACAGTGAAATGTTGAGCTTTTGGATGTATTGTATTTTTACAGAGCTGGTTTATGTAATCTTATTGCTCTCTCAAAGCTCTGGAACATTATGAAGGTTATTGTTGTATAAATGGTTGAGATATCCATTTTATTACTGTGAATCCCTGTATAGGTGTTTAATAACTACAATTTATCTTCCAACTGTGCATGATGGTTCTGAGCATAGAAACATAGAAAATAGGTGCAGGAGTAGGCCATTCGGCCCTTCGAGCCTGCACCGCCATTCAATGTGATCATGGCTGATCATCCAACTCAGTATCCCGTACCTGCCTTCTCTCCATACCCCCTGATCTCTTTAGCCACAAGTGCCACATCTAAAATATCTTAAATATAGCCAATGAACTGGCCTCAACTACCTTCTGTGGCAGAGAATTCCAGAGACTCACCACTCTCTGTGTAAAGAATGTTTTCCTCACTTCGGTCCTAAAGGAATTCCCCCTTATCCTTAGACTGTGAGCACTGGCTGCTCTTTATGCTTTGTATTCAGTAGTTGGAGGATAAATCTTGTATTGATAACTAATTTAAAAACCTTGTTTTCCAGTTGATTGAGGAAACAAAGATTGTGATTGTGCCATCAGTCAATCCTGATGGTAGAGAAATTGCACAAGAGGGGCAGTGTACCTCCAAAGTTGGACAAACTAATGTGCATGGCAAAGATCTCGACACTGATTTCACAGGTAATCCATTAGATCAGATAACTGTGTCATTGGAAATACTGATCCAGACCTCTGCCATTCAACATCTCTTCTCCAGCAGAGTTTTTATTTTCATTATAATAGCATTATTTAGTTGCAAGCCCTGCGCTTTGTGCTATTTTTGCTTCCCCTTCAATCAATCAGATTTATTCATCACATACACAATAAAATGCAGTGAAATGAATTTGCCAGCAGCGGTACAATGAAAAAGAACACACAATACGCAATAAAAATGTAACGCAAACATCCACCACAGCATTCCTCACAAAGTACAGTCAGTCCTCCTCCATTTCCCCCCGTGGTCAGGGCCATAACCTCCGTAGTCGCCGCTGTGGGCGGCCAAATGACGGGCCCTCTTGTCTGGAAGGTAAGTCCCGAATCGGTGCTTCCCTACAGGAGACTGCGGCTTCAGGAATGCGCAAGCCGGCTGTTGGAGCACTTCTCCAGGGATTCCCGGCGAGGGATCCCGCTCCGGATGGTAAGTAAGTCCCCGCCGCACCCGCGGCTAGAAGCTCCGCAGACCGCGGCTTCAAGATGTTGAAGGCCGCGGGCCGGTGGGCCGGAGCTCTTATCCTCCAAGGGTCCCCAACGAGCGAGCCATGTTCAGACTAAACAGTTGATGTTTCAAATGATGGGTTCATGTGCACTGTTAAATGATAAAGCATTGCCATAGCATATATATACCTTGAGCAAATTTGTTTTGGCATGAATCAAATCGAGACTTCTATTTAAAATCACAAGTGTGTTTGGTGGCAGGGTGGGAGGGTGTTCATATCTGGATCTTTCTAGCTAATTCACCCTGGGCCTGTGTTGTTAACATCAATTGTTTCATCAATATATAAAGGCTGTAAATAATTAGTTTTGTGGTGCAATAAAACGGAAGAGATAATAAATGCGAGATTCTGAATTGGTGGTTACAGTCCACCACGTGAACAATATTTTATTCAATATTTGAGAAATAAACTGGCCCAGGTCATCGAAAAATACATTTTATTTTGAGACCATTTTAATCAACGGGATTTAAAAATAATTGGTAATTCTAGCTAATTAAACAGAAGCATAATTCAACGATCATGTAAAACTAATTGACGGGTAAAATTAACTTGACTGATATGCATGTGTGTTATGAAACAACTGCTCGTGGACCTCAATGGGTCAGGTAGCACCTTTGGAGGGAATGGACAGACGACGTTTGGGGTCGGCTACCTTCCATATAACAATTACAGCACGGAAACGGGCTCTCTCAGCCCTTCCAGTCCGTGCCGACCATTTATTTTCCCCTAGTCCCATCTAGGCACTCAGACCATACTCCTCCATTCCCTTCCCGTCCATATACCTATCCGCTTTACTTTTAAATGTTAAAATCGATCCTGCCTCCACCACTTCTGCTGGAAGCTCATTCCACACAGCCACCACTCTCTGAGTAAAGAAGTTCCCCCTCATGTTGCCCCTAAACTTCTGTCCCTTAATTCTCATGTCATGCCCTCTTGTTTGAATCTTCCCTCCCCTCAATGGGAAAAGCTTATCCACGTCAACTCTGTCTATCCCTTTCATCATTTTAAAGACCTCAATCAAGTCCCCCCTTAACCTTCTGTGCTCCAAAGAATAAAGACTTAACTTGTTCAACCTTTATCTATAAATTAGTTGCTGGAACCCAGGCAACATTCTAGTAAATCTCCTCTGTACTCTCTCTATTTTGTTGCCATCCTTCCTATAATTAGGCGACCAAAATTGTACACCATACTCCAGAATTGGTCTTACCAATGCCTTGTACAATTTTAACATTACTTCCCTACTTCTATATTCAATGCTCTGATTTATAAAGGCCAGCACACCAAAAGCTTTCTTTACCACCCTGTCTACATGCGATTCCACCTTCAGGGAACCATGCACAGTTATTCCTAGATCCCTCTGTTCCACAGCATTCCTCAATTCCCTACCATTTACTATGTACGTCCTATTTTGATTTGTCCTGCCAAGATGTAGCACTTCACACTTATCAGCATTAAACTCCATCTGCCATCTTTCAGCCCACTTTTCCAAATGGCCCAAATCTCTGTGTAGACTTAGAAAATCTACTTCATTATCCACAACACCACCTATCTTAGTATCATCTGCATACTTACTTATCCAATTTTCCACCCCATCATCCAGATCATTGATGTACATGACAAACAACAATGGACCCAACACAGATCCCTGAGGCATCCCACTGGTCACCGGCTTCCAACCTGACAAACAGCCATCCACCATTACTCTCTGGCTTCCACTGGACTTATCCACTTTTATATTTTTCAAAAGTGTCCTCTCTTTGAATCTTCCGCCTCTTTGAATCTCATAGTTTCCATAGCTACTCTACTTTTTTCCCTTACCTCACAGAGTTCAATATACTTCTCCTTGGTGAATACCGAAGAAAATAAATTGTTCAATATCTCCCCCATCTCTTTTGGCTCTGCAGATAGCTGTCCGTTCTGGCTCTCTAATGGACCAATTTTATCCTTCGTTATCCTTTTGCTATTAATATAGCTGTAGAAACCCTTTGGATTTACTTTCACCTTTCTTGCCAAAGCAACCTCATATCTTTTAGCCTTTCGAATTTCTTTCTTAAGATTCTTTTTACATTCTTTATACTCCTCTAGCACCTCATTTACTCCATGCCTCCTATAATTATTGCAGATATCTCTCTTTTTTCGAAACAAGTGTCCAATTTCCCTTGAAAACCATGGCTCTTTCCAATTTTTACTATTTCCTTTCAACCGAACAAGGACATAAAGATTCTGTACTCTTACAATTTCCCCTTTAAATGTCCTCCATTTCTCTTCTACATCCTTCCCGTTAAACAAAATGTCCCAATTCACTCCTTTTAAATCATTGCGCATTCCCTCAAAGTTAGCCTTTCTCCAATCAAAAATCTCAACCCTAGGGCCAGTTCTGACTCTCTCCATAATTATATTGAAACTAATGGTATTGTGATCACTGGTCCCGAAGTGCTCACCAACGCATACCTCCGTCACCTGACCTGCCTCATTTCCTAACAGGAGGTCCAGCACTGCCCCTTCTCTGGTTGATACCTCTATGTATTGCTGCAAAAAACTATCCTGCACACATTTAACAAACTCCAAACCATCCAGCCCATTTACAGAATGTGTTTCCCAGTCTATTTTTGGAAAATTGAAATCTCCCACAATCGCTACCTTGTGCTTACTACTAATATCTGCTATCTCCTTACATATTTGCTCTTCCAATTCTCGCTCTCCATTTGGCGGTCTATAATACACCCCTAAAAGTGTTGCTACACCGTTCCCACTTCTCAGTTCCACCCAAATAGCCTCCCTAGATGAGCCCTCTAATCTATCCTGCCAAAGCACTGCTGTAATATCTTCTCTGACAAGCAATGCAACACCTCCACCTCTGGTCCCTCCAATTCTATCACACCTGAAGCAACGAAATCCTGGAATATTTAGTTTCCAATCACAACCCTCCCGCAACCATGTTTCACTGATTGCCACAACATCATATTTCCAGGTGTCAATCTAAGCTCTAAGTTCATCCACCTTTCTTACAATGCTCCTAGTATTAAAATATACACATTTTACAAACCCACCATCCCTTATTCTCTGTTTATTATCTTTTTCCTCTTTCTCGCCTACATTTTGGGTCTGAGTGCTTCCCTTCTCTGCCTCTTGCCCCACAACCTGTCCCCTAGCCCCCTCTACCCGAGTCCCTCCCCCCAGCCTTTCTAGTTTAAAGTCTCCCCAGTAGCCTTTGCAAATCTCCCTGCCAGGATATTGGTCCCCCTTGGGTTCAAGTGCAACCCGTCCTTTTTATACAGATCATGCCTTCCCCAAAAGAGGTCCCAGTGATCAAGAAACTTGAATCCCTGCCCACTGCACCAGTCCCTCAGCCACGCATTTATGCTCCACCTCATTCCATTCCTACTTTCACTGTCACGCGGCACAGGCAGTAATCCTGAAATTGTTACCCTTTTGGTCCTTCTCCTTAACTTTCCCCCCAACTCCCTAAATTCTCCTTTCAGGACCACTTCTCTTTTTCTGCCTATGTCATTGGCACCTATGTGTACCACAACATCAGGCTCCACTCCCTGCCTTTTCAGAATCTTGGACACGTTCCAACACATCTGAGACCCTGGCACCAGGGAGGAAAACTACCATCCGGGTCTCCCGACTGCGTCCACAGAATCGCCCATCCGACCCCCTAACTATAGAGGCCCCTATTACAATTGCAGCAGGCACAAGGTGCAGCAGGCAGTGAAGAAAGCAAATGGTATGTTAGCATTCATAGCGAAAGGATTTGAGTATAGGAGCAGGGAGGTTCTACTGCAGTTGTACAGGGTTTTGGTGAGGCCACACCTGGAGTACTGCGTACAGTTTTGGTCTCCAAATCTGAGGAAAGACATCCTTGCCATAGAGGGGGTACAGAGAAGATTCACCAGACTGATTCCTGGGATGTCAGGACTTTCATATGAGGAAAGATTGGATAGACTCGGTTTGTACTCGATGGAATTTAGAAGATTGAGGGGGGATCTTATAGAAACCTACAAAATTCTTAAGGGGTTGGACAAGCTAGATGCTGGAAGATTGTTCCCGATGTTGGGGGAGTCCAGAACAAGGGGTCACAGTCTAAGGATAAGGGGGAATTCCTTTAGGACCGAAATGAGGAAAACATTCTTTACACAGAGAGTGGTGAGTCTCTGGAATTCTCTGCCACAGAAGGTAGTTGAGGCCAGTTCATTGGCTATATTTAAGAGGGCGTTAGATGTGGCACTTGTGGCTAAAGGGATCAGGGGGTATGGAGAGAAGGCAGGTACGGGATACTGAGTTGGATGATCAGCCATGATCACATTGAATGGCGGTGCAGGCTCGAAGGGCCGAATGGCCTACTCCTGCACCTATTTTCTATGTTTCTATGTCTAATTGCCCTCCTCTTTTTGCTACCCTTCTGAGCATCAGGGCCGGTCTCTGTGCCGGAGGCCCGGCCGCTGTTGCTGCTCCCAGGTAGGCTGTCCCCTCCAATCATACTCAAACATGAGTACCTATTTTCCAGGTGTCACAGGGGTACTCTCTAGCCCCTGCCTCTGCCCCTTGCCCTTCCTAACTGTGACCCACTTGTCTGCCACCTGTGATCTGGGAGTGACCACCTCCCTGTAGCTCCTCTCTATGACCTCCTCACTCTCCCTGACCAGACGGAGGTCATCGAGCTGCTGCTCCAGGTTCCTAACACAGTCCTTTAGGAGCCCCATCTCGACACACCTGGTGCAGATGTGGACATCTGGAGGGCTATCAGATTCCCTGACCTCCCACATCTGACATCCACAACAGTACACTGCCCTGGCCTTCATACTCCCCCCCCCCCCCCCCCCCTTACACAGGATACAATATCAACACAATACAAAATACACTGCAAACTGCTGAAATCTGACGGCCAATCAGCTGCTTACCCTAGTCCACTTCCCATCAATCAGCGGCTTCCTCAAAAACCCCCAAAAAATCACTTCTCCGAATGGAACGTTATGGATTTCGGTAAACAAGCCCCGCGCTGGATTTTAAACCTTACCGGTCAGTTGTCGCTCCTCCCCCTCCTTCTCTTCCAACGGCTCCTGTGGGCTTCATCAGACTTCCCTCATGGAGCGGTACAACTGGTAGAGAGAGGGAGGGCTGATGGCAAGGGCTTTCTAACTCCTATCAATCCTCCTCCTCCATCCCCCTCCACTCCATGAGTCTGAAGAAGGGGTTAAAAAACAGTGCTGGAATAATTCAGTGGGTTAAGTAGCATCTCGAGATCATTGTATATGTGATGTTTCAGCTCTGGGCCCTTCATTGCCTATCTATGTTCTCCACAGATGGCGACTGACCCACTGAGTTACTCCAGCATGTTGTGGGGTTTTTTGCTCAAGATTCCAGCATCTGCAGTTCCAGATGTCTAGTCTGAAGAAGCGTCCCGACCCAAAATGTTGTCTGTCCATTTCCGTCCACAGATGCTGCCTGACCTGCTGAATTATTCCAACACTTTTTGTGTTTTTCTCAAGATTCCAGCATCTGCAATAACTTGTGTCTGCATGTGTTATGAGTATAATTTTCTTATTCAACTTAATGCTAGTCATTTTTTATCATGCCTTTTATAAACTGGATAGAAAGATGAGTTTTGATTGAGGGTACATCCTGAAGACCAGGTTGTAGATGCAATAAATGGTGACCTTGTACTTCAGGGAACTCGTCTGAACAACTAGCAGAGATGCAGCCTGAGACCAGAGACATTGTCAAGAACCTGATCCTCAAGCAAGGATTCACACTGTCCGTTGTTTTGGATGGCGGCTCTCTTCTTACCACCTATCCTTACGACAAGCCTGTCCAAACGGGTATGTACCTACATTACTGCTGCTGGGAACCTGAACTTGGCCCGTCTAATACAAGCAAGAGTATTGTCAGTGGCTCATTTGTTATAGAGTCATAGTCTTACAGCGTGGAAACAGCCCTTCAGCCCAACTTGCCCACACCGACCAACATGTCCCACCTACCTGTGTTTGGCTCATATCCCTCGAAACCTATCCAATCCATGTACCTGTCTAAATATTTAAACATTTCTCAACCACAACCTCTGGCAGCTCGTTCCATACACCCACCAGTCTTTGTGTGATCATTTATGATGCACCATCTGCTGGTTGGTCTCTGGATGCAAGGAGAGGGCTAGATTGAGGAGGAACATGGCCAGGTAACCAACTCACCACCTCCAGCACTGAGTGGCGCAGCGCCAGAGACCCGGGGTTGATCCTGGCCATGGGTGCTGTCTGTGTGGAGTTTTTATGTTCTCCCTGTGACTGGGTGGGTTTTCTCTGGGCATTTCAGTTTCCTTCCACACTGCAAAGATGTGCAGGCTTGTAGGCTAATTGGCTTAGGTAAAATTGTAACTACGATACGATGGAACTTTATTTATCACGGAGGGAAATTGATCAGCCAACAGTGATAAATACACAAAATACATGAAACATGAAATTAAAGTGACAAGTGGAAAGGCTTGAGGAATGTACAGAGATTGAGGAGGTGGGGGAGGGGAGAGTCTACCCCACGACAGAAGAGGGAGGAGTTGTACAGTTTGATAGCCACAGGGGAGAAGGATCTCCTGTGGTGTCTGTGCTGCATCTTGGTGGAACCAGTCTGTTGCTGAAGGTGCTCCTCAGGTTGACCAGTGTGTCATGGAGGGGATGAGCTGTATTGTCCAGGATGCTCCACAGTTTGAGAAGCATCCTCCCCTCCAAGACCAACCTCCCATGGATCCAACTCTGCTCCTGATGAGCTTGTTGATTCTGTTGGTGTCCGTGGCCTTCGCCCTGCTGCCCCAGCACACGGCAGCGTGGAAGATGGCACTGGCTATCACTGATTGGTAGAACATCTGCAGCATCTTACTGCAGATGTTGAAGGAGCGGAGCCTTCTCAAATTTTGTTTCAATTAAAATTGTTTGAACGTGGGATTATTGCATTAACTACTTTGACTGCGATCTGGTGTTTCTTCAACAGTGGAGAATGAGGAAACCCTAAAATATCTGGCCAATGTGTACTCTAACAACCATCCTAAAATGCATCTGGGCCACCCAGGCTGTCCCAACAACACAGGTAAGGATTTACACTGGGGTTAAATCCACCGAGATCTCTGCTGTTGGAATTGGAAATATTTTCAATATGATTTGGGGATTGTTAAAATTGTAGTACTTTACAAGCCCAGATTGGGCTGATTGGAGACTTGATGGACCAACTGATGGAGGTTTGTACATCAAGAACTCCTCCATCTCTGTAGGTGTTTTTACTCTGACGTGTGCTCAGCAAATATCAGAGGTCATGCTGTTCTCTCTATTGCTGACCCCAGAGCACTGGGCTGGTTTCAGGCTGCAGTCCCGTCCAAAATAGTAGATCAGTAAAAATGATGTGTACTTAAATCTGTGGTGGAATGGGAAATTAATTATTGCTTAAGTTGAGGTAATCACGTATGCACTCCAAATGCATCAGGCACGTGCCGTGAGTAATTACTCAGGGTAGGCACTCAGTCCGCTTTAAAAAAAAATTAAACCGCGCATGCGCAGATTATTCTCTCCGTTAAATAAATAAATAAATGAAAACAGTGACATTTCAATTTGCCCAAGGCTTCTTCGTCCTAGACCAATTGTGGGAACAGTTCCTTTCACAGTGTGTGTAGAGTCTGTGCCAGGGGTAAAGTTGTGGGGAGGGCACAAGTGTTGACAAGGAGGATGTCGGGGATACTGCCAGTAACTCACCGCTGCCGCAGCTCTCCGGGCACGAAGCCACGCACTGTGTCTGGGGATAGAAGCAGCTTGGGGAGCTGTGAGCGGCCACCGGGACCTGACAGCAGAACTGGCCGCCACTTCAGCGCCTTCTGCCGGCCCGCTCACCTCTGGCAGTGTTCTCCGTCGGAACACCTGTCACCTGCCGTTCGCTGACTTCGCTCATGTCAGCGGCTTACTGCAACTCCTTAAATTCCCACAGCCAAGTAACCTTAATCGCGCTGTCGGAATTTAAGGACATGAGTGAGGCCAGCGAGCGGCAGGAGAGAGGTTTTTCGACAGAGAGCTGCCAGAGGTGAGCGGGGACCGGCAGAAGGAGCTAAGGTGGTGGCTGGTTCCGCTGTCCGGCCCGGCGGCCGCTCAGCCACCCGAGCTACTTCTCTCTCTTCTCCCCCCCCAGGCCTCAATGCGGTGGCATTCCACGCCTCTGTGCAAGGAGCGTCGCAAGTGGATGCCCCCGACCCCTTATTCATAACATTCATGCCCTCCCCACAACTTTACCCCGGGCTAGACTCCCCAAACGCTCTGAAAGGAGTTCTCCCCCCACCCACACACCCCGGGAAATACGGTATTTAAAAACATAAAAACAAAATGTACTTACCACATTATTGGTACACGACGAACCATAGTTGAAAACCTCGCCAAGAAACTTGCGCTGCGCATGCGCAGTAGACTAATGCGCATGCACAGTACAGTAGAGGCAGAATTTCTGCTGCCTTCAGCCCAGCTTGAAAGTGACGGCTTCAGGCAGCGCTGACGGCACGTGGGCTGCACAGACCTTCCCGTGTTACAAGCGCTGCGGATGAAAGGCACGGAGAATTATGCCTACCTAGGAGATCGGTCTCTTACATAGGCGTCATTCTCCCATGCCTTTATTATTTATATTTAGTTATTACTATGTTGTCATTTTAGTCAGGGTCGGCAGTGCCTACCTTGCCTACCCTGACGGCACGTGCCTGAAATGCATTCTCTACAACTTTGCTACTGGGAGGCATTGGACATCCTCTGACATTTGTGAGAAATGGGCTGAGAGTGTGGAGAAATCTAATAGTCTTTTTTTTTTACCACTATGAATTATTTCATGAAGAATTCTTCGTCCTTGGCAGCTGCCTGCTGGGTCCCTCTTTATTCTCGGCGCAGCGGCCCAAGTGAACATGGTAAATCAAAGATAGACCAAAATGCTGGAGTAATTCAGCGGGGCAGGCACCATTTCTGGAGAGAAGGAAATGGGTGACGTTTTGGGTTGAGATCCAGTCTGAAGAAGGTCCTCTACCCAAAACGTCACCCATTCCTTCTCTCCAGGAATGCTGAGTTACTCCAGCATTTTGTGTCTATCTTTGATTTAAACCAGCATCTGCAGTTCCTTCCTACACATCCTGAATATGGTAAACGTTCATCTTGATCAATAACTACAGTATTGAGAATATGAAATAATGATTGTGGAACGCAACAGCACATTTTGTCCGGTTGAATGTGTTACAGATGAGAGTATCCCTGGTGGCGTTGTACGTGGTGCCCAGTGGCATGGTCACATGCACAGCATGAAGGTGAGTCGAGAGTGTTTAATTGTCGTATGTACCGGCAACAGAACTGTTGCTGCAGCCGAACAGGCCTGTAAATGCAATAACACACAGATAATACATGACAATCAAAAATACAATACATTAATACCCGTAATACAGGGTAACCAAAACTGCAAAAATAAAGACAAAGTCCGTAGCACAATTAAAGACAAAGTCCGTGGAAGATCACAGTTGCTGGGGTTAGTGTTGTGCAATGTTCAAGAGCCTGCTGGTTGCTGGGAAGAAGCTGTTCTTGAACCTGGAGGTCACGGTTTTCAGGCTCCTGTACCTTCTTCCCGATGGTAGCAGTGAGATGAGAACGTAGTCAGGGTGGTGTGGTGTGGGTCTCTGATGATGCTGGCTGCCTTTTTGAGGCAGCGCCTCCTGTAGATCCCTTCGATGGTGGGGAGGTCAATACTGTGATGGACCGGGCAGTGTCCACCATTGTCTGCAGTCTCAGTCATTCCTGGGCGTTGGAGTTACTGAAGCAGGTACAAGAGCACGTTGACTGATGCAACCATTTAGTGTGTGCCCAACCATACAGCTGCACAAATTAAAGCTGGGAATCATCTACAGAAAATATTGTGCTTAGTCACTGAAAGTTTGCCACATGTTCTACTTTTAAATCCTAAGCTTTGGTTGGCTGAACAAAAGCTTTTCCTGCACCGCCCCCATGTGGTGGTTTAAATGCTCTAATAACATTGTAACCGAAAGCTGACAAAATTACGTTATACAAACTTGTGCAGTGTTAACATTAGAAGTGACTCATTCAAGACTTTCTCAAAAGGCCATAGTCACAGAGTTGTACAGCACAGAACAGGCCCTTCCGCTCACAGAGTCCATGCTGACCAAGTTGGAAGACTGGGCTAGTCCCATTTGCCTACTTTTGACCTGTATCCCTCTAAACCCTTCCTATCCATACATCTGACCAAACGTCTTTTAAAAGTTGTAATTGTATCCACTACTTTACCTTCCTCTGGCAGCTTGTTCCAGATACAGACTACTCTCTAAGTGAAAAGTTGCCCCTGAGGTCCCTCTTAAATCTCTCTCTCACCTCACCCAAGCCTGTCCCCTCTATTCTTAGAATCCTCCACCCTGTGGGGAAAAGACTGTATCCATGCCCCTCCTGATTTTGTGACCATCAGGTCACCCCTTAGCCTCTTGCATTCCCAACAAACTCCCAGTCACTGTAATTCAAGTTCGTAAACCTAATTAATACTTGATGTGTCACAGAATACAGAACAGTAATGTTACAGAGCATCAAATATCCATCCATATGGATCCCACTTTCCATTAGTTGGCCTACAGCTTTCTGTGCACTGGCGATTTAAATGCACATTGACATATTTCTGAAATGTTTCAAAAGCCTCTGCCTCCCACTCAGGCGTGTCATTCCAACCAGGCAGTGTGGAAAAAATCTCTCCAAAATCCCCACTCAACATCTTAACTTTGCCTGAAATGTGTTGCCTCTGGTTTTATGTAGCAGGGAACAAGGTTCTTTTTACTAGGATAAAGTTCTTACTATCTAGACTGTCGGTGCCCCATGAGTTTGTACACAGTAGTCTCCCGCTTGACTAATGCATTATCTTGCCAGTATCGCTGCGAATCTCCTTGTCTTTTCATCTCTAGCCTTTAAAAATCCCACCCCTCACCTGTATCCACCTATCACTTGCCAGCAGTTGCCCTGTCCCCCCTCTCTTCCAGCTTACTGCCCCCCACCACCACAACCAGTCTGAAGAAGGGTCCCGACCTAAAACATCACCTAACTATGTTCTCCAGAGATGTGCCTGAGCCGCTGAGTTACTCCAGCATTTTGTCTTTTATGTCCAAGCCAGCGTCTGCAGTTCCTTGTTTCAAAAGCTTAATTCTGGTGTTTTAAGTCTATTTTTACCTTGTGGTAAAGCTTTAGCCCACTGGGTAGAAACTGTAACATTCTTGTTTATCGTGTAATAATCCATACATTAGCAACTAGTTATGATCATTTGTTTTCTCATCCTTTGCCCTGCTAGGACTTTAGTGTTACCTACGGCCACTGCCCGGAGATCACAGTTTACACTGGCTGCTGTAAGTTCCCACTGGCTAAAGAGCTGGGTACAATTTGGCACGATAACCAGAGGTCTCTGCTGAGCATGCTTGTTGAGGTAAGCACTCCACATCAACCCCTGGGCAACTAGTTCCATGGATGGATGTCTAAGGGTTATATTATCCCTGATCCCTTTCCACCGCACTCGGGCAATTTAAAAGTAAAGATCTGCCTATAATGCGTGTGTCTGTCTCTCTTGGTGTGTGTGTGCCTCTTCTTGCTTTGAAGTTTATCTAATGCTTCTAATCGATCTTTCTGCCAGGTCCATAAAGGCTTGCGTGGAAAGGTTACGGATCATGACGGGAACCCCATCCCAAGAGCGAATATAATTCTGAATGAAGGCGTGAGGGTGCCCACGTCAGATGCAGGTTACTTCCACATCCTGCTGGCTCCAGGACCCCACGACGTTGATGCACTTGCAGAAGGCTACCAGCATCAGCGCAAACAGGTAACATCCTCACCTGGCAGTGAGCAGCTACTCAGTTGCAGGTGCTCAATCTGAAATAAAGACACACACCAGAAACATTCGCCAGCTCAGGCAGTATCTGTGAAAGGAGTTAATGTCAAAATCATTCAAAACTGCAAGGGTGGCGCAGGGGTAGAGCTGCTGTCTGAGAGCGCTAGAGACCCGGGTTGGTACCTGGTAATCTTCACCTGAATGAACACGTGATATGTCACAGCCAGATCCTTTGTTTTGCAGAGAGTCGCCACAGGGAGGGCACTGACAAGGGTTCGATCCTGACCTCGGGTCTGTCTGTGTGGGGTTTGCACGTTCTCCCTGTAATGGCATGGGTTTCATCCGGGTGCTCCGGGTTCTTTCCACATCCCAAGGAGGAGAGACCTAATAGAAGTTTAGAAAATGATGAGACTCATAAATAATGACAATGGTCAGCTCCCAGGATGGATGCATCAACAGGGGATAACTTCAAGGTGACAGGGGCAAAGTTTAAGGAGATGTGTGGGAAACATTTTTACACGGAGTGTGGTGAGTGCCAGGGGTGATGGTGGAGGCAGATATGACAGTGACACTCGAATAGGCATGAACATGGAGGGATATTGACTATGTACAGACGTCATGTTCAGCACAGACATTGTGGGCTGAAGGGCCTGTTCCTGTGTTGTCCTCATCTATTTTCTCTGTTCCAAGACATTTCAGTTTAGTTCATTTCAGTTGAGTTTGTCACGTGTACCGAGGTACAGTGAAAAGCCTTTGTTGCGTGCTAACCAGTCAGCAGGAAGACAACACATGATTACAATCGGGCCATTTACAGTGTATTTGATAAGGGAATAACGATCAGTGCAAGGTAAAGCCAACAAAGTCCAATCAAGGATAGTCTGAGGGTCACCAATGTGGTAGATGGTAACTCAGCAAGGTAGGTATGGTAGTTATCTCTGCTTTGGTCTTTACTGAAGGTGCTGGTGGGTTAAAGGCAAAATGAATGCAAAGCACTTTGATGGGCGTATGTGAGATAATATCTAGCCGTGCTTAAGGGAAATGGGACGAATGAGATTGCTCCCTTGGGAAATGGCATGGACCCAGTAGGAAGTGAGAAATGGAAAACCAAAGACTGCAAATTATTACCTTTACAGATTGCCGGCCTTTCAGATTGTATTCAAATTAGATCGTTGAATGATGGTACTTGCTCTAAATCATGTTCCTTGGGGTTGACCTGTGAACAAATTGTTGAACTTGGAAGCACCAATTTTGTTGATTAGACATCAATGTTTAGCCCCTTCATTTATCAAAGTGGCAAAATGGTCTCTAAATTGTTTCCTAATGGAGAAAATATTGATTTGTTGGATCATGATGGATGCTAATATCTTAATTTAGCTTGGCTACCAATAGAAACGGCGTGTGGGTCGGTAGATCAGCATCTTAATCAGCACCACAGATTGTAATGCAGCTTTTCCCTTTCATGTGCTTGTGCTCAGCGGTGTTGTATCTAAATGTAGTTCTGCCGTTTAAAACACACACGTCCAGATTCGGGGACAGTTTCTTCCCAGCTGTAATCACGCAACTGAACCATCCTATCACCAACTAGAGAGCAGTCCTGAGCTACTATCTACCTCTATCTTTGATTGGACTCTACTGGACTAAATGGTATTCCCGTTATCCTGTATCTGTACATTGTGGACGGCTCGATTGTAATCATGTATTGTATTTCTGCTGACTGGTTAGCACGCAACAAAAGCTTTTCACTGTACCTCAGTACACGTGATAATAAACTAAACTTAAACTCAAATTAGTCTAAAGAAGGGTCTTGACCCAAAACATCGCCTGTCCATTCCCCCCACAGATACTGCCTGACTCGCTGAATTCCTCCAACACTTGTTTTCTCAAGATTGCAGCGTCCACAGTTCCTTGTGTCTTTGTTTAAAGTTTGTTGGTGCCGTAAGTGAGAGGTGTCATGGCAGAAGAGGCAGTCCCATCCGCTGCAGGGGAAAGGGTTTGCAGTGCTCTCCTGGTGCTGTTTGAAAGGGTAAAATCAATTATATATTTTTTTGTGTGTGCCTTTTAGGTATTTGTGTCGTCGTATGAGGCAGCCACCACCTTGGTGATGGTAGTTGAGCTGGACAATAAGTTGTTTGGACTGCCCCGAGAACTGGTGGTGACGGCAACAGGTAGGCACTGATGCAACTGCACTGTGTTATAAACCGCTTGCTCTGACCCTTGTTAACTGACCTGTGGACTACAATATCTTACAGAGAGTAATTAATTAATTAATCAGAGTGAGAGAGGATGTAGGGACACGATTGGGCTGCTAAATCCCTCAGATCTGCTCCATCACTCAACAAGATCATAGCCCATCCTTTTACATCCCCAGATTGCTTCCCCGTTTTGTCCCAAGATTTGTGGATCCTTATTCATGATTATACTCAACAACTGAGATCTCAGGAAGTTCATAAGTCATAGGAGGAGAATTAGGACATTCGACCCATCGAGTCTGCTCCACCCTTCAATCACGGCTGATTTATCTTTCCCTCTCAACCCCATTCTCCTGCTGTCTCCCTGTAACCTTTGATAACCTTACAATCTCTTTTTTATTTTATTTTTTTATTTTTCTATTTTAGAAGCAATTGTACAAAGATAAAACATGCAGCATCTAAGATGATACAATTATTGTACAGCTTCATTTTTAACCTTATAACCTGAACATGAAAAAAGAAAAGAGAACAAGAGAGGGAAAAAGTGAGAAGTGAAAAGATAGCTTGAAAAAGCACGAAGAAAATACCCCAAAACTACCAAAGTAGTGTGGCCGAAAAAAATAAAGATGGAAAAAAAGAAAAAGAAAAATGGAGATATACCTGTCCCTCGTGCCCCCCCCCAGCCCACCCAGCCCACCCACCTCACCCTGCCCACACCCCCCCCCCCCCAGCCCAGGATCGGATTTAAATTTAGATTTGTGTTGTGCCATTCTATTCTTGTAAGAATTTGGTGAAGGGTGTCCATGTCTTGAGAAATTGATCTGGTTTTTCTGCCAAAACGAGCCTGATGTTTTCCAAATGTAGTGTCTCGGACATGTTTGTAATCCACATCTTCACTGTAGGGACTGACGTGTGTTTCCAAAATGCAAGTATTTGTTTTTTCGCCGTTATCAGGCCATAGTTAAGGAAACGTCTTTGAAATAGTGTTAGCTCAGAACAGGCTTCTGAAACACCTGTGTTCAATTTTCTGTATTTTATATCAAAAGTTCCCCTCCAGAAGTTGTGTAATTTTGTACAGGAAGCCTTACATACTCTTGAGGTAGTGAATTGCAACCCTCTACTTGATCCTGAGACCAAGCCCTTTGTTCTAAACTCTTCAACATCTGCTGTAAGCCCTCTCGGAATCTTATGTACCGTTCTCCTGAACTCCTAGTCAGATTCTTTGAAGAACAGCCCATTCAACTGGGGAACGGCAGAGTGGCGCAGCAGTAGTGTTGCTGCCTTAGAACGCTGGAGACTCTGGTTTGATCCTGACTAAGGGTGCTGTTTGTCTGGAGTTTGTATGTACGTTCGTGTGACCACGTGGGTTTTAACCGGGTGCTCCAGTTTCAGATTCCTCCCACATTCCAAAGACGTGTGGGTTTGTCAGATAATTGGCTTCTGTAAATTGTCGCTAATGTGTAGGATAGAACTGGTGTACGGATGATCACTGGTCGTGCACAAACTCAGTGGGCCTGTTTCCATTGAAGATTAACACAAAATGCTGGAATAACTCAGCGGGACAGGCAGCATCTCTGGGAGAAGGAATGGGTGACATTTCGAGTCAAGACCCTTCTTCAGACTGATTAAACCAGCATCTGCAGTTCTTTCCTACACAGGCCTGTTTCCATGCTGTACCTCTAAACTAAACTATATCAGAAAACCCAATTAACCTGTGTTGCACCTCTCCTTATTCTAACATAGTTGCTGAAACAATACCCGCTTGGCTTAGTTTGAATGTGCATTACTTGGTCATTGTGATCACTTTTTTATTTAATCACTGGATTCATTTCATTGTGCAATTCCTTATCATCTGGACAAGTCAGCAAAACAAACCTTTGCCACCGAGAGACTTTGTAATATAAATGTTGTGCAGGTTATGTAAGCAGTGTTTGAGATGTCAATCTAATGCCAAGCTGAAACACAAGTTGTCATGCAAAGGAATATTTAAACATTAAGTTTAACATTCTAGTTTCTAAAACATAGAACAGCACAGGAACAGGCCCTTCGGCCCACAATGTCTGTGCCAAGCATGATACCAAGATCAGCTCTTAAATGCCTAAATGCCCCTCCTTTCCCTGCCTATCCATGTACCTAACTAATATTCTCTTAAATGCCACTACGGTATCTGCCTCCATCACCACCGCTGGCAGCGCGTTCCATGCACCCACCACCGTGTTTCCCCTTTAACGTTTGCCTGTCTCACCTTAAAGCTATGATCGCTAGTGTTCTACAAGAAAATGTCTGCTACTTGTGTGTCCATAGCACTGTTGATTTGTTGTTACAAATGACTACGTTCTTGCAACGATGATAATTTAAGACAGAAAATCCTGGTGTAACTAAGGGGGGTCGGGCAGCATTTCTGGAGAACATGGATAAGTGACATTTTGGGTAGGGGCCCTTCTTCAGACCCAAGAAGTTACCGATCCGTGCTCTTGTCTTTTTGTAAACCAGCATCTGTAGTTCCTTGTGGTTTGATGATTAATTTGTGTACCGCTACAAGTTAAGGAGATTAAACAAGGATTCCTTTTCCTTCTACATTTAGGTGCAGCTTTGTCAGCGGTGATTGTGACTGCCTGCATTGTCTGGTGTGTTTGCTCCTTCAAGTCCAGTCACCAGAAAGACGGCTTCCATCGATTGAGACAGCATCGGGACGACTACGAAGATGAGATCCGAATGATGTCGATGGGTTCAAAGAAATCACTTCTCAGCAACGAGTTTCAGGATGAAACGGAAAGTGATGAAGACACACTGCATCAATGAACATCAGGGTATCACACCAGCCCCACTGGTCTGATATTAACATTCATCTTTATTGCCAAGTAAAATGTACTCGAGTCTCACGACCGTAGGAGAGGATATGTCTGGCCTACTACTGCACACGGCATTGGGTGGAAATCTTGGAGTGAATTCTGTCACGTTCTTGGTTGTCCGTTTGGGGAAAGTAGACACTGCAGGAATGAATAACAACTTCACTGAAGATTTGCACACACCTTGATCTGACTGCTGCCGTATACAATGTGGAGGGTCAGCCATACAGAGGCTGTAGTTACACCATCTCCACCATCTAAACTCTGCCCATCACAACCTCTAGCAATCGTTTTATAGAACAACCAGTACAAAAGCATTCATGTGCAATCTATTTAATAATCCTCCAACCATTCACACCACGGCATTTTGTACAAATAAAGGACCCGGGGGGGGGGGCAGAGTGAAACTATGCTGTCAAATTCATACCAGGTTGTACAAGCTACTTTAAACTGATGGATGTGTTTTAATCTCAGATGTCGTGCAGCTGTATGCTGTGGATGAATATTGTTGGTCGTGTGGAGGTGACCTGACTCTGTACGTGCTTACCACCTAATCTACTTTCATAGATCTTAAGATTTAGACATTTATTTTACTTTTTCTCCTCTCCAATTGTGTATAGTTCATTTACATTTCACTATTAAACATAGTGCTTTTTTAAGTGACCGTATGCAACTAAAAACTGCCTACTAAAAACTAGATTTTTAAATTCTCCAATTTTTTAAATATCACAGACGTTACTAAAGTTCAAAGAGTGAAATTTATTAATGAAATTAAATGACGGTCAGACTCTTAAACAGTTGAAGCAGTTTATAGGATGAGGATCTGCTGCAGACACCAACAGCAGGGAACGCTGTGTGTGTGTGTGTGTGAGCACCTTTCAGTCCACAGACAAAGCACTGGTTACATCTAATTGCAGCAAATAATATTATAAATTAGGAATAAACTAATGTTGCTGATATTAATGTAATTCATAAACAGAATGTAAGAATATTGGTGAACAATTAATGTGCTGGAGTGCTTGATATGGTCTTCACATTTCATTTACATTCTGTGATTAACAGTAATAATGGACTTGAAAGCAAAACAATGTTTTGAGTTGCACACTGACTATGTACTGGGAGAGTGAATCAAATGGTGTCTTCAATATTATTGCTGTTACCGTTTCCCATTGGTTTCCTGATACACACTGGATTATTTGGTAATCGGAGCTCCCTCAATTGCACTTAAACTGTTAACAGAGA
Source organism: Raja brachyura (assembly GCA_963514005.1). Next base: position 40,416,347 of record OY740807.1, on the reverse strand, counting down.
AGCTTAATTTTTAAAGGTGCTCTTTTAAGAGTAGAAATATAATTCTGAAGTACTGCTGCTGAGACAGTGGAATTGCTTACGCTGAATTATGATGGTAAAGGTGGTTACTGGTCCAGAACATGAGAACTAGTGGTCCTATTGTATGCTATTTGAAGCATATTTTTTCATAACTTTTCTAATCTGAAACTTGGGTGTAAATGTTTTTCAGTATAATGTGCAGGTTATTGAATTTTGGTGAAGGATTATAGAATAATGAATCTGTCCAGATGTGTGTGTGTGTGTGAATGTCTCAGTGTGTGCTGCTGAATGTACACCTGATCTGCCTAAGAACAGTACAAGAGCACCAGAAATACAGCATTGCCAAAAACACCTGATTCATAGCGATGTATCAGCACCAGAAATGTCTTGCTGTACCTGATGTCGTCAGCTCCATTTTGGAGGGTTACTTCAAAATGTTGTTCTTGTCATCATTAATTTGTACATTTTTTGCACAGGACTTTAGCCGATTTGCGTGTTTGATGATATACTGTGATGCCTTAAATTTTTCATATTGCTTTCACTTTGTGGTAATGTTACTGGATATCAGTGAAAGGGTTTGGCATCAAAAAATAAATGCATTATTGAGCATATCTATGGTGTGTATGGTGGTATGTGTAGTTAAACAGCAGTGGTATTTAGTTGGAACATCTTTCACTTGTTTTAATGATAGGTATGTCAAAAGTAAAAAGATGGAAGCATTGTATATAAGAAAGTAGCAAGACTGATGTTGGATAGATTTGATTTATTTCCATTAGATTTGTTTATATATTCTCTGATCATCGGGTCAACACTTGGAAAGTCTATCTCCAAAATTGAAATAACAAATAAAATATATTTTTGTCTTATAACATGCCTTTTCTGACTGATTTAGGAATCTGTAATCAGACTTACTGTTTTACAAAGACTGGGTATATTAAATTGGGTTTGTTTCTACAAGGAATTAAAAATGTTTTGAAATGTCAGATTTAGGGGATCAATTTCTGCAGTTACAGTGGCTTGCAACAGTTTTCATACCCCTTGAACTTTTCCACATTTTGTCACGTTACAACCACAAATGTAAATGTATTTTATTGGGATTTTATGTGATAGACCAACACAAAGTGGTGCATATTTGTGAAGTGGAAGGAAAATGATACACGGTTTCCAATTTTTATTACAAATAAAAAACTGAATAGTGTGGCGTGCAAAAGTATTCAGCCCCCCTGAGTCAATACTTTGTAGAACCACCTTTCGCTGCAATTACAGCTGCAAGTCTTTTGGGGTATGTCTCTACCAGCTTTGCACATCTAGAGACTGAAATTTTTGCCCATTCTTCTTTTGCAAAATAGCTCAAACTCAGTCAGATTGGATGGAGAGCATCTGTGAACAGCAATTTTCAAGTCTTGCCAGAGATTCTCAATTGGATTTAGGTCTGGATTTTGACTGGGCCAATCTAACACATGAATATGCTTTGATGTAAACCATTCCATTGTAGCTCTGGCTGTATGTTATGGGTCGTTGTCCTACTGGAAGGTGAACCTCCGCCCCAGTCTCAAGTCTTTTGCAGACTCTAACAGGTTTTCTTCCAAGATTGCCCTGTATTTGGCTCCATCCATCTTCCCATCAACTCTGACCAGCTTCCCTGTCCCTGCTGAAGAAAAGCATCCCCACAGCATGATGCTGCCACCACCATGTTTCACAGTGGGGATGGTGAGTTCAGGGTGATGTGCAGTGTTAGTTTACCGTGTTAGCATTTAGGCCAACAACTTCAATTTTGGTCTCATCAGACCAGAGCACCTTCCTCCACATGTTTGCTGTTTTCCCCCACATGGCTTATGGCAAACTGCAAACGGGACTTCTTATGGCTTTGTTTCAACAATGGCTTTCTTCTTGCCACTCTTACGTAAAGGCCCGATTTGTGGAGTGCACGACTAATAGTTGTCCTGTGGACAGATTCTCCCCCCTGAGCTGTGGATCTCTGCAGCTCCTCCAGAGTTACCATGGGCCTCTTGGCTGCTTCTCTGATCAATGCTCTCCTTGCACAGCCTGTCAGTTTAGATGGACGGCCATGTCTTGGTAGGTTTGCAGTTGTGCCATACTCTTTCCATTTTCGGATGATGGCTTGAACAGTGCTCCGTGAGATGTTCAAAGTTTGGGATATTTTTTTACAACCTAACCCTGCTTTAAACTTCTCCACAACTTTATCCCTGACCTGTCTGATGTGTTCCTTGGGCTTCATGATGTTGTTTGTTCACTAATGTTCTGTAACAAACCTCTGAGGCCTTCACAGAACAGCTGTATTTATACTGAGATTAGATTACACACAAGTGGACTCTATTTACTAATTAGGTGACTTCTGAAGGCAATTGGTTGCACTGGATTTTATTTAGGGGTATCAGAGTAAAGGGGGCTGAATACTTTTGCATGCCACACTTTTCAGTTTTTTATTTGTAAAAAAATTTGAAAACCATTTATCATTTTCCTTCCACTTCACAATTATGCTCCACTTTGTGTTGGTCTATCACATAAAATACATTTATGTTTGTGGTTTTAATGTGACAAAATGTGGAAAGGTTCAAGGGGTATGAATACTTTTGCAAGCCACTGTATATACGCTTACAATTAGTGACGATAAAATATGCAAATTGGTGTGCCAAATGTTTGTATTGTCATTTTCCTGGATACTGTCAATGACCTGAGAATTGCTGGGTACAATACTACTCCCTTCCACAGATTACAGGGCCAGGAAAGCTCGGCAAATTGGAATGCACAGAGAAAACATTGTCATTCGATGCATACATGCCTTACATGAAATTAGATTTTAAATTACAAATGCTATTTTGCACAGTGGCGCAGCGATAGAGTTGCTGCCTCGCAGCGCCAGAGACCCGGGTTGGAGACTGACTTTGGGTGCTGTCTGTACGGAATTTGTACGTTCTCCCCGTGACCTTGTGAGTTTTTCCGTCGTGTTCATAAGTCACAGCAGAATTAAGCCATTCGGCCCATCAGGTCCACTCCGCTATTCAATCATGGCTGATCTATCTCTCCCTCCTAACCCCATTCTCCTGCTTACTCCCTATAACTCCTGACACCAGCACTAATTAAGAATCTTTCTATCTCTGCCTTAAAAATATCCATTGACTTGACCTCAACAGCCTTCTTTCGCAATGTATTCCACATATTCACCACCCTCTGACTAAAGAAATTCCTCCTAATCTTCCTAAAGGAACGTCCTTTAATTCTGTGACTATGGCCTCTGGTCCTAGACGTTCCCACTAGTAGAAACATCCTCTCCACATCCACTATATCCAGGCCTTTCACTATCCGGTAAGTTTCAATTAGTCCCCCCACATCCTTCTAAATTCCTCATCACCTTGTGTTCATTTTTCAAGTGTATCGCTGCTGGCAAATTCATTTAAGTAAGTTTGTTGGCCAAGTATTCACATACAAGGAATTTGCCTTGGTGCTCCGCCCACAAGTCACACCATGACATACAGTGACAGTTACGAATGACTCCGAAAACACTAAACATTAATAATAATAAAACAATCAACATTTCGCTGCACCTTTGGGTGAATGTGACAAATAAAATTGACTTTGACTCTAAAGGAACGTGCTCCGGTTCCTCCCACACTCCATACAAGTTGATAGGTTGATTTGCTTTGATAAAATTGTAACTAGAGTGCAGGATAGTGCTAGTGTGCGGGGATCGCTTGCCGGCACGGACACGGTGGGTTGAAGGGCCTGTTTCCGCACTGTATCTAAACTGAACTCCAATGTCACAAATCTGTTATTGTTAAATTCAAAAATAACTAAGTGATCGATTGATAAACGATGAAACTTAAATCCAGACATTTATAAATCTATATTTAATAGAATGCTATTGGGCGCTTTAATGGATTAATTAAACTTCAGTTTTGTTATTGCTTTGGCTAGGAAATAAGAGGCAGCGTACCAGACGTATTGCCTCAAGTCAAAGTTACACATTATTTCATGCAGAAACTAAACATCAGTGACATTTAAGACTGAACATCAGGTCATTTAAGACTGAGGTGAGAAAAAACTTTTTTATCCAGAGAGTTGTGAATTTATGGAATTCCCTGCCACAGAGGGCAGTGGAGGCCAAATCACTGGATGGAATTAAGAGAGAGTTAGATACAGCTCTAGGGGCTAGTGGAGTCCAGGGATATGGGGAGAAGGCAGGCACGGGTTTTTGATAGCGGACGATCAGCCATGATCACAATGAATGGCAGTGCTGGCTCGAAGGGCCGAATGGCCGCCTCCTGCACCTATTTTCTACGAAACAGAATTGTGATCAAATGTATGCTGAAGGCACCCTGAAGAAATTAATTAGTACTATCATGGCTTTCTTAAAATGAATACTTGGAGCATTAATATTGGAGAAGGAAGATCAGATGGTGCATGTAATTTGGTGCTACCTGTTCTCCGCTCTCTGATTAGATGTTGTTCCTGCTGTGATGTGTTGCAAGTCAGTGCACTGCTGGGGATGCTGTCTTTTGGATGACGTGTTAATTTGAGACTTTTGTCTGGCCTCTGAGGGGAAGATAAATTGCTTGAAATAATGGCAAAAAAACCCATTTCTGGCAGAATTGTCACTGATGTTTAGTTTGGTTTAGAAATTCAGCATTGGAACCGGGTCCTTCATCCACCGAGTCCACACTGACCATCGATCATCTGATCTCACACATTCTATGTTATCCCACTTTCTCATCCACTCCCTACACATGAGGGACAATTTATAGTGGCCAATTAACCAACAAACATTCAAGATTTTGGGATGTTGGGGGAAACTGGAGCATCCAGAGAGAACCACAGGGAGAACATGCAAACTCCACATAGACAACAGCCCAGGTCGGGATCAAACCTGGGCTTTTGGTACTGTGAGGCAACAGCTATACTGCTACGCCACTGTGTCCTTGGCATCATTTCTCCAATATTACTAATTATAAACCCATTTTCCCAATATTACTCATTATAAACCTCTCAACCAAAATCAGTATGATTTATCTGAGGTTGGCGTGCATGCTGGCATATATATTGATCTGTATGTTCAGGGGGGGATCATCGCTGATTAACACAATCGGTGCAATTGACTGAATAAAACTAATGCTCTCTGGAATAGTTTACAGCAAAGAAATCCAGTTGCATCTATAACTGCATGTTAAGGAAATCTAAAGAAACATAATGTTTCTCCTTGTTGATCTTAAAAAGGATCAGTTAATTTCAGATACTTGTATTTTTGTCCATTCTAGATTTTCAATCAAAGAAATCTGTGCTGAGAATGTTCAGGGATCTGTTGGTCCCATCAACACACCATATTCAGGAGCAAAGCAGAGTTTCATTACTTGATCACAACAATATCTGCTGTGTAGCCAGGGACAAGATGTCAAACATCCCAAGCAAGCTAGAGAGAGATGCTAGGAACCAGAGAACAAAACACCATGAAGGAAATCCATGTGATTTGACAAGTACTTAGTAACGACAGAAGAGCAGCTTCACAGCTCTGACCTGGCCCTTAAACAGATAGCAAATTGTGACATATGCACAGGAACACGTATAGCGCAAGGAGGTTCTTTGATTATAAGAAAACAGCTGTGTTGTTTCCCAGACCTTGGATAAATGGCATCTGCAGATGATTGGCATAAAATAGTAAGAAGTCCCGGGCCAGGCTCAGAACAAAGAAACCCTTTGGAAAGTTGAAGGAATAGAGCCAATATCTCAGTAGCGGACTAATGTTATTCTCTTTGTCCTGTATCTGTACACTGGGCAGCTTAATTGTAATCATGTACAGTAATCTTTTCCTTGCCTGGTGGCACGCAATGAAAAATCTTTTCACTCTACCTCAGTACATGATAGTATTAAAATAAAATTAAGACTAAGATTACAGCCCTCCCTTGTTAGTGAGCCCAGCCAGTTTATTTCACATGGGTAATATTTGAGTTGAAGTTAGAATGGGCAGGTCGGCAACATTCCGTGGTCAACATCTCACTGTGCAGGGAGACCAAAGACCCAGTTGATGGACATCATGCTGCTGGAAGACATTCCCAGGGAACAGCCCCCAAAATCAGAGATCCCTGAGTTATTCCAGCACTGTATTGTTTTGGAAACCAGCCCAGCAGTTTCTTGGAAGTCCACTGGTACAGTACTGGACTTTGACCAGGGGCCTTGCACCTTTCTCCAGAGAGTCTGAGCAGCTCCACACCCAGCAGCAACCCTGCACCTAGACCCTGGAGCAGGAAATGGAGTAGATACAGACCCACACCCACATCCAGGAGCAGACCCCTATACAAGAGCTGGAGCAGACATGCACCCAGACCCTGATGCAGGAGTAGAAACATCCAAATCCTGGAGCTAGAACTGGAGCAGACAGACCTAGACCCTGACGTTGGAGCAGATCCAGATGCAGGAACATCAAGTCTACTGGCGGAGTAGACTTGATGGGCTGAATGGCCTAATTCTACTCCTATTCCTTATGACCTTTACAAGGATGTTGCCAGGGTTAGAGGATGTGAGCTACAGGGAGAGGTTGGGTAGCCTGGGTCTCTATTCCATGGAGCGCAGGAGGATGAGGTGTGATCTTATAGAGGTGTTCAAAATCATGAGAGGATTAGATCGGGTAGATGCACAGAGTCTCTTGCCCAGAGTTGGGGAATCGAAAAGGGGGAAAAGATTTAATAGGAATCCGAGGGGTAACCTTTTCACACAGAGGGTAGTGGATGTATGGAACAAGCTGCCTGAGGACGTAGTTGAGGATGGGACTATCCCATCGTTTAAGAAACAGACAGGTATGTGGATAGGACAGGTTTGGAGGGATATGGACCAAGCGCAGGCAAGTGGGACTAAGGTAGCTGGGATATTGTTGGCCAGTGTGGGCATGGTGGCCGATGTGGGCAGGTTGGGCTGAAGGGCCTGTCTCCCCACTGTATCACTCTGTGAGTGGTGTAGATGGGGCAGGTTGGGCCAGGTTGGGCCAGCATAGGCAGGTTGGGCTGAAGGGCCTGTCTCCCCACTGTATCACTCTGTGAGTTGTGCAGATGGGGCAGGTTGGGCCAGCATGGGCATGTTGGGCTGAAGGGCCACTGTATCACTCTGAGTGGTGTAGATGGGGCAGGTTGGGCTGAAGGGCCACTATCACTCTGTGAGTGGTGTAGATGGGGCAGGTTGGGCCAGCATGGGCAGGTTGGGCTGAAGGGCCACTGTATCACTCTGAGTGGTGTAGATGGGGCAGGTTGGGCTGAAGGGCCACTGTATCACTGTGAGTGGTGTAGATGGGGCAGGTTGGGCCAGCATGGGCAGGTTGGGCTGAAGGGCCACTGTATCACTCTGAGTGGTGTAGATGGGGCAGGTTGGGCTGAAGGGCCACTGTATCACTGTGAGTGGTGTAGATGGGGCAGGTTGGGCCAGCATGGGCAGGTTGGGCTGAAGGGCCACTGTATCACTCTGAGTGGTGTAGATGGGGCAGGTTGGGCCAGCATGGGCAGGTTGGGCTGAAGGGCCACTGTATCACTCTGTGAGTGGTGTAGATGGGGCAGGTTGGGCCAGCATGGGCAGGTTGGGCTGAAGGGCCACTGTACCACTCTGTGACCTCATGAGCCGGACGCGCGTCCCCGCAGTCCATGGGCACGCGCACTCCCCGGCTGCCGTGCGGCCCCTTTAAGCTCGTGGACTGTGCCACACCGGGGAGAGGGAGATTAAATGCAATAAACATTTCACACACGGAGCTGACGAGCAGCAGGTAGGAGGGTGTTCATTATATATCATCCGCACACATGTATTTTCGTCTGGTCTGTGTGCAGGGGGGTGAGTGTGTGAGTTTGTGGCCGTTGCTTCAGTGCTGCCTTCTCTTCCCCCCCCCCCCCCTCACGGTCAGTCAGTCAGTCAGTGCCGGGGGCGGGGCCGCGCGAGGGTGACGTTGGAAACCAAGATGGCGGCGGGGAGCAGCAACTACTGGGAGGGTGAGTGGGGGAGGGGCGGGGGGGGGGGGTAGAGGAGGGCCGTGTGTGTGTGTGTGTGAGGGGGCCCGGCCCGTGGGGGGCAGAGGGGGGGGTGAGTGTGAGTGAGTGTGTGGACGGGCCTGGGCTGGACAACACGGATGGATCGGTGACGTTGCGGGTTTGTCCCCTTCTTCACACTGACCCCCCCACACACACACACACACACACTGACCCCCCCTCCCCACACACACACACACACTGACCCCCCCTCCCCACACACACACACACACTGACCCCCCCTCCCCACACACACACACACACACTGACCCCCCCCCCACACACACACACACACTGACCCCCCCTCCCCACACACACACACACACACACTGACCCCCCCCCACACACACACACACACACTGACCCCCCCTCCCCACACACACACACACACACACACACACACACACGCTGCCTGTCCCACACATACTCCAGGAGTTCTTCATTGTTTATAAACCAGCATCTGCAGTTCCCTGTTTCTGTGGGTGTCAGGGGTTACGGGGTGAAGGCAGGAGAATGGGGTTAGGAGGGAGAGATAGATCAGCTATGATTGAATGGCAGAGTAGACTTGATGGACTGAATGGCCTAATTCTGCGCCCTTACATCTCTATCGCCAACTCTACACTTCCTGCCTAAGGAGACTGGTGTCTGACTTAGACAACAGTCTAAGTTTTGAATGCGAGTGTTCAATAGTTCATCCCATTCATGTTTTTTTCACAGTTTATAGGAGTAGAATTAGGCCATTCGGCCCATCGAGTCTACTCCGCCTTTCAATCATGGCTGATCTCTGCGTCCAATTTTCCTGCCTTCTCCCCATAACCTTTGACACACGTTCTAATCAAGAATTTGTCTACCTCTGCCTCCAAAATTTCCACTGACTTGCCTTCTACAGCCCTCTGTGGCAATGTGTTCTACAGATTAACTACCCTCTTTAACCTCCTTTAATTCTGAGGCTGTGCCCTCTGGTCCTAGACTCTCACACCAGTGGAAACATCCTTTCCACATCCACTCTATCCAGGCGTTTCATTATTCTGTAAGTTTCAATGAGGTCCCCCCTCAACCTTCTAAACTCCAGCGAGTACAGTGAGTCAAACGCTCATCATATGTTAACCCACTCATTCCTGGAATCATTTTTGTAAACCACCTCTGGACCCTCTCCAGAGCTGGCACATCCACAGATATGTGGCCCAAATTTTCTCACAGTACTCCAAATGCAGCCTGACCTGCGCCTTATAGAGCCTCAGCACTACATATCTGTTTTTGTATTCCAGTCCTCTCAATATAAGTTTCGTTTTGTTATAAGTTTCTTCACAGCGATGTGGTCACGAGACTTGGGTAAAGAGACTTCCTTTATGTTGCATTAACAATTGGAATTTCCCAAAGTCATTTGCATCCTCAATTGAATTGTTGGCGACTGCCATCCTGAGTAAAACACAAATTGTTGGAGGAACTCAGTGGGTCAGGTAACATCTATGAAGAGAATGGACATTCAATGTTCCGGTCAGGACCCTTCTGGCTGGGTTTTCTTGAATCTGAGGAAGGGTCCCGACCCAAAAAACTGTCCATTCCCTCCACCCACACTTTGCATTGTACATGAGGTCATAGAGTGATACAGTGCGGAAACAGGCCCAACTTGCCCACACTGGCCAACATGTCCCTGCTATACTAGCCCCACCTGCCAGCATTTGGTCCATATCCCTCCAAACCTGTTCTATCCATGTACCTGTCGGACTGCTTCTTAAATGTTGGGATAGTCCCTGCCTCAACTACCTCCTCAGGCAGCTTGTTCCATACATCCACCACCCTTTGTGTGAAAAAGTTACCCCTCAGATTCCTATTAAATCTTTTCACCTTAAACCAATGTCCTCTGGTCCTCGATTCACCTACTCTCGGCAAGAGACTCTGTGCATCTACCCGATTTATGCCTCAGAATCTTATACACCTCTATAAGGTCACTCTACATCCTCCTGCTCTCCAAGGAAGGGTCCCAGTCTACTCAATCTCTACCTATAGCTATACCGATACAGTTCTCTCCATGATGTTTGGGACAAAGACCCATCATTTATTTATTTGCCTCTGTAATCCACAATCTGAGATTTGTAATAGAAAAAATCACATGTGGTTAAACTGCACATTGTCAGATTTTAATGAAGACAATTTTTACACATTTTTGTTTCACTGTAGAAATTACAGCAGTGTTTGTACATAGTCCCCCCCATTTCAGGGCAATGTTTGGGACACAGCAATGTCATGTGAATTAAAGTAGTCATGTTTAGTATTTTGTTGCATATCCTTTGCATACAATGACTACTTGAAGTCTGTGATTCATGGACATCACCAGTTGCTGGGTGTCTTCTCTGGTGATGCTCTGCCAGGCCTGTATTGCAGCCATCTTTAGCTTATGATTGGTTTGTGGGCTAGTCCCCTTCAGTTTTCTCTTCAGTATATAAAAGGCATGCTCAATTGTATTCAGATCATGTGATTGACTTAGCCACTCAGGAATTTACCATTTTTTAGCTTTGAAAAAACTCCTTTGTAGCTTTAGCAGTATGTTTGGGATCATTGTCTTGCTGTAGAATGGACTACCTACCAATGAATTTTGAGGCATTTGTTTGAACTTGAGCAGATAGGATGTGTCTATACATTTCAGATTTAATTATGCTACTACCATCAGCAGTTGAATCATCAATGAAGATAAGTGAGCCAGTACCTTCAGCAGCCATACATGCCCAGGCCATAACACCTCCACCACCGTGTTTCACAGGTGAGGTGGTATGCTTTGGATCTTGGGCAGTTCCTTCTCTCCTCCATACATTGCTCTTGCCATCACTCTGATATAAGTTAATCTTTGTCTCATCTGTGCACAAGACCTTTTTCCAGAACTGTGGTTGCTCTTTTAAGTACTTCTTGGCAAACTGCAACCTGGACATCCTATTTTTGCAGCTAACCAGTGGTTTGCATCTTGCAGTGTAGCCTCTGTATTTCTGTTCATGATGTCTTCTGCGGACAGTGGTCATTGACAAATCCACACTTGACTCCTGAAGAGTGTTCTGATATGTCGGATGGGTGTTTGGGGATTTTTCTTTATTATAGAGAGAATTCTTCTGTCATCAGCTGTGGAGGTCCCTTTGTGATTTGTAAGCTCACCAGTGCTCCCTTTCTTCTTAATGATGTTCCAAACAGATGATTTTGGTACACCTAAGGTTTGGCTGATGTCTCTAACAGTGTTTTTCGTATTTCTCAGTCTCATAATGACTTCTTTGACTTTCATTGGCACAACTTTGGTCCTCATGTTGATAAACAGCAATAAAAGTTTCCAAAGGTGATGGAAAGACTGGAGGAAAGACTAGGTACCGAGAGGTCTCTTATACCTGCATTAGGGAGGAATTTAAACACACCTGAACAATTACAAACACCTGTGAAGCCATGTGTCCCAAACATTATGGTGCCCTGAAATGGGGGGGGGGGGGGAAGACTATGTATAAACACAGCTGTAATTTCTACATGGTGAAACCAAAATGTATAAAAATACCCTTTAATAAAATCCAACAATGTGCACCTTAACCACATGTGATGTTTTCTATTATAAATCTCAAATTGTGGAGTACAGAGGCAAAGAAATAAATGACGGTACTTTATCCCAAACATTATGAAGGGCACTGCAGGTGTTGCAAGATTGAGAGAGCGGCAGCTAATTATTGCCCAGTAAGTTTGTATAAGGAGCAGCGAGTTCACGATCTGGTGGTCTGCTGGCCTGATGTTAGCTGAGGCATTGCTTACAGGCAAGACCTCTCTGAAGATTTGTGGCATGGAGTTTTTGCACTAGCGGGATGGGGAGGTGTGGCATTCGGTTTAATGTCTTATCCGATAATCAGCTCATCTGAGTGAGAGCAGCCTGGATTGTGTGTTCAACTTCTGACACCGTGCCATATGTTTGGATAAGTGTTTGCACCACACGACACAAATAATATGTTAGCATTAAAAAGAGCTGGAGAATTGCATTTATAATAAGTGGCTGGTGAAGTTGGAGCTGCTTTTAGGGGGGAAAAGACACTTAAGTGCATAAAGATGAGAAGCCCGTAACTGAACAGGAAGAACTTTTCATTTGGAAAGCAGTGCCTAGAGAACATGGAACATTCAATTTGGAGGAGGTTCAGAAAGGAGTTGAGGAAATATGTTTTCACCTACAGAATAAGGATTGGAGCTCAAAGGTTGAACTATGATAGATAAGAAAGTAACTGGATAGAGGACCTGAAGAAGCATTACTTACGAATCTCGACTTTGATTATTTTATTGTCATATACACCAGGTGGCAATGGAATTGTTTGCTTACTTGGAGCTGGATGTAAACTTTGAACTTTAGAGATACAGCACAGAAACAGGCCCTTCGGCCCATTCCGTGACGACCAGTGATCTCCCCATGCACTAGCACCGTCCCACACACTAGGTACAACCTCACAATCTTTTACCAAAGCCATTTAATCTACAAACCTGTAAACTGGGCCCTCTCTCAAGACCGCAACTGAATCTGGCCTCAAAGTTCAGCAGTAATGCAAGAATTTGATCACTGTTTTTCTTGGGAGTGAATGATCTGTTTGTTCATCAGGGAGAGAAGCATCTGTAAGGGATTGTTACAAACCAAGCCCGTCACAAGCTGAGAGGAAACCAATACTGGACATGTCAGGTGAATGGTCCGGTGATGTCGGGGTAACCTGGGACAGTGTTAGGCTGTGTGTTGCATTGGCTCCTCCTCTGCCACATATTTCTGTTCCCATGAACATTTCACTGTTTATCCCAGGAACATTTTAGCTATGTTGTTTCCTCAGTTTTAATCACTGAAGTGAAATGTAGATGTATTCATAAAATCTCTTATCTTAGGGTCCTAAAGCATAGTTGGATAGTACAGAAACAGGCCCTTCTGCCCAATGCATCCATGCCGACCAAGGTACCCACCTCAGCTAGTCCCAGCTGCTTGCATTTGGCCCCTATTTCCCTAAATCTTTCCTATCCATGTACCTGGATTACTTTACCATGTAAATGTTGTTATAGTGCCTGCCTCAGCTACCTCCTCTGGCAACTTGTTCCATACACCCAACACCCTCTGTGCGAGAAGGTTCCCCCTCGGGTTTCTATTCTATTTTTTATATCCCTCGGCCTCATGCCGTCCAACGTCCTCATAAACCTTCCTACACATGTTCCAGATCCCACCTGGTCCACTGAGTTACTCCAGCACTTTGTGTCCTTTTGTGTAAACTAGCATCTGTAGTTCTTTGTTTTTAACCTCAAAACTAAAAATCATTATGACAGCCGCATCCTTTGGTGAGATCTGCACAGAGTTAAGGAATGGCAATTGGCATAGTACTCACAGATACACGACTGTCATGATCAAGGGGGTCTACTACACACATACACGACTCAGTCATGATCGAGGGGGTCTACTACACACATACATGACTGTCATGACCGAGGGGGTCTACTACACACATACATGACTGTCATGATCGAGGGGGTCTACTACACACATACATGACTGTCATGATCGAGGGGGTCTACTACACACATACATGACTGTCATGACCGAGGGGGTCTACTACACACATACATGACTGTCATGATCGAGGGGGTCTACTACACACATACATGACTGTCATGACCGAGGGGGTCTACTACACACATACATGACTGTCATGATCGAGGGGGTCTACTACACACATACATGACTGTCATGATCGAGGGGGTCTAGTACACACATACATGACTGTCATGATCGAGGGGGTCTACTACACACATACATGACTGTCATGATCGAGGGGGTCTACTACACACATACATGACTGTCATGATCGAGGGGGGTCTACTACACACATACATGACTGTCATGATCGAGGGGGTCTACTACACACATACATGACTGTCATGATCGAGGGGGTCTACTACACACATACATGACTGTCATGATCGAGGGGGTCTACTACACACATACATGACTGTCATGATCGAGGGGGTCTACTACACACATACACGACTCAGTCATGACCGAGGGGGTCTACTACACACATACATGATAAACAAAACAAGAATCAATACAGTAAATTAAAAACTCCAATATTATTGCAAAAAGCCTAATGTCCTTAGAGTAGACATGCCAGTTTGTGGTTCATTGTTTAGTTGGTGTTGTGTAGTGTTCATAAGCCTAATGGTGGATGGAAGAAACTGTTCCTCAACTTGGACATCGTGGTTTTCAGACGCCTGTACCTTCTGAAGTTTTAGAGATGCAGCGCAGAAACAGGCCCACTGAACCAGCCATCCCTGCACACTAACACTATCTTACACACGCTAGGGACGATTTACAGTTGTACCAAGCCAATTAACTGATAAACCTGTACGTCTTTGGAGTGTGGGAGGAAACCGGAGATCCCGGAGAAAATGCAGGCAGATCATGGGGAGAACGTACAAACACTGTACAGACAGCAGCCGTAGTCGGAATCAAACTCGGGTCTCTTGAGCTTTGAGGCAGCAACTCTACCACTGCGCCACCGTGCCATCCCTGTGTAGTGTGCTGCTTTTATCTTTCTATTTATCATACCGACACTCCGAGATCCCTCTTCTCTGTAACAGGGTCCTGCCATTCACTATAAAGGTCCTGTCAGCCCAGCTATAGGAAGGATATTGATAGGCTGGAAAGGTGTGCAGAGATGTTGCCAGGACTTGAGGGCCTTAGGTAAAGGGAGAGGTTGAGCAGACTAGGACTATAGGACAGGCTGGGTTTGTGTTCACCGGAGCAGAGGAGGATTGAGGGGAGAACCTGATTGAGATGGTAAGAAAAATGTGGTGCAGCGGTAGAGTTGCTGCCTTACACCGAATGCAGCGCCGGAGACTCAGGTTCCATCCTGACGGCGGGTGCTGTCTGTACAGAGGTTGTACGTTCTCTCAGTGACCTGCGTGGGTTTTCTCCGAGATCTTCGGTTACCTCCCACACTTCAAAGACGTGCAGGTTTGTAGGTTAATTGACGTGGTGTAAATGTACATTGTCCCTAGTGGGTGTAGGATAGTGTTGATCCACGATAACTGGGATCGCTGGTCGGCGTGGGCCAAAGGGCCTGTTTCCACGCTGTATCCCGAAAAATAAAACTAAAAATGAAAACTAGATGATGTCGGTTTGAGGCAAGAGGTTGGAGGAGTTCTGAAAGATTTTGTTCACCCAGAAGTTGGCTGGAATCGGGAAAATGGTGCCTAAGGACCTGCTGGTGGAACTCGGGTGCAGGAAGGAACTGCAGATGCTGGTTTATACCGAAGACAGACACAAAATGCTGGAGTAACTCAGCGGGACAGGCAGCATCTCCGGAGAGAAGGAATGGGTCTAGACCTTTCTTCAGACTGAGAAGTCCCCAGTCTGAAGATGGGTCTCAACCCGAAAAGTCACCCATTCCTTCTCTCCAGGGATGCTGCCTGAGTTACTCCAGCATTTTGTGTCTATCTTCAGGGGAACTCGGGGTCAGGCAGCATGTGCAGAGGAATGAGTCTGAGAAGCGTTGTCTGTCCATTCTCTCCCCAGGTGCTGCCCGACCCACTATGTTCCTCCAGTGGTTTGTTTTGTGCATATAATCTGGGATAAGTCAGGGCTGCAGCGTGAAAGAGCAGTCTGCAGGATCAGATGATAAACTGTCACCCATTTTACTACTTGGGAAGATGCCACTCCTTGAAGGACTTGCCGGTCTCCCAATCCTTCTGTAGTATTTATTCCCTTGTCAATGGGTCCCTTATCTCTCATTGTTTGTAGGTCTCTGTTGCATGTTTTCACTGAGAGTGAGCAGAGAGTTTTAGAAGTATATTGTCAGTTGTGAACTAGTGTGGGGCGTTCAATGTAAATGTACGTTATTGGAAAGCTGGGCCTCACAATGAAAGCAAACCCCTGCAATCCTTTAGAACCAGGTGGGTAACTGCAATTGGTTGAGGAATGTTAGAAGCAATCAGTAGAGAGAGCTGAACTGTGAGATCTGCATGTTCTTTATGTGTGATTAATAAACTGCAAAGAAGATTGGATTCACTCAACACCGCTATAATCTGAGGGGTAACATTTTCACACAACGGGTGGTGGGTGATTGCCAGAGGAGGTGGTTGAGGCTGGGACTATCCCAACATTTACGAAACAGTTAGACGGGTAGGGTACATGGATAGGGCAGGTTTGGAGGGATATGGACCAAACGTGGGCAGGTGGGACTCATGTAGCTGGGACATGTTATCTGGTGTGGGCAAATTGGGCCAAAGGGCCTGTTTCCACCCTGTATTACTCGATAATCAGTGATGGAATTTTTGGGAAACATGGATTTATAAAAGGACAATTCAACTTCAAGTTTATTTAGTATTGTTTGTAAAGTTGCTCATCATGGCTTTGTTTCCACATACAGACCTGCGGAAACAGGCTCGGCAACTGGAGAATGAACTTGATTTGAAGTTGGTTTCGTTCAGCAAGCTGTGCACAAGTTACAGTGGTGCGGCAACACGAGATGGACGCCGCGACAGGTATAGGTACTACGCTGCAGTCTCTATCACTTCACTCTCCTTCCCTTTGTTCTCACACTACTGAGATATTTGCAGCATTGTAAGCAATTCTTTGTTATATTGTGAGTAATGTGGGCCCCATATCTGAGGAAGGATGTGCTGGTTCTGGAGAGGATCCAGAGGAGGTTTACAAGAACGATCCCAGGAATGAGTGGGTTAACGTACGATGAGCGTTGACGACACTGGGCCTGTACTCGCTGGAGTTTAGAAGAATGAGGGGCGACCTCATTGAAACATACTGAATAGTGAAAGGCCTGGATAGAGTGGATGTGGAGAGGATGTTTCCACTGGTGGGAGAGTCTAGGACCAGAGGTCACAGCCTCAGAATTAAAGGACGATTCTTTAGGAAGGAGATGAGGAGGAATTTCTTTAGTCAGAGGGTGGTGAATCTGTGGCATTCATTGCCACACAAGGCTGTGGAGGCCAAGTCAATGGATATTTTTAAGGTAGAGGTAGATTCTTGATTAGTACGGGTGTCAGTGGTTATGGGAAGAAGGCAGGAGAATTGGGGTGAGAGGGAAAGATAGATCAGCCATGATTGAATGGTGGAGTAGACTTGATGGGCTGAATGGCCCAATTCTGCTCTTATCACTGATGACCTTATAATGGATGTTCTGAAATGATACAACTGTTAAAGTTTAACATTGTTCTACCGAAGACCCAGAATATAAGTTTACGGTTTGATACATTTCTATTGCTGTAAATCAAAAGTTGTTATAAGAAAAGAAAGAGAAAATGGAAAAGTTTTCCCTACTGAAGTTTATTTGTTTATAATGATCCAACTTCAGCTGAAGTGAAGTGTTCTTGTATTACACATTATGTTTATTGTGTATAAATCAGACAAAGAAAGTTGGAATTTTGAACATTGGACTTTAGGTACTAACAAGATTCACGACAAAGATGCCCAAGTTTAATTTAATTGAATGTTTTAATTTGCAGCTTCTCTGAACCATTGGAGCCACCATTGTGCTCCATACCTGCCACCAACAACCACGATTTTGGGATTCTCAAAATCCTCGCTCAGCACCTGCGTGTCGCGCAAATGACGCCCAAACGGGACAGGCCCTTTAGTTTCCCCAGTGCTAGAGTAACTCAGCGGGTCAAGCAGCATCTCTGGAGAAAAGGAATAGGAGACGTTTCGGATCGAGACCCTCCTTCAGACTGAGTTGAAACATCACCTATTCCTTTCCTGCAGAGATGCTGCCTGACCCGATGAGTTACTCCAGCACTTTGTGCCTGTCTTCAGTGATAGGTGGATTAATGTGAAGAGCTACTAATTAACCCAACCTCATCCATATCCACTTAACACTTGCCAGCTCGTGCCCATCTCCACCTCGTTGCATCTTTATGTTGGCTATGTCCCCTCAGACCAGATGAAGAAACTTGACCTGAAACAAAAACTGCTTATTTCCCTCCACAGATGCTGCCTGACTTACTGAGTTCTTCCAGCAGTTTGTTTGCAGCTCCTCGTGTCCCAATTGTCATGTTTCAAGCCCAACTTGCAAAACGTCTGACTATTTTGTAGCTGTTCCTTATTTTTAGCAGCATGTTGAAAATAATTAATCATTTCTTGGCAAGTATCCAATTGGCTACAGCTGGGCAGCCAAAGAATATGTATATGCATTGTTTGATTATTTTGAAATGTTCAAGTGGTCCTCTTTACCAGAACGTCTAGCCTTGCTGTTTATATTTCTCAACCAAATAGATGACATTCATTTTTGCTTAATTCAGCCATTCATCACAATAAATATAAAGTTGATGATAGGATATTAATGTTCAAAACCAGAAGATTTGTTTGATATAATTAACATTAAATGTTTCATTTAATATCCTTAAAATATGCATTCAATGCAAAACAGCTTTAAAATCGCTAAAAGAAGTTTTGACCCAAGATGGACATTAACAAGGTGATTTTGGCTATTAATATATTTATGTTTTTTAGTCAAATTATGTAATTGCACAGAAAAACAATTATTATATGTAATTGTGGTGCAAATCAATCATTATCTGGTCAACATTGTTCTGCTGGTTTATTGTCCTTTTCTTTCCAATTTTCCAGCTCTGATACAACGCCGCTCCTTAATGGATCGAGTCAAGATAGGATGTTTGATACGATGGCGGTGGAAATTGAACAACTGTTAGCCAAGGTGAAATTGGAGCAACCACAGTTATAGCTATGATAGTGTTTGCCACAATAATGTTTCCCAATCTGCCACCAGCTAATACCCTGAGCTCCAGGCTGTGTCTGAATCATGCCACCTTGTATTTGTCCTTCCATCTGTTCTGAAGCTTCTGCTGTCCTCTAGTTACTGTTAGCTTCACTCCCATTCTTGTTTGCTGCTTTGATTTTTCATCTCTTGTTTCTATACCCTTCTTCTTATCAAGTCCACACACGGTTTCCTCTCAGGAGGCACTGCCCCCACCTCTTACTTTCTTCTTCCCGCGCCCCCCACCCCCACCCCCACATCAGTCTAAAGAAGAGTCTCGACCCGAAACGTCACCTATTCCTTCGCTCCATAGATGCTGCCTCACCCGCTGAGTTTCTGCAGCATTTTTATCTACCTTCGATGTTTCTAGCATCTGCAGTTCCTTCTTAAACATTGAGTCCACACACAAGATTGGTTGTTCAGCCAGAGCTGAACACACGTCTTGGCATCTGCATAAAATGGTGTCTGTCTTGTGCGTGGTGGGGGAAATATTGATGGAAACAGGGCCGCAAAGTGAACGCTCGTTCCTTGACCCCGTTTCTACACCTCAAATCACATGATCAGCTGCAATAGAAATGAAGGATTTTATGCAATATTCAAAATTCTTGCAGCAGTCTTCATTTTGCAAGAAAAAAAACTTTTCATTGTACCTGTACTCGTGACCAAAAAACCTAAACTAAACTAATCATTCACCTGCTGCTTCACATGTTTTCAACCGGCCCATTAATGCCTGCCAACTTGCACCATTAAGATGCCCCACATCAAACAATAAGCAACTTGCTGGAGGAACTCAGTGGGCCGTTCAAGATCAGGGCTGGTGCAAGGGTTCGACCCAAAACGTCGCCCCTTCCTTCCCATCCACTGGTGCTGCCAGCCCACTGAGGTCCATTTCAACATCTCATCTCTTTTGTCTCCAAGTTACAACATGTGACCTTTGTCAATCCTCAATTCTGTGTTCTTATTTCAATTTCAAAAATCTGAAATGGCTCACAAATCTTTCAATAGTTAGACCAGGGATGTCGTGCCAAAATTTGTTCAAATAATGAAAGTATTGACCAAGAGTAGTTCTTTATTTTTGCACAGTATCCATATAATCAATCCCACAAATGATTGCAGCGGATGGTGGATGCAGTCCCGACCATCACACAAACCTAACTCCTCTAGACTCCATCTACACGTCGCGCTGCCTCGGCAAGGCCAGCAGCAGCATCAAGGACCAGTCTCACCCCGGTCACTCCCTCTTCTCCCCTCTCCCATCGGGCAAGAGGTGCAGAAGTGTGAAAACGCACACCTCCAGATTCAGGGACAGTTTCTTCACAACTGTTACCAGGCAACTGAACCATCCTACCACAAGCAGAGAGTGCTCCTGAACTACGATACACCTCATTGGTGACCCTCAAAGTCCAACCCTTTGATTGGACTTAACTGACTTTTTCTTGCGTTTACTTCTGAAAGTTTTTCCTTATCCTGTATCTGTACACTGTGAATGGCTCGATTGTAATCATGCATTGTCTTTCCGCTGACTGGTTACCACACAACAAAAGCTTTTCACTGCACCAGTGACAATAAACTAAACTGATTGCCAGCAATTAAGATGACAAGCCATGTAACTGCACTGTGGACTGTGAAGCCGTGTTGCTCCACATCCTCTGGAGTATCAAAGCATTGCAGAAATACAAATCTAATTGTATTCCTTGTGCACCATTGTATAAACAAGAAGCTCACACAGTTCCTTCCCCCACCCTAGCGCACACGTATCTCCTACTTGCATCCTGCTCTTTTCCCTCCTGTACACGCTCATCTCCCATCCCTGAGTCTCCTATTGCGGAGATTGTAGATGTAGCCCAGTCCATCACACAGACCACACTCCCCACCACTGACTCCATCTACACGTCACCCTGCCTTGGGAAATCAGCCAGCATAATCAAATGCTAGTCCCACCCTGGTCATTCCTTCTGCCCCCCCCCCCCCCCCCCCCCCTGACTCCTGCCCGGCAGAAGCTTGACAGCGCGCACCACCAGACTCAGGAACAGCTTCATCCCTTCTGTTATCAGGCTTCCGAACGGTCCTTCCATAAGCTAGAGTACTGTCCGATTCACCTCTACCCCATTGCGGACATTGGGTACATTGGACTTTGTCTGTGGAACTGGTGCGCTACAATGCTGAGAACTATATTCTGCACCCTGTATCTTCCCCTTTACCTATTGTACTGAAGTTTGGGTTGATTGTATTTATAATATTATCTGATAGGGTAGCATGCAATACAAAGCTTTTCCCTGTATCTCAGTACACCTGACAGTATTACACCTAAGCCATTTCTTTTTAAGTTCATAAGCGATAGGAGTAGAATTAGGCCATTCGGCCCATCAATTCTAGTCTGCCATTCAAATTTAGGCTGATCTATCTCTCCCTCAACCTCATTCTCCTGCCTTCTCCCCATATCCCCAGTTTTACATTTCACTCCTCTCCTTACTTGACATCCTTCTGTCAACAGCCTTTGACACTTACTGCACCCATCTGCCAATTGCCCCTCCCCCACCCCCACCTGTACCCACCTTGTCAGGCCTTGTCCCGCCCCACCTCTCATCCATCTTCCCCCCCCCCCCCCCCCTTCATGCCCCCTCAATCCCATCAGTCTGAAGAGGGAACATGAACCATCTGTCCATTCCCTCCACAGACGCTGGCTGACCCGCTGAGTTCCTCCAGCACTTTGTGTTTTCCTCAAGATGCCACCATCTGCAGTTTGTTGTGTCTCTGCACCCTCCTATTTGTTTTGTGTATGAAATGAAAGCACTATCCCCGATCTAACTAAGATGACGGGGGCTTTTCCTGTGGATCATGCCTGGAGATAACACTGCTGTAAATGATTGGAATTGATTTAATCCAATGTAATTTGGCTGGTATATTGATTCTGTACATGCTGCTGTGGAAAGCTGGGCCAGATGACGTGAGAGTAGTGCATTATCAGCCGTTTTAAATTACTTGGTGCTATCTGGTAGCTATAACAATATCTTGTCACAGAGTGATACAGTGTGGAAACAGGCCCTTTGACACAACTTGCCCACACCGGTCAACATGTCCCAGCTACACTTGTCAAACCTGCCTGCGTTTGGTCCATATCCCTCCAAACCCGTCCTATCCATGCACCTGCCTAACTGTTTCTTAAACCTTTGGGATAGTCCCAGCCTCAACTACCTCCTCTGGCAGCTTGTTCCATACACCCACCACCCCCTGTGTTAAAAGGTCACCCCTCAATCTTAATCTATGTTTGTTCAATAAAAAAGGTCAAAGCTTTCTTGTAGAGTTGTAATGATCCAAATAAATAATTAAAAAAGATAAAGCATGGGTTCCGAAGGTTTCACAAACATGTGAAAATGCTGTGCTGTAGAGGTTGTATCATTTCTGCTCCCTGGTGTTCCCCATCCATTGCCCCAAATATACGGGTCCTGGATTGCACCAGGACACCCCATCTGAATGCACTTCAGTATTGCTGTCAACACAGACAAGATAACTTAATTATATATTTCACATCTGAAAATCAGTCCATTTAAATAATTTAAACTAAGAAATTGGATTTGTGCGGTGCCATATTACCTCAAAAAATCTTGTGCACAGTTTGTGCATGGAGTTTTCTACATGCAGTAAGTAGATCAGTGAGCATGTGGTCTGATTTAATATTCTGCTGTGAATACTGTCACAAGATGAACATCATCTCTCTATCTCTGGTGTAGTTTAATGTTTTAGTTTAGTTTATCGTCACATGTACCGAGGTACAGGGAAAATCTTGTTGTGTGCTAAGCGGCCAGTGGAAAGACAATACATGATCGAGCCGTCCACAGTGTACAGATACAGGATCAACGGAATAACGTTTAGTGCAAGGTAAAGTCCATCGAAGATATTCCGAGGGTCACCAATGAGGTAGACAGTAGTTCATGACTGCTCTCAGGCTGTGGTAGGATGGTTCAATTGTCTGTTAGCAGCCGGGAATAAACCATCCCTGAATCTGGAGATGTGCATTTTCACCAGGCACCCCAGTGATTTTGCAAATGCAGCCTGCTACGATTTGAGAATTCAGTCTGGTTTTATGGCTAGTTTGGACTTGACCACGGTTCTGATTGCATGATATGAAGACCGCCATGTGAGGCAGACTGATGCTGTAGGGTAGTGTTCATTTGAATGTTCGTTTAGTTGTGCTACAATCCATGTGGGGGAGAGAGCTCCATTGAGTTAGTGGAGAGTTGCTGAAGGTGAGAGAATTCACAGAGTCTGTATCATTGTGCCCTACATGTTTCTGCCCATTGCCTGTGGTTTCAGTGACCATGGACAAGGGCTTGCAACAAGGAGCTGCCTGCGAGTGGTGCAGCGCTGAGAGAAGCTGCTTACCGTCTCATTCATCATGTGCTGCACTGATGGGTATTCCACTGGCAGCTCCCCGCACTCAAAACAGCCACAGTGAAAGGTCGCACTTGCATCTGGTCATGTAGAGTGCAGCAGCATCCAGATCTATTTACACGGTGGCGCAACGGTAGAGTTGCTGACTTACAACTCTCACTGCACCAGAGACCCAGGTTCCATCCCGGTGCTGCCTGAACGGAGTTTTACGTGCTCCCTGTGACCTGCGTGGGTTTTCTCCGAGATCATCGGTCTCCTCCAACACTCCAAAGACGTGCAGGATTGTCGGTAAATTGGCTTGGGTTTGTATGCTTGTATAAGTGTAAATTGTCCCTAGTGCGTGTAGGCATTGTGCTAATGTGCGGGGATCGCAGGTCATTGCGGACTCGGTGGGCCGAAGGGCCTGTTTCTGCGCTGTATCTCTAAACTAACCTGACATTGGCTGGGAAGTTTGAAGAATATTGCTTATTACGGTGCTTTTTTAATTATGGTACGTGCCAGTATGATGTACTAATGCCTCCAAAAATTAAAAAAACAACATCTTCAAATTTGTATTATTAGAAAACGTTTAAGTTTAAGGAAGATGTACTGGGCAAGTGTTTTAACACAGGGTGACTGGCACATGCTGCCAGGGGTGGTGGTGGAGGCAGATATGACAGTGGTGTTTAAGATGCTTTTAGATAGACACCTGGATATGGATCAGGTACAGGCTGATGACATTAGTTTACCTTGGCCATATTCTCAGCACAGGCATGGTGGGATGAAGGGGCCTGATTTTGTGATTTAACTTTCTATGTTCTATTTGAAAAATGAATTCAATAAATTAGGTGGTTAGACCCTTAAACAGTTTAATGGCTTTGAGGAGAGGATCCTGCCGTCGACACCACCAGCAATGAACATGTGTGTTCCAGTACCCTTTGGTCTACGAAGAAGCAAGGCCTGTCCATATTCTCAGCTGCAGGGGGAGCGCTGCATTTTAAATGATTATAAAAAGGAGGAAGATGAAAGTAAACATTGAAAATGATATGTTGACAAAGTGGTGTACTATGAGCCTTGTTTTTTTGTGTACACGTTTCAACGTTTGTTTATTGTTTGTAGCTCACAGGAGTCAATGACAAAATGGCAGAATACACGTCAACACCTGGAGTGACGTCATTGAACGCAGCACTCATGCACACACTGCAGCGGCACAGGGACATTCTACAGGTAAGATGCGGTCTATCATGACTACACCTTCTCCTCCCCATAATATAGTCTTGTGCCTCTGAGTTAGCTAGGAGAACATGATGCTACAACCCCCACCCCTCTGTCACCCAACCCCTCTATAACAACACCCCAAATACCTCACCCAAACCGTAAAAACAACCGTAACAACTGCACATGCTGGGTTACAATCACGTGGATGTGGCCTGCATCCATCTATTTCCTGCTTGTTCATGGGTATATCTACTTGCCATTAGAATGCCTCTATCATAGCATCTACCATCTTCCCAGCATTGTGTTCCAGGTCTCCACCCCTCTGTAAAATAAAACATGCATCACACCTCATCTGCAGACTATCCCCTTCTCACCTTCAACCTGTGTTTGCCCAGCCAGTCTGAAGAAGTGTCCCAACCTGAAATGTCTCCATTGCCTCCTCAGATGCTGCCTGACCCACAGAGTTCTTCCAGCACTTGGTGTTTTGTTCATGATGAAATCATCTGCAATTGCTTGTGTCCTCAGGCTTTGCAGTTCATTTTATGAAAGCTTATTTTTTTTTATTTTGCATCACTTTGAATGAAATTGCATGTGATAATATTGATAAAAGCTTCTGAAATATATTGTCTTCACAAAATAAAGGGAAAGTGGTGGAAGAAATCATTAATTTTCATTAAATATTTGCTAATTATCAAGACTGAAAGTGCGGTTATAATGCTGAAATATCAGATCATCGTGAAATGCAAATGAAGATAAATTGCAGGAGAGATTGTAGTTTGCATGTCGATTGTCAACCTCAGCATTAGGTGATTGAAAGCTGTTGAGTAAAAGCTTCCCTGGAAGTGATCACTTTGTTTTTTAATTAGGGATTGTTGGCGAATATAGTGACAACATTAATATAATGTTGAAAATAATGTGCCTCGTTCTTTTGTAAAACCTTAGGTTGTCTCTTCATTATCAATTCAATTTAATAGAATGACAACTCCAACTAAAATATCACAGATTTTGATGCCTCATTGGGAAAGATAGTCATATTTAGTTATGGCATCTGCAATTCAATTAATAATTATAGAAAGATTTAGAAGATTTGGCAGTCAGAACGACTCCTGTGTTTGCAAAGTTAATCATTGTCAGAGATACAGCATGAACAAAGTCTCTTCGACTCACCGAGCTCGCACCGACCAAACAACCGCCCATCTACACTAATCCTACTTAATCCCACTTGATTCTCTGCACATTACCTCTTAACCTCTCGGTTAAGAACTATACACTTTGGCCACAATTATTGCTGTAGATTCTTCTAGTGGTGAAGAGGTAGATTGAACAAACAAATTATCTTTATACATCAAAACAAGTAGGTAACGTGTAATTAAACAGGTTTGGGCGGCACGGTGGCACAGCGGTAGGGTAGCCTGGTTCGATCCCGACTAAGGGTGTTGTCTGTACGGAGTTTGTACATTCACCCGTGACCTGCGTGGGTTTTCTCCAGGGGCTCCTGTTTCCTCCCACGTCAGGTTTTAGGTTTATTGGCATCGGTAAATAGCGAATTGTCCCCAGTGTGTAGGACATTGCTCGTGTACGGTGATCGCTGGTCGGCACAGGCTCGGCGCTGTATCTCTAAAGTCTAAAGATGAGTAGGCATCCATTTTGACTTCTCGCATCTCCTTTTTCTAGAAGTACATGTGACATGATGTTGGTAATTATATGTGTGCGACGTAATATGTACAGAGAGCATTTCATTACTTGACCATTCCAGTCGCTATTTAATAATACTGTCTGTTGATCTTTTCTCCTGTCACATTGGAATATATGTTTGGTGCAAGTAGATAATTTTAAATGGGCCTTTTATTATCTTAGTGCAGCAGTACAGTTTGGCAGAGCCAGCTCTGACTCTTCCAAAGGGTTATAATAAAACCTACACTGTTTCAGTCCAATGCTGTCTACCATTTATTCACACCAGTAGCCATGTCAGAGAGTGGTGAGTCTGTAGAATTCTTTGCCACAGAAGGCTGTTGACGCCAAGTCAATGGATATATTTAAGGCAGAGATAGATAGATTTTTGATTAGTATGGGTGTCAGGCCTTATGGGGAGAAGGTAGGAGATGGGGTTAGGAGGGGGAGATAGATCAGCCATGATTGAATGATGGAGTAGACTTGATGGGCCGAATGGCCTAATTCTGCCCCTTTCACTTATGGCCTAATGACCATGTAGTTTATTAAGGAGCACACAAAATAATCAGTGTCCTAAATAGATAGCCACAATGTATCAACAGGGTGCACGGTGGTGCAGCGGGTAGACCTGATGCCTTCAGCACCGGAGACCGGTTTGATCCTGATTGCCGGTGTTGTCCGTACGGTGTCCCTATGACCGCGTGGGTTTTCACGGGTGCTCCGGTTTCCTCCCACACTCCAAAGATGTGCAGGTTTGTAGGTTAATTGGCTTCTATAAATTGTAAATTGTCCCTAGCGTGTCGGATAGTGTTAGTGTACGGGGTGATTGCTGGTCGGTGTGGACTCGGTGGGCCGAGGGGCCTGTTTCCACACCGTATCTCTAAACTAAAGCAAACCAAATGTATATGGGATAGGCTCCTCTGAGCCGCAGTGTTATTGAACAACTGGCAGACAAGGAAGGGCTGGTGTCAGATATTCATCAAGCGCGGGTTCAGGGGCATCTCGTGTAATCGAGGCAGCTTCAAGCATGTGTTGACAATATCCAGGATGTGAGGGCAGGGACAGGCAATGCCAAAGATAATTCACTTCATTGTTGGCGAAACCCAATACGGGGTATTAATGCTCGCACAACTAATAACTTACACGCTGCCATATTCGCTGTCAGAAGCTGCTGAGTGCAGCATGTTGTATTGGAAGAAGAGCCTTGATTGATGCAGGAGGGCTTCTAGGGCTTGCAAAATAACGTGGATCTTCCAATTCCTAAGGTTGACCTGCTCTCTTGTAGAAGTTATGCTGCAAAAGAACACACAGCTACTTAGATTGCTCTAACAGTTTCATACTTTTATTTTCTTTGCAGGATTATACACATGAATTTAATAAAACCAAAGCAAACTTTATTGCAATCCGAGAACGAGAAGACTTGTTGGGATCCGTTCGGAAAGATATTGAGTAAGTGACCAATTGTTGTTCAGCGTGGCCATTTCTTGAAATAGTTTTCAAACGTTTTATTTGTTTCATATGCCGCCAAACCGTGTTATTCATAGAAGCTTGGTGGATTCAAACTAATATTGTCATTGAATGCTCTTTGAAATATGTATTGATCAAAAGGATACTTTTAGTGTTTCATACTAGTTTTGTTTATTGTCACGTGTACCGAGGTACAGCTTAAAGCTTTTGTTGCGTGCTAACCAGTCAGCGGAAAGACAACATGCGATTACAATCGACCCATTTACAGCGACAGATACATGATAAGAGAATAACATTTAGTGCGCAATAAAGTCCATTAATGTCCGATTTAAAGATAGTCCGAGGTAGATGGGAGCTCAGGACTACTCTCTAGTTGTTGGTAGGATGGTGCTAGTTGAGATAAAAATCATTTAGCAAGCATGGAAGTCAGCTGCTTCAATAAATGTCATTTGTTTTTGTTAATTTTTTTTGTTTTAAATTGATCTTAAAATTAATGCGTGCAATGAATCTCACCAAAATGGATCACCTGTGCTGAGGCCCAACCCTCTGGCAGGTGCTGTGTTTTTGACCATCAAAATATTTATTAAAAACCTCAGGCGAAAGTAGGAATTGTACCTTCGCTTCTTTATATTTGTGCTAGCATATTAAAAAAGTCAAAGATAAGTAGTAATTTAACTAAATTCAGAAGTAGAATTGTTTGGCATATAAATATTTACACAATGTGACAATGCATATCGTTGGATGAAGTAATATTCTTGTCATTTAGGAAGGAACTGCAGATGTTGGTTTAAAGCGACGATAGACACAAAATGCTGGAGTACCTCAGCGGGACAGGCAGCATCTGTGGAGAGAAGGAATAGGTGACGTTTCAGGTCGAGACCCTTCTTCAGACTGTTATTTACACTGGTAGTTTTAGTTTAGTTTATTGTCATGTGTATCGAGGTACAGTGAAATCCTTTTGTTGAGTGCTAACAGTGGACTAAAGTAGATGATCACAATCGAGCCGTCCACAGTGTGCAGGTACATGATAAAGGGAATTACATAAATAACGTTTAGTACAAGATAAAGTCCAGTAAAGTCCGTTCAAAGATAGTCCGAGAGTCTCCAATGAGGAAGATAGTAGTTCAGGATAGTAGATCAGTCTAGACCGGAAGGGTCTAGAAGGGTCTCGACCCGAAACGTCACCTATCCATGTTCTCCACAGATGCTGCCTATCCAGCTGAGTTACTCCAGCACTCTGTGAAACGTCACCTATCCATGTTCTCCACAGATACTGCCTGACCCGCTGAGTTACTCCAGCATCTTCTCTAGGAGTTCAGGACTGCTCTCTAGTGGTTGATTGATGTCCGGTGACCAAAAGTAAAGTATCCTTTATTGTCATAACAAAATACAATAAAGTCTTTCTATTTTCACCTCAGATCTTACAAAAGTGGATCGGGAGTTAACAACAGAAGAACAGAACTATTCCTCAAAGAACACGATCACCTCCGGAAGTAAGATTCATGTTGCTGCTGTTCCACTGGTTGCGGGGCGGCTGGGATCAAAGTGAGCGTTAAAGTCAAGAACGCCAGAGCAATGTGCTGTGTATCGCCTCAATGCCCGTGAATCATTTAGATTGGGTTTTTAAAATGTGTCTGGAGCGTGTAAATTTTGGTCAATTTATTATTCGCATGGCATTTAAATAATGAACATTACTGGTATGTTCACTTTTTCACAGCGCTGGCTTCTTGTGATTAATGCTGTTCTGCTTTGTGCAATGTAGTTGATAGTCTCTTGATGTGTCGCTGCGTGCTGAGGTTAATTTCTAATTGAGCTGGCGTTTGGGGGAAATGGGACAAGTTTCTATTGCAGCTTACGACAGCTGTGCAGTGATCGCTTCAGTAATGAGCACTTGGAGAACTACGGTATACGTCAGGGAGGAAACCAGAACATGTTGTTATGATTGGGACAAAGTGATGCCACTTTCTAGCACGTACTTTTGAAACTGCTGTTCAATACTTAGACATTTTAAACAAAAAGCGTTGCAACTTCAGTTTGGTTTATTGTCACGTGTACCGAGGTAGAATGAAAAGCTTTTTGTTGCGTGCTATCTAGTCAGCAGAAAGACTATACATGATTGATTACAATCAATCCGTTTATAGTAAATAGATGCATGACAAGGGAATAACGTTTAGTGCAAAGTCTGGTCAAGGATAGTCCAAGGGACATCATAGGAAGATAGTAGTGTAGCACTGCTCTCTGGTTGTGGTAGGATGATTCACTTGCCGGAAAACAGCTTCTTGGAGGAGTAGAGGTATTCTGATTACATAGTGGAATGTTAAAGGAGATACATAGATTCTTGCCGTTTGTTGCATGTACCTGGATGGGTGAAACGTACACAGTAGCGGAAAAGCCTGAACAATATCCATGTGGCCAGTTGCTCAGTGTTTCCGAGCTTGCGGTGTTGTGAGTGACTGGGAGACTGCGATGATTGCCTTTATACTAAGGTATGAGTGAGGAACACAATAGAAGGATGTGAAGGATCGAGATGGAAGCAAGAATCAGAGGAGTTGAGAAGACTTGTGCAGTCATCAATGGGACGAAAGATGAGGTTAGAATTAGAACACGAAGGAGGTGGAACACACAGTACTAGCAGTACCACACAGCCCACAATGGCCATGAAAGAGTTGATGCCGTGTTAGACTCACCGTGTGACATGCCTTCAGAGTTAGCGGCACGGGGCATAGAAGCTGGGAAGTCATGTTGGATAAGACTTTGCTGAGGGCTCATTCAGAGTATTTTGTGCAGTTCTGGTTGCAGATTAGAGGAACGATGTGCAGGCTATGGGGGGGGGGGGGGGTATAGGCTATGGGGGGGGTATAGGCTATGGGGGGGGGTATAGGCTATGGGGGGGGTATAGGCTATGGGGGGGTACAGGCTATGGGGGGGTATAGGCTATGGGGGGGTGCAGGCTAGGGGGGGGGTGCAGGCTATGGGGGATGCAGGCTATGGGGGTATAGGCTATGGGGGTGTATAGGCTATGGGGGGGTATAGGCTATGGAGGGGTGCAGGCTATGGGGGGGGGTGCAGACTATGGGGGGGTGCAGGCTATGGGGGGGTGCAGGCTATGGGGGGGTGCAGGCTATGGGGGGGTATAGGCTATGGGGGGGTATAGGCTATGGGGGGGTGCAGGCTATGGGGGGGGTGCAGGCTATGGGGGGGGGTGCAGGCTATGGGGGGTGCAGGCTATGGGGGGGTATAGGCTATGGGGGGTATAGGCTATGGGGGGGTGCAGGCTATGGGGGGGGTGCAGGCTATGGGGGGGTGCAGGCTATGGGGGGGTGCAGGCTATGGGGGGGGGTATGGGCTATGGGGGGGGTATGGGCTATGGGGGGGTATGGGCTATGGGGGGGTGTGCGCTATGGGGGGGTGCGGGCTATGGGGGGAGGGTGCAGGCTATGGGGGGGAGGGTGCAGGCTATGGGGGGGGGAGGGTGCGGGCTATGGGAGGGGGAGGGTGCAGGCTATGGGGGGAGGGTGCAGGCTATGGGGGGAGGGTGCAGGCTATGGGGGGGAGGGTGCAGGCTATGGGGGGGAGGGTGCAGGCTATGGGGGGAGGGTGCAGGCTATGGGGGGAGGGTGCAGGCTATGGGGGGGGAGGGTGCAGGCTATGGGGGGAGGGTGCAGGCTATGGGGGGAGGGTGCAGGCTATGGGGGGGAGGGTGCAGGCTATGGGGGGGGGGGTGCAGGCTATGGGGGGCGGAGGGTGCGGGCTATGGGGGGGAAGGTGCAGGCTATGGGGGGGAGGTTGCAGGCTATGGGGGGAGGGTGTGGGCTATGGGGGGGGAGGGTGCAGGCTATGGGGGAAGGGTGCGGGCTATGGGGGGGGAGGGTGCAGGCTATGGGGGGAGGGTGCAGGCTATGGGGGGAGGGTGCAGGCTATGGGGGGGAGGGTGCAGGCTATGGGGGGGAGGGTGCAGGCTATGGGGGGGAGGGTGCAGGCTATGGGGGGGAGGGTGCAGGCTATGGGGGGGAGGGTGCGGGCTATGGGGGAAGGGTGCGGGCTATGGGGGGGGTGTGGGCTATGGGGGGGGAGGGTGCAGGCTATGGGGGAGGGTGCAGGCTATGGGAGGAGGGTGCGGGCTATGGGGGGGAGGGTGCAGGCTATGGGGGGAGGGTGCGGGCTATGGGGGGGAGGGTGTGGGCTATGGGGGGGGTGCAGGCTATGGGGGGAGGGTGTGTGCTATGGGGGGGGAGGGTGCAGGCTATGGGGGGGAGGGTGCAGGCTATGGGGGAGGGTGCGGGCTATGGGGGGGAGGGTGTGGGCTATGGGGGGGGATGCAGGCTATGGGGGGAGGGTGTGTGCTATGGGGGGGAGGGTGCAGGCTATGGGGGGGAGGGTGCAGGCTATGGGGGGGAGGGTGCAGGCTATGGGGGGGAGGGTGCAGGCTATGGGGGGGAGGGTGCAGGCTATGGGGGAGAGGGTGCGGGCTATGGGGGGGTGCGGGCTATGGGGGGGAGGGTGCGGGCTATGGGGGGGAGGGTGCGGGCTATGGGGGGAGGGTGCGGGCTATGGGGGGAGGGTGCGGGTGCGGGCTATGGTGGGGAGGGTGCGGGCTATGGGGGGGAGGGTGCGGGCTATGGGGGGGAGGGTGCGGGCTATGGGGGGGAGGGTGCGGGCTATGGGGGGGAGGGTGCGGGCTATGGTGGGGAGGGTGCGGGCTATGGGGGGGGGGAGGGTGCGGGCTATGGGGGGGAGGGTGCAGGCTATGGGGGGGAGGGTGCGGGCTATGGGGGGGAGGGTGCGGGCTATGGGGGGAGGGTGCGGGCTATGGGGGGGGAGGGTGCGGGCTATGGGGGGAGGGTGCGGGCTATGGGGGGGAGGGTGCGGGCTATGGGGGGGAGGGTGCAGGCTATGGGGGGGAGGGTGCGGGCTATGGGGGGAGGGTGCGGGCTATGGGGGGGAGGGTGCGGGCTATGGGGGGGAGGGTGCGGGCTATGGGGGGGGAGGGTGTGGGCTATGGGGGGGAGGGTGCAGGCTATGGTAGGTGTGGGTTATGGGGGGGGGTACAGGTGAGATTCACCAGGATGTTGCCTAGATTGCAATGTATTACCTACAAGGAGAGGCAATGTCATAGTAGCATATATAATTATGAAAGTCATAAATAGGGTAGATGGAGTCATTCTCCAAGAATGGAAATATTACACACTAGTGGGCACAGGTTTATGAGGAGAGGAGGAACGTTTCACAGAGGTGTGTGAGGCAAGATTGTTGATGCAGAGAGTGGTGGATCCTGGAACACCCTGTCTGGGGTGATGGCGGAAGCGGATACGACAGTGGCATTTAAGGGGCATTTATACAGACACGTGAACAGGTAGCCAATGGAGAGATATGGACCATGTGCAGACGGATGGGTTTAGTTAGTTTGGCATCATGGTCAGTACAGCCATTGTGGGCCGAAGGGCCTGTTCTGTGTTGTACTTTTCTATGCTCTGTGTAAAATGGGCAGATCAGTGTAGTTTGTGATAAAATGCCATCTTCTGGTTGCTTTTGGTACAATTGTCACCCAACGGTAGTATAAATAATAGCTGTGCTCTACCTTGACAGAAGGGCCACAGAGTATTTCTTGTTCTGTAGGCCACATTAAAAAGAGATGCTATAATTAATGAATGTTGATGGTGGAGAAAACAGGTCTGCTCTTTGTGATATAGAACATGTGTAACTGTGAATGAATGAAGGAAGAATGAAGGAATGAACAGAGAAATATTAGAAGATTCTCAGTAAAAAGAAAATGGTATGTGCGAGGCCAAGCAATTTTTAGCATTGAATATTTCTTTGACATTCTGCCCCTGAATGTCATGCAGACAAGTTAATGAATAACATTTAGACATAGACAATAGTGCAGGAGTAGGCCCTTCGAGCCAGCACCGCAAACTAACATTTTAACAAATTTTAAAGTCTGAAGAAAGGTCTTCACCCGAATTGTCACCCGAATCTCCACAGATGCTGCCTGACCCGCTGAGTTACTCCAGCACTCTGTGAATCGTCACCTATCCATGTTCTCCACAGATGCTGCCTGACCCGCTGAGTTACTCCAGCACTCTGTGAATCGTCACCTATCCATGTTCTCCACAGATGCTGCCTGACCCGCTGAGTTACTCCAGCACTCTTTGTCTTTGTAAATCAGCATTTGCAGATCCTTCTTTCTACAAATGATGCTATTTTCAAGCAATGTATGTGGAGGTTATGCCGACTCATTTATATATTCACATAAAAATTGTGGATTTTCAATTTTTATTTCAGTTGATGTTCTGGTGTGACGGTACAATCAGGGAATAATACAAAAGATTGTAGATAAAGACAAATTGGGATGCAATAACTGTGAACTGTCTCAAGATGGCAGAAGTGTTAAACTGGATGAGTGAACATTTACCACTGCCCCCTTCCTTATGTCTGAGAGGAACTGGGGAACTGAACAGAGAGTTCACAGCAGCCTTCACAGTCTCATTGAATCATCGAGTGATACAGTGTGGGAACAGACCCTTCGGCTCAACTTGCCCACATGTCCCACCTGCCTGCGTTTGACCCAAATCCCTTTAAACCTGCCCTATCCATCTACTTGTCTAAATATTTCTCAAGCATTGTGATAGTCCCTGCCTCAACTACCTCCTCTGGCACCTTGTTCCATGCACCCACTACAGTGTGTGTAAAAAAGTTACCCCTCGGTTGCTTTTAAATCTTTCCCCCTCACCTTAAATCTATGCCCTCTGGTCCTTGATTCCACTACTCTAGGCATGAGACTCTGTGTCTGCTCGATTTATTCCTCTCATAGTTTTGTACACCTCTATAAGATCACATCTCATCTTCCTGCGTGCTAAGGAATAGATCCCTTACTTGCTCAACCTCTTCCTGTAGCTGAGGCCCTCGAGTCCTGGCAGCATCCTCGTAAATCTTCTCATCAGCATGTCCAGCTTTCCTAATACATGGCGCCCAGAACTGAACAGAATAAAATGTGACCTGACCAACGTCTCGTATAACTGCGGCATGACCTGCAGGATACTGAGTTGGATGATCAGCCATGATCATATTGAATGGCGGTGCAGGCTCGAAGGGCCGAATGGCCTACTCCTGCACCTACTGTCTATGATTCTATGACCTCCCGAGAGGAGGCCTTTGGTTTATTTGTAGTCAGTCCTGGCAATTGTGGGGAGAATTTAGTTTTGGTCAGCAATGCTGGGTGATGGAACCTGGGGGGACATGATGGGGATATGGGGAGAATAAGGTTGGATTTGTGTGGTTGGGGATGCAAAGAGCTTGTTTCTGTGCTCTTGTGCTGCAAAGAATTGCACTCAACTTGATTGAAAACTTATCATCAAAATATTACTACAACTCTCATCTTGTTTCTATGTGTGTTTCTATGTTTGTAGGTTGTACCTATATTTGCGCAAAAACGGTACACGATAGTGCTACAATTTTTGGCCCACCTTACTCACCACTGTCCTGTGATGTAAATGAAACAAGTTTTCCTCAGATTCATTGTATATTTTACAAGTTATTGCCATTTAAAACTTAAAACTACTTAAAGCAGCGCCCCCACTTGCCGCCTGCGTAGTTCGGGGAGGGTTCCCATGCACATTACAACCAGCCGCTCCTGCGCAGTTGGGATCTTTCCAGGTTTTCAGATCGCCATCTTTTTTCTCGCCTTTACTTGCTTGGCCTCCCACCGGCGACACAATGACTCCACGGGTAAGTTTCCTTCTATTTTGCAAACGCCTCCACGGTTTCTTTTAACTTAATTTCTGCCACCCAGGCCCTGGGCTGGTGTTGGAGCCGGTGCGGGATCCGGGGGCAGGGAGAGGCCGTGCCGGGATCTGGGGGCGGGTGCGGGGGGCGGCGTTGTTGCTGTTCCGGGCCCGCGGGCAGGGAGAGGAGTGGGACCTGGGGCAGGGACTAGGCCACGGCATCGGCCTCTCCCTCCCCCAGCTCCAGGCCGCTCGGCCCATAACCCCCCCACAGCCCCCGCCTCAAGTACAACTTCATCGCCGTTGTGCTGGGGAAAACAGGGCCACTGGTGCTTGCGCAGTTTGGTGGAATATTGTGTTGGCGGATCAGTGGGGGGGGGGGGGGGAGTCTTGGCCTAAGAGGGCGCACCAACGCTGTAGTTCCTGAGGAGATTAAGGAAATTTGGCATGTCTCCATTGAATCTTACAAACTTCTACAGATGGACCATACTGTTGTGATGCACCACAGGTTGGTTTGGGAGCAGCTCTGCCCACGACAGCATGAAATTGCAGACATTCTGAACCCTCCCACTGCTGTCAGCTTTCAAAGTGTTTTGTACATTTTGTTTGGGCAGCAAGGTGACGCAGCGGTAGAGTTGCTGCCTCACAGCGCCAGAGACCCGGGTTCCATCCTGTCTATGGGTGCCGTTTGTACAGAGTTTGTGCACTCTCCCTGAAACAGCGTGGGTTTTTTCCGGGTGCTGTGGTTTCCTCCCACACTCCAAAGATGTGCAGGTTTGCAGGTTAATCGATTTCTGTAAATCGTCCCTAGTGTGTCCAGAACTAGTGTCTGATTGTTGGTTGGTGCGGACTCGGTGGGGCATAGGGCCCGTTTCCACGCTGTAACTCTGTACCACATGGGTGTGGTATTCCTGTGGCTCAGTACCATCACTAGTTGGTGAAGATCCAGTGAGGCCAGTGAGGGAAATTGATACGTTTCCAGCAAACCGGTTAATAAATCAGCAAATTACTTACCCTCTTAACTGATTGGTTGTGATGATAAACCTTCTCACCTTTTGCAAAGCACCTGCCCAGACAACAAACCCACACAAAGAGATGCTTAACCACTCACTCATCAGGTCAACAGCGACGTGGAGAAATACTGCTGATTGTCGTTCCACTCTTGCTGAAATGAACTGATCTGACGTGTGGATTTAAATTATTCATTTCTGCATTCTTTGTTAAAAGGTTTTTTTTTGTATTTGATGAATGAAGTGGCGTGACAGTGTTTGAGCCAAGGATATTACTGCAGTGCCTCTAGTTGGCTGAGCTGCAGCAATGAGTCCATCTCTGCATCGTCTAGATGCAGGGAACGGGGTGAACTCTTCTGCTGATTGTTCTGTTTCTATTAGCCGTGAAACGTAAACTTTTGTCTCTTTCTTCAAAGTCCCAAAGGTACCAACTCTTTCTGACCTGAGTGTGCAACGATTGTCACTCCTGTTTCTAACAGTTGCATTCTATGTGAGGAAAGGCAGTGAGCGTTGAGAATGTCGTTCCATCTGGGTGTTGTCCAGTTGTGGTTACATGCAGGAGTCAAGGTGCAGCAGTAAGACTGGCTTCCAAACTGAGCTTGCTTGTCAG
This sequence comes from Raja brachyura, assembly GCA_963514005.1. Next base: position 40,379,483 of record OY740807.1, on the reverse strand, counting down.
GCCAGCGATCAAACTTTCATGTAATAGAAAGGAAAATGGATTGGTGACGTTTCGGGTTGTACACTGGGGTCCTGACCTGAAACATCACCTACCCATTTTCTCCAGAGAGATACTGCCTGTCCTGCTCATTTACTCCAGCATCTTGTGTCCTTTTCTAGAGAGATACTGCCTGACCCACTGAGTTACTCCAGCACTCTGTCTCTAATCAAATCTTCAATTTAATTTGCTTTTTCAAAAAAGGGCATGATATGTGCACTTTACATTTGGGTTCTTGCCATACTCAATCCAAGTTGTATGTTTAATTCATTAACATTTATAACATTGGCATGTGTTATAAATTGAATGAAACTATCAGAATCTTTTACTTATGTAAGTAATAATGTATCCATTGAATCCATTAAACTATATTTAACATAGTTTCAAAGTAGAGGTAGCTCTTCTACACTGCCTCATGGCCAACCTGCCAGAGGGAGTTTCTGTAGTATGGCTCAGACCTTTCTAGTTCATTGATGTTTGGAAGGTAATTGTTAGCCAGAATGCACAAGTCGCCTTCACCACCTTGGATCTGTTTCCTCCAGAGAGCAAATGGGCCTTGATCTTTTAGACTTTAGAGATACAGCGCTGAGAGAAGGTGTCGCTGATAATATTTCCAGGTTTAGTTTGTGAAGAAACCGGCTGGGCCTTGACGGTTCCCATAATGGACAATATATGTTGGTAGCAGCAGTTTATGGTTTCCTTTTAACGTTCCCGACAGTATCTTTCTTGGCGTGCTGCCTCATGCAATCTGATCTCTATTGATTGATTCCCTATCAACTGGCTGTCTCTTTGAAAGGTCTTTGAAAATGAATAAAACACAAAAATTAAAAGCAAAGCATGTTGAATAGGGCTCATCAACATTTAAAAGACAATTCATATTTTCTATGTCATATTTCACTTTTCTTAATGATTTTCTGACTTCAATTCACCAGATTGTCTTAAATGCTAGATTGTTTGGGGAAATATTTTTGAAATCTTTGATTGCATTGTGTGGCGGTTCTTTGATCCATTTAAAGGTTTGTTGGTCTGTGCTAAATGAAGCTAGCATGTGCTAGCTTGCTTCGGAGCTTCAGCGGCGGCCTGGCTTTCGGGGCAGTGGTGCTTCAGCGGCGACCTGGCTTTCGGGGCAGTGGTGCTTCAGCGGCGACCTGGCTTTCGGGGCAGTGGTGCTTCAGCGGCGACCTGGCTTTCGGGGCTGCGGTGCTCCAGTGGCGTTCCGGCGGCCTGGCTTTCGGGGCTGCGGTGCTCCAGTGGCGTTCCGGCGGCCTGGCTTTGGAGCTGCAGTGCTCCAGCGTTCCGGCGGCCTGGCTTCGGGGCTGCGGTGCTCAAGCGTTCCGGCGGCCTGGCTTTCGGTGCTGCGGTACTCCAGTGGCGTTCCGGCGGCCTGGCTTTGGAGCTGCAGTGCTCCAGCGTTCCGGCGGCCTGGCTTTCGGGGCTGCAGTGCTCCAGCGTTCCGGCGGCCTGGCTTTGGAGCTGCAGTGCTCCAGCGTTCCGGCGGCCTGGCTTTGGAGCTGCAGTGCTCCAGCGTTCCGGCGGCCTGGCTTTCGGGGCTGCAGTGCTCCAGCGTTCCGGCGGCCTGGCTTTCGGGGCTGCAGTGCTCCAGCGTTCCGGCGGCCTGGCTTTCGGGGCTGCGGTGCTCCAGCGTTCCGGCGGCCTGGCTTTCGGGGCTGCGGTGCTCCAGCGTTCCGGCGGCCTGGCTTTCGGGGCTGCAGTGCTCCAGCGTTCCGGCGGCCTGGCTTTCGGGGCTGCGGTGCTCCAGCGTTCCGGCGGCCTGGCTTTCGGGGCTGCAGTGCTCCAGCGTTCCGGCGGCCTGGCTTTCGGGGCTGCAGTGCTCCAGCGTTCCAGCGGCCTGGCTTCGGGGCTGCAGTGCTCCAGTGGCGTTCCGGCGGCCTGGCTTTCGGGGCTGCAGTGCTCCAGCGTTCCGGCGGCCTGGCTTCGGGGCTGCAGTGCTCCAGCGTTCCGGCGGCCTGGCTTTCGGGGCTGCAGTGCTCCAGGGTTCCGGCGGCCTGGCTTCGGGGCTGCAGTGCTCCAGTGGCGTTCCGGCTGCCTGGCTTCGGAGCTGCGGTGGTCCAGTGGCGTTCCGGCGACCTGGCTTCGGAGCTGCGGTGCTCCAGCGTTCCGGCGACCTGGCTTCGGAGCTGCGGTGCTCCAGCGTTCCGGCGGCCTGGCTTAAGGGGCTGCGGTGCTCCAGTGGCGTTCCGGCGGCCTGGCTTTGGAGCTGCAGTGCTCCAGCGTTCCGGCGGCCTGTCTTCGGGGCTGCGGTGCTCAAGCGTTCCGGCGGCCTGGCTTTCGGTGCTGCGGTACTCCAGTGGCGTTCCGGCGGCCTGGCTTTGGAGCTGCAGTGCTCCAGCGTTCCGGCGGCCTGGCTTTCGGGGCTGCAGTGCTCCAGCGTTCCGGCGGCCTGGCTTTGGAGCTGCAGTGCTCCAGCGTTCCGGCGGCCTGGCTTTGGAGCTGCAGTGCTCCAGCGTTCCGGCGGCCTGGCTTTCGGGGCTGCAGTGCTCCAGCGTTCCGGCGGCCTGGCTTTGGAGCTGCAGTGCTCCAGCGTTCCGGCGGCCTGGCTTTCGGGGCTGCAGTGCTCCAGCGTTCCGGCGGCCTGGCTTTCGGGGCTGCGGTGCTCCAGCGTTCCGGCGGCCTGGCTTTCGGGGCTGCGGTGCTCCAGCGTTCCGGCGGCCTGGCTTTCGGGGCTGCGGTGCTCCAGCGTTCCGGCGGCCTGGCTTTCGGGGCTGCGGTGCTCCAGCGTTCCGGCGGCCTGGCTTTCGGGGCTGCAGTGCTCCAGCGTTCCGGCGGCCTGGCTTTCGGGGCTGCAGTGCTCCAGCGTTCCAGCGGCCTGGCTTCGGGGCTGCAGTGCTCCAGTGGCGTTCCGGCGGCCTGGCTTTCGGGGCTGCAGTGCTCCAGCGTTCCGGCGGCCTGGCTTCGGGGCTGCAGTGCTCCAGCGTTCCGGCGGCCTGGCTTTCGGGGCTGCAGTGCTCCAGGGTTCCGGCGGCCTGGCTTCGGGGCTGCAGTGCTCCAGTGGCGTTCCGGCTGCCTGGCTTCGGAGCTGCGGTGGTCCAGTGGCGTTCCGGCGACCTGGCTTCGGAGCTGCGGTGCTCCAGCGTTCCGGCGACCTGGCTTCGGAGCTGCGGTGCTCCAGCGTTCCGGCGGCCTGGCTTAAGGGGCTGCGGTGCTCCAGCGTTCCGGCGGCCTGGCTTCGGAGCTGCGGTGCTCCAGTGGCGTTCCGGCGACCTGGCTTCGGAGCTGCGGTGCTCCAGTGGCGTTCCGGCGGCCTGGCTTTCGGGGCTGCAGTGCTCCAGCGTTCCGGCGGCCTGGCTTTCGGGGCTGCAGTGCTCCAGGGTTCCGGCGGCCTGGCTTCGGGGCTGCAGTGCTCCAGTGGCGTTCCGGCTGCCTGGCTTCGGAGCTGCGGTGGTCCAGTGGCGTTCCGGCGACCTGGCTTCGGAGCTGCGGTGCTCCAGCGTTCCGGCGACCTGGCTTCGGAGCTGCGGTGCTCCAGCGTTCCGGCGGCCTGGCTTAAGGGGCTGCGGTGCTCCAGCGTTCCGGCGGCCTGGCTTCGGAGCTGCGGTGCTCCAGTGGCGTTCCGGCGACCTGGCTTCGGAGCTGCGGTGCTCCAGTGGCGTTCCGGCGGCCTGGCTTTCGGGGCTGCGGTGCTCCAGCGTTCCGGCGGCCTGGCTTTCGGGGCTGCAGTGCTCCAGCATTCCGGCGGCCTGGCTTTCGGGGCTGCGGTGCACCAGCGACGTTCCAGTGGCGACCTGGCTTTGGAGCTGCGGTGCTCCAGCGTTCCGGCGGCGGGCCCTGTGGCAGTGTTCCGGCGTTCCGACGATGGCGGTGGTGGGAGTCCGGTTTCGGAGGCTCGGCCGCGGGCCTGGTGGACGGCAGCATCGGAGGCCTGGATCTCCTCAGCGCAGAGGAAGAACAAGGAGGGAAGAAGACAGAGACTAACTTTTGCCTTCCACCACAGTGAGGAGGTGTTTGGTGAACTCACTGTGGTGGATATTAAATTTGTGTTTATTGTGTGGTTTTGTTACTTTTAATATATGTATGATTGCAGGCACGAAATTTTGTTCAGACCGAAAGGTCTGTATGACAATAAAGGTAATTCAATTCAATTCAAGATCAATTACATGCCAAATAAAAATGGGACAATAACATTTGTGACATTCCTCTAAAGCTTAATTCCTAGATGGTCCAGGTGCGGAGAGCAGGAGTTGGACAGGACTGATACATCTAAGCACCACGAAGAGTTGACCATGAGGCAGACACCACTGCCACTCCCATTCCCCGATGCCTCCATTCTGTTCATGCGATGGATGGAGAATCCTTCGGGCTTGATGGCTGAGTCTAGGGAGCTGGGGTTGAGCCATGTCTGTGTGAAACCGAGCACACAGCATTCCCTCATCTCCCTTTGAGAAAGCAGCCTTGCCCTTGTCCTCCACGTTATTCTCTAGGGACTGTGTACGTGGATATAATAGTTGTAGTGGGATATGGGCCAAATGTTTGGGCCAAACAATTAAGATTGTTAAGGGCTTGGACACGCTAGAGGCAGGAAACATGTTCCCGATGTTGGGGAGTCCAGAACCAGGGACCACAGTTTAAGAATAAGGAGTAAGCCATTTAGAATGGAGGCGAGGAAACACTTTTTCCTCACAGAGAGTGGTGAGTCTGTGGAATTCTCTGCCTCAGAGGGTGGTGGAGGCCGGTTCTCTGGATGCTTTCAAGAGAGAGCTAGATAGGGCTCTTAAAAATAGCGGAGTCGGGTGATATGGGGAGAAGACAGGAACGGGGTACTGATTGGGGATGATCAGCCATGGTCACATTAAATGGCGGTGCTGGCTCGAAGGGCTGAATGGCCTACTCCTGCACCTATTGCCTATTGTCTAAATGCAGGCAGATGGGCGTGGTGTAGGTGGGGTATGTTGGTTGGTGTGGGCAAGTTGGGCTGAAGGGCCTGTTTCCACACTGTATGACATGATTTGACATTGGCCAATAGAATAGTGGGGAGGGGGTGGGGAGGATGTTGTAGTCCACTGCTCGTCGGTCTTGCAATCCCGCCCATCGGCCATGTTTCCGAACACAATGGAGTCCTGATTGGTGCTTCCTGCCTTCTGACAGCAATACCTGTGGCGCTGCCCCTCCCCGTGACCGTGCCCCTCCTCGTGACCGTGCCCCTCCCCGTGACCCTGCCCCTCCCCGTGACCCTGCCCCTCCCCGTGACCCTGCATCTCCCCGTGACCCTGCCCCTCCCCGTGACCCTGCCCCTCCCCCGTGACGCTGCCCGCCCGTGACCCTGCCCCTCCCCGTGACCCTGCCCCTCCCCCATGACCCTGCCCCTCCCCGTGACCCTGCCCCTCCCCGTGACCCTGCCCCTCCCCGTGACGCTGCCCGCCCGTGACGCTGCCCCTCCCCGTGACGCTGCCCCTCCCCGTGATGCTGCCCCTCCCCGTGACGCTGCCCCTCCCCGTGACGCTGCCCCTCCCCGTGACCCTGCCCCTCCCCGTGACCCTGCCCCTCCCCGTGACCCTGCCCCTCCCCGTGACCCTGCCCCTCCCCGTGACCCTGCCCCTCCCCCGTGACGCTGCCCCTCCCCGTGACGCTGCCCCTCCCCGTGACCCTGCCCCTCCCCGTGACGCTGCCCGCCCGTGACGCTGCCCCTCGCCCGTGACACTGCCCCTCCCCGTGACCCTGCCCCTCCCCGTGACCCTGCCCCTCCCCATGACCCTGCCCCTCCCCGTGACCCTGCCCCTCCCCGTGACCCTGCCCCTCCCCCGTGACCCTGCCCCTCCCCCGTGACGCTGCCCCTCCCCGTGACCCTGCCCCTCCCCGTGACCCTGCCCCTCCCCGTGACCCTGCCCCTCCCCGTGACCCTGCCCCTCCCCTGTGACGCTGCCCCTCCCCCGTGACGCTGCCCCTCCCCGTGACGCTGCCCCTCCCCATGACGCTGCCCCTCCCCCGTGACGCTGCCCATCCCCGTGACGCTGCCCCTCGCCGTGACCCTGCCCCTCGCCGTGACCCTGCCCCTCCCCCGTGATCCTGCCCCTCCCCGTGACACTGCCCCTCCCCCGTGACCCTGCCCCTCCCCCGTGACGCTGCCGCTCCCCCGTGACGCTGCCGCTCCCCCGTGACGCTGCCCCTCCCCGTGACGCTGCCCCTCCCCCGTGACGCTGCCCCTCCCCGTGACGCTGCCCCTCCCCGTGACCCTGCCCCTCCCCGTGACCCTGCCCCTCCCCGTGACCCTGCCCCTCCCCCGTCACCCTGCCCCTCCCCCGTGACCCTGCCCCTCCCCGTGACCCTGCCCCTCCCCGTGACCCTGCCCCTCCCCGTGACCCTGCCCCTCCCCCGTGACCCTGCCCCTCCCCCGTGATCTGCCCCTCCCGTGACCCTGCCCCTCCCCGTGACCCTGCCCCTCCCGGTGACCCTGCCCCTCCCGGTGACCCTGCCCCTCCCGGTGACCCTGCCCCTCCCCGTGACCCTGCCCCTCCCCCGTGACCCTGCCCCTCCCCCGTGACGCTGCCCCTCCCCGTGACGCTGCCCCTCCCCGTGACCCTGCCCCTACCCTGCACCTATTGCCTATTGTCTAAATGCAGGCAGATGGGCGTGGTGTAGGTGGGGTATGTTGGTTGGTGTGGGCAAGTTGGGCTGAAGGGCCTGTTTCCACACTGTATGACATGATTTGACATTGGCCAATAGAATAGTGGGGAGGGGGTGGGGAGGATGTTGTAGTCCACTGCTCGTCGGTCTTGCAATCCCGCCCATCGGCCATGTTTCCGAACACAATGGAGTCCTGATTGGTGCTTCCTGCCTTCTGACAGCAATACCTGTGGCGCTGCCCCTCCCCGTGACCGTGCCCCTCCTCGTGACCGTGCCCCTCCCCGTGACCCTGCCCCTCCCCGTGACCCTGCCCCTCCCCGTGACCCTGCATCTCCCCGTGACCCTGCCCCTCCCCGTGACCCTGCCCCTCCCCCGTGACGCTGCCCGCCCGTGACCCTGCCCCTCCCCGTGACCCTGCCCCTCCCCCATGACCCTGCCCCTCCCCGTGACCCTGCCCCTCCCCGTGACCCTGCCCCTCCCCGTGACGCTGCCCGCCCGTGACGCTGCCCCTCCCCGTGACGCTGCCCCTCCCCGTGATGCTGCCCCTCCCCGTGACGCTGCCCCTCCCCGTGACGCTGCCCCTCCCCGTGACCCTGCCCCTCCCCGTGACCCTGCCCCTCCCCGTGACCCTGCCCCTCCCCGTGACCCTGCCCCTCCCCCGTGACCCTGCCCCTCCCCCGTGACGCTGCCCCTCCCCGTGACGCTGCCCCTCCCCGTGACCCTGCCCCTCCCCGTGACGCTGCCCGCCCGTGACGCTGCCCCTCGCCCGTGACCCTGCCCCTCCCCGTGACCCTGCCCCTCCCCGTGACCCTGCCCCTCCCCGTGACCCTGCCCCTCCCCGTGACCCTGCCCCTCCCCCGTGACCCTGCCCCTCCCCCGTGACGCTGCCCCTCCCCGTGACCCTGCCCCTCCCCGTGACCCTGCCCCTCCCCGTGACCCTGCCCCTCCCCGTGACCCTGCCCCTCCCCTGTGACGCTGCCCCTCCCCCGTGACGCTGCCCCTCCCCGTGACGCTGCCCCTCCCCATGACGCTGCCCCTCCCCCGTGACGCTGCCCATCCCCGTGACGCTGCCCCTCGCCGTGACCCTGCCCCTCGCCGTGACCCTGCCCCTCCCCCGTGATCCTGCCCCTCCCCGTGACACTGCCCCTCCCCCGTGACCCTGCCCCTCCCCCGTGACGCTGCCGCTCCCCCGTGACGCTGCCCCTCCCCGTGACGCTGCCCCTCCCCCGTGACGCTGCCCCTCCCCGTGACGCTGCCCCTCCCGGTGACCCTGCCCCTCCCCGTGACCCTGCCCCTCCCCGTGACCCTGCCCCTCCCCCGTCACCCTGCCCCTCCCCCGTGACCCTGCCCCTCCCCGTGACCCTGCCCCTCCCCGTGACCCTGCCCCTCCCCGTGACCCTGCCCCTCCCCGTGACCCTGCCCCTCCCCCGTGACCCTGCCCCTCCCCCGTGATCTGCCCCTCCCGTGACCCTGCCCCTCCCCGTGACCCTGCCCCTCCCCGTGACCCTGCCCCTCCCGGTGACCCTGCCCCTCCCGGTGACCCTGCCCCTCCCGGTGACCCTGCCCCTCCCCGTGACCCTGCCCCTCCCCCGTGACCCTGCCCCTCCCCCGTGACCCTGCCCCTCCCCGTGACCCTGCCCCTCCCCGTGACCCTGCCCCTCCCCCGTGACCCTGCCCCTCCCCCGTGACCCTGCCCCTCCCCCGTGACGCTAGCCCCCCCCGTGACCCTGCCCCCCCCGTGACGCTGCCCCCCCCCCCCCCACCCCCGCTCTGTAGCCCATTATGGCAGGGAAGCTTCGCCACCCTCAACGGAATGCCACAAATGTACAATCTCTAGCGTTGTGTCGAGAGATGTAAAATAGATTTTCCACCCTTCATTACTTTTAGCCCACCGAGTCCGTGCCATCTTGCGATCCCCGCACACTATCCTAATACTAGGGACAATTTACAATTTTACAAAGCCAATAAACCTACAAACCTGTACGTCTTTGGAATGTGAGAGGAATCCAGAGATTCCGGAGAAAACCATCGCAGGTCAAGGGGAGAACGCACAAACTCCGTACAGATAGCACCCAGTGTCAGGATGGAACCCAGGTCTCTGGCGCTGTGAGGCAGCAACTTTATCGCTGCACCACAATGCATTGTAACCAACAAAATCTTTCTTCAGCAGTAAATTAAATTAAAATCAACCCTTCACTGTGATGAAGATTGTCTGAGTGAATGTTTGCGTAATGGGGAAGGCACCTGTATTACAGCTGCTAGTCTGTAGGTCTGTACACTATGGGACAGAAAGAATACTTTTAAAACCTGCCCTTTTATTTCCCCATAAGAGCTTCCATTGCCTTAAATTAAGCTAGGCTGGAGAACATTGTAAGCTGAAGGGGTGTGGGAAAGAAGTTAGGACGAGGAGAATGATTGAGGATTTACTTTAAGGTACATTAATCTATCAGACTCCAGCTTTGCAAAGTGGCATGCTGCTTTAATGATGACATTTCTCTGGTATTTGGAAAGGTCAGTGCCTGGAAAAGCAGACCCTGGGGATAAATGCAGATATTGCTTGTTCTTGCTTTTAATCCCTCGAGTTATAATTCCCCATGATTTATTTGGAGGAAGAACAGATGTCAGATTTTTGTTGTCATTTTTGCCAGCAGATGCGATGCATGGCTTGTGATGTGTTCCCCTGATACCTCAATGAATTGGAGTTAGTGGTGATCAGACAGGTTCACAGTTCACTTTCCATTCCGTGCTGTTAGCTGAAATTTCCCGGTCAGGTCAGCAGTGGTGCTCGACTTGGTGTCAATAATGTTAGATTAACGAGTGTGGAACTGCTTAACAACATTTACTGCTGAATTTAAAACAGAAAATGCTAGAAATGTTAAACAGGTCGGGCAGCATCTGCGGAAAGAGAAACTGTCAGTGTTTTAAGTCAGAGAGACTGTATCAATGATTTGGATGAGAATGTGCAAGACATATAAGAGGGTGATATTGTAGATAGTGAAGAAGGTTGTCAAAAATCGTAGTAGGATCTTGATGGGCAGGTGACCTGAAGAATGGTTAATGAAGATTAAAATAGAGGTATTGGATTTTGGGAAGTCTAACCAGTGCAAGACCAGTACGGTGAATAGCAGGGCTGGGGAGTGTTGTAGAGCAGAGAGGTGTGGGAGTGCAGGTACATAGTCCAATGAAAGTGGCATCACAGGTAGACAGTGGTCAAGAAGGCTTTTGGCACATTGGCCTTCACCAGTCAGAGTATTGAGTATAGAAGTTGGAAGGTCATGTTACAATTGCACAAGACATCGTTGAGGCCGTATTTAGAGTATTGTGTTCAGTTTTGGCACATTATTATTAGGAAAGATGTTGTTAGGCTGGAAAGGATGCAGAGAAGATTTACAAGGATGTTGCCAGGACTAGAGGGCTTGAACTAAAGGGGAAGAATGAGCAGGCTAGGTTGTTATTCCTTGGAGCGCAGGTGGATAAGGAGTGATCTTATAGAGGTGTGCAAGGTCATGAGAGGAATAGATCGGCCAAATGCACTGACTATTTTCGCTAGAGTTGGGGAATCAGGAACCAGAGGACACAGATTTAAGATAAGGGGGGAACGATTTAATAGGAACCTGAGGGGAAACCTTTTTACATAAAAGGCTGGAAAGAATATGGATCGAGCTGCCAAAGGTAGTTGAGGCAGGTACTATCACAGTGTTTAAAAATAAAACCATTTGGACTGGTAAATGGATAGGATATGTTTCAAGGAATATGGGCTAAATACAGGCAAGTGGGACTAGTGTCGATGGGACATGTTGGTTGGCACGTCCCATCACTCTGACTCCTCGTCCTTTCACTGATGCTGCCTGACTTGCTGAATGTTTCCAGTGTCCTCTGTATATATTTAAGATACAAGAGTTGATTCCAGGTGTAAATGTAGCAAGGCTCTTGGCTTCATGGAAGTAGCACCATACAGTTGGTTCCAACCACGTTAACAACATAAAATGCTTATGTAGATTGAGTATCGAATGAATTGTAGAGAGAAAATAGCTCTCAGTAGTCAGAAATTGGTGGGTTGCTGTTGGTCTGTACTTCATATTTAAAATGTCATGAACTGTATACTAGTTAATGCCCCACCCACCCCACCAAAAAGATGCTGTTTGCAATGTGATTGTTGTGATCTCACCGGGTCCCCATTCCATGCACTCGCTTTAAACTCACTGCAGCCTTGGTTCCCACACTCCACACGCGTGGGTTTTCTCCCAGATCTTCGGTTTCCTCCCACACTCCAAGGACGTGCAGGTTTGTAGATTAATTGGCTTGGGTTTGTATGCTTGGTATAAGTGTAAATTGTCCCTAGTGTGTGTAGACTTGTGTTAATGTGCAGGGATCGCTGGTCGGTGTGGACTTGATGGGCCGAAGGGCCTGATTCCATGCTGAGTCTCTAAAACTAAAACTAAATTTTACACAATCCAAGTTTTCAGCAACTTTTCCAATTTGTTTGTATTTGTTCGGGCTGTTAACAATCCAGAGGCTGCATCAATGCTACTGTTCATCGTTTTATTGGGCTCATTCAGGATTATTTGTGCATGCAATGGTAGAACTTTTTCCATCTGTTGTGAGGAGTGTTAAGACTTCCAGTGGGATTTTCATATCTGTTTTGATTAACGGATGATGAATCAGTGTGTTGATTATAAAGATGAAGCTGCTGCACTTGGAGTTATCAGATATATTCCTGGATCCCTGAGGAGGAAGATGTCTTCCTATTCTAGACTGGCATCAACTTCCTGTGACTGACGCGGAATTGGTTGAGCAAATATTCCAGGTTAAGATAGTTGTATCAGTTTATTAAAACTTGCATCAAAATAGCGTTTATTTTAAACCAGGCGTCTGGCATCCAATTGTACAACTGGGAGTGATATTCTTTTTCTATCTGGGCTCTAAAGGTACCTGTTTGAGAGAGCGAGGAGAAGCTGTTGCAGAGTATTTTCTTGCCACGATTAGTTGGGTAAAAGTTGAAACAAGCAGGGATGTAAGCCTCATCTAGAGAAGAGACATTTGTGACAAATTGAGGTCGTTCTTAGGGCTAACGGAATCAAGGGACATGGGGAGAAAGCAGGAACGGGATTCTGATTCTGGATGATCAGCCATGATCATATTGAATGGCGGTGCTGGCTTGTAGGGCCGAATGGCCTACTCCTGCACCTATTGTCTATGTTTCTAAATCACCATAAACTGCTTCAGCACCTCTGAAACAGTGAGTGAGTCGTCAATAGTAGACACAAAATGCTGGAACAGGCAGCATCTCTGGAGAGAAGGAATGGGTGGCGTTTCGGGTGGAGACCGTATTTCAGACTGAAGAAGGGTCTCGACCCAAAACATCACCCGTTCCTTCTCTCCAGAGATGCTGCGTGCCCCGCTGAATAACTCCAGCATTTTGGTCCAAAAAGTGAGTGTGAATATACAAGAACTTGGTTTGAACTTTGGTTGATTTTATGTTCAATAGTTGTTAGATAGAGCCTGAGAGTCATACAGCACGGAAACAGGCCCTTCGGCCCAACTTGCCCATGTCGGCCCAGGTGCCACATCTACACTAGCCCCACCTTTCTGCGTTTGACCATATCCCGCAATCTTCTCTATCCATGTACTGTGAAAATGTATTTTAAATGTTGTTACAGTCCCTGCCTCAACTACCTCCTCTGGCAGCCCGTTCCATACCCCTGAATGGCAGGGGGATGGGAGCATGAGCAGAGAGACAGAGGGGTGTAAAATGAGGGTAGAAGCAATAGGTAGCAAGGTGAAAAGTAAAAGTGGCAGGCTGAAAAATTCAGGGCAAAAATCAAAAAGGGCCACTTTTCAACATAATTGTATAAGGGGCAAGAGTGTTGTAAAAACAAGCCTGAAGGCTTTATGTCTGAATGCGACGAGCATTCATAATAAGGTGGATGAGTTGAATGTGCAGATAGTTATTAATTGGGATCACGGAGACATGACTCCAGGGTGAGCAAGGCTGGGAGCTGAACATCCAGGGATATTCAATATTCAGGAAGGATAGACAGAAAGGAAAAGGATGTGGAGTAGCGTTGCTGGTGAGAGAGGAGATTAACGCAATAGAAAGGAAGGACATTAGCTTGGAGGATGTGGAATCGATATGGGTGGAGCTGCGAAACTCTAAGGCGCAGAAAACGCTAGTGGGTGTTGTGCACAGGCCACCTAACAGTAGTAGTGGAGTTGGGGATGGCATCAAACAGGAAATTAGAAATGCGTGCAACAAGGGTAAAACAGTTATAATGGGTGACTTCAATCTACATATAGGTTGGATGAATCAAATTGGCAGGGGTGCTGAGGAAGAGGATTTCTTGGAATGTATGTGGGATAGTTTTCTAAACCAATATGTAGAGGAACCAACGAGAGGCTATTCTAGACTGGGTATTGAGTAATGAGGAAGGGTTAGTTAGCAGTCTTGTTGTGCGTGGCCCCTTGGGCAAAAGTGACCATAATATGGTTGAGTTCTTCATTAGGATGGAGAGTGACATTGTTAATTCAGAAACAAGAGTTCTGAATTTAAAGAAAGGTAACTTTGAGGGTATGAGACGTGAATTGGCCAAGATAGACTGGCAAGTGATTCTTAAAGGGTTGACGATGGATATGCAATGGAAGGCATTTAAAGACTGCATGGATGAACTACAATAATTGTTCATCCCAGTTTGGCAAAAGAATAAATCAGGGAAGGTAGTGCATCAGTGGATAACAAGGGAAATCAGGGATAGTATCAAAACAAAAGATGAAGCACACAAATTAGCCATAAAATGCAGCCTACCAGAGGACTGGGAGAAATTCAGAGACCAGCAGAGGAGGACAAAGGGCTTAATTAGGAATGGGAAAATAGATTATGAAAGCAAACTGGCAGGCAACATAAATACTGACTGCAAAAGCTTTTATAGATATGTGAAGAGAAAAATGTTAGTTAAAACAAATGTAGGCCCCTTGCAGTCAGAAACTGGTGAATTGATCATGGGGAACAAGGACATGGCAGACCAATTGAATAATTACTTTGGTTCTGGCTTCACTAAAGAAGACATAAATAACCTGCTGGAAATAGCAGGGGACCGGGGACAAATGAGATGGAGGAACTGAGTGAAATCCAGGTTAGCCGGGAAGTGGTGTTAGGTAAATTGAATGGATTAAAGGCCGATAAATCCCCAGGGCCAGATAGGCTGCATCCCAGAGTACTTAAGGAAGTAGCCCCAGAAATAGTGGATGCATTAGTGATAATTTTTCAAAACTCTTTAGATTCTGGAGTAGTTCCTGAGGATTGGAGGGTGGCTAATGTAACCCACTTTTTAAAAAAGGAGTGGAGAGAGAAAACGGGGAATTACAGACCAGTTAGTGTTAATCGGTAATCTAACATCGGTAGTGGGGAAACTGCTAGTGTCAGTTATTAAAGATAGGATAGCAGCACATTTGGAAAGTGGTGAAATCATTGGACAAAGTCAGCATGCATTTATGAAAGGTAAATCATGTCTGACGAATCTTATAGAATTTTTTGAGGATGTAACTAGTAGAGTGGATAAGGGAGAACCAGTGGATGTGTTATATCTGGACTTTCAAAAGGCTTTCGACAAGGTCCCACACAAGAGATTAGTATACAAACTTAAAGCACACGGTGTTGGGGGTTCAGTATTGATGTGGATAGAGATTTGGCTGGCAGACAGGAAGCAAAGAGTAGGAGTAAACGGGTCCTTTTCAAAATGGCAGGCAGTGACTAGTGGGGTACCGCAAGGCTCAGTGCTGGGACTCCAGCTATTTATAATATATATTAATGATCTGGATGAGGGAATTGAATGCAACATCTCCAAGTTTGCGGATGACACGAAGCTGGGGGGCAGTGTTAGCTGTGAGGAGGATGCTAGGAGGCTGCAAGGTGACTTGGATAGGTTGGGTGAGTGGGCAAATGCATGGCAGATGCAGTATAATGTGGATAAATGTGAGGTTATCCACTTTGGTGGCAAAAACAGGAAAGTAGACTATTATCTGAATGGTGGCCGATTAGGAAAAGGGGAGATGCAACGAGACCTGGGTGTCATGGTACACCAGTCATTGAAAGTAGGCATGCAGGTGCAGCAGGCTGTGAAGAAAACGAGTGGTATGTTGGCATTCAAAGCAAAAGGATTTGAGTATAAGAGCAGGGAGGTTCTACTGCAGTTGTACAGGGTCTTGGTGAGGCCACACCTGGAGTATTGTGTACAGTTTTGGTCTCCTAATCTGTGGAAAGACATTCTTGCCATAGAGGGAGTATAGAGAAGGTTCACCAGACTGATTCCTGGGATGGCAGGACTTTCATATGAAGAAAGACTGGATAGACTTGGCTTGTACACGCTAGAATTTAGAAGATTGAGGGGGGATCTTATAGAGACTTACAAATTTCTTAAGGGGTTGCACAGGCTAGATGCAGGAAGATTGTTCCCGATGTTGGGGAAGTCCAGAATGAGGGGTCACAGTTTAAGGTTAAGGGAGAAGTCTTTTAGGACCGAGATGAGAAAAACATTTTTCACACAGAGAGTGGTGAATCTGTGGAATTCTCTGCCACAGAAGGTAGTTGAGGCCAGTTCATTGGCTATTTAAGAGGGAGTTAGATGTGGCCCTTGTGGCTAAAGGGATCAGGGGGTATGGAGAGAAGGCAGGTACAGGATACTGAGTGGCCTACTCCTGAACCTATTTTCTATGTTTCTATACACCCACCATCCTCTGTGTGGAAAAAGTTGCCCCTCACGTTCCTGTTAAATCTTAAATCTATGTCCTCAAGTTCTAGATTCCCCTACTCTGGGTAAAATACTCTGTGGATCGACCTTATCTATTCCCCTCTTGATCTTATACATCTCTACAAGATTACCCCTTATCCTCTTACCCTCCACAGAATAAAGAACTAACTGGAGTAACTCAGCGGGACAGGCAGCATCTCTGGAGAGAAGGAATGGGTGACGTTTCAGGTTGAGATCCTTCTTCAGAATAACGAAGTAACCTGCCCAATCTCTCCCTTTCGCTCAGGTCCTCAAATCCTGGCAACAACCTTGTAAAAATATATTACTTGGTCTTGATGTCAGCTTGTTCATCCCTGTTACTTTTTACAATCTTATCTTGTGGATAATCATCAGTGTTTTTCAACTTACCACTCACACTGTCAGGTTAATTTGTGCCTAATAACACTATTTACACAAGTGTAATAGCAACAGAGCATTATAAACATTCCCTGTTTTGGTGTCTGACCTTGGTGTGGTCAGCACTGGTTGAAGCAAACTTGCCCAAATATGTTAACACCTATGAAGAATTTTATGGCTCATCATCAGAGAGCCATCATGCGTCTTCATTAATGTCTTGTATAACTACCTTGTTTTTCCTAATATGTTCTTCTGCCTAGTCCTTTACTGTCCCCTTTATAAATACATTGGTGAAGTTGCAGATATTTTTGAAGTGTCGTCAACCGACACTTATTTCTCGTATATCTTCAACTGGCTCACGTTAGAATGAAAAGGTGCACTGGAGAACAACTAGGAGAAAATTAAATAACCATTAGACTGATGTACACGCCATTTATGGTCCTTTTATCCCTGCTGTTTTTACATTTCTTGCACTGTAAATGCTAAAGGGCCTGTCCAGCGATGCCTGTTTGGTTGTGAGTTGTGGCCCAAAGAGTCGTACCTTTTTCTGGTTGCCGCTGGATTTTCAACATGTTGAACATTTTCAGCGACCTGCTGCGACTATGGCAGGTGCCGGCAAGTTGCCGAAAAAATTGCGTACGTGGGACAGGCCCTTAATGATAGTGTAATCAATTTTCCAACGTCTGCCTTGTAGCTGATCAATAAGTCACTTCCACCGTAGCCTTAGTTATTTTCCAGCAATGCTCAGCAATGCAGTGAGACAACCTCTCCCAACACATTGCAACTAACTTCTTTAATTTCCGGAACGTCACAATTCCATTAGACATATCAGTAATAGATTTATCCACAGAAAGCAAGTTCATTTCCGGGAGGAGATTCAGTTCCGTTTATGTTCCTGTTATCATCTAATTAAATGATTTAATATAGTACGCTGCCATATCGTCCTATTCCACTCTGCCCCACTGTGACATTAAACTTTATCTGTGGGACTGATGCACGGCCATGCTGAGAACTATATTCTTCACTCTGTATCTTCCCCGCTGCTCTACCTGTTGTACTTGAGTTTGACTTGATTGTATTTATGTATAGTATTACCTGATCTGATTGGGTAACATGCAAAACAAAACCTTTCACTGTACCTCGGTACACACACATGCTGGAGGCAGATACAAAACTGAGCGGCACGGTGGCGCAGCGCCAGAGACCCGGGTTCCATCCTGACTACGGGTGCTGTCTGTACGGAGTTTGTACGTTCTCCCCCGTGGGTTTTCTCCGGGTGCTCCGGTTTCCTCCCACACTCCAAAGGCGTACAGGTTTGTAGGTTCTTTGGCTTTGGTAAAATTGTAAATTATCGTGCGTGCGTGTACTGGGATCACTGGTCGGTACAGACTCAGTGGGCCGAAGGGCCTAATTCCGCCCTGTAGCTCTAAACTAAACCTGACAATAATAAACCTAACATTGATGCACATCTAATGTTTACAAACTAAGTGAGAACTTTTGTTAACATCTTTTTATTAAAACTTGAAATTCAAACAATTTGAAAGATAGTTCTTCCACTTGTTCACTTTTTCTTCTTGCCCTACAATCCCATTTAAAAGCAGTGGGCCTGCATATCCCCCCACTGTAAAATCTGATTTCAGTTCCATTTTTAGTGTTGCAAATCTTCAATGGGCTGTGTATGTTTGCACTATGGACGGTTTACTACAGTTTAGCACGGTTATGATTGGAGGAATCTCCGCTAGATACAGTGGAAGTTAAACACTGACACCAGTGCTGAGGAATGGAGGTATTGTCATCTGGAGCTACATATTTATCAGTGAATTCCAGGTTTACTCCCCCACCCTGGTCGTTCTACCATTTCCACCTTTCACATCTTTGTATCCCTCTAGTTATCACACCTTCTCCAGCCAACAATGGACCTTTGTGGGCTCCACCCTTCCTGAGGTCATCTGTTGCCGCCCCTGATTTGTTCCGGCCTTTTCTCACCTCCACTTTATTCCTACACCCCCACCCCCCCACCTCTACTTTCAGTCTGAAGAAGGGTTCCAACCTGAAACGCCACCTATTATTTTTCTCCTGACTTGCTGAGTTACTCCAACATTTTGTGTCTATCTTCAGTATAAACCAGCGTCTGCAGTTCCTTCCTACACATCTATTTATTGGCAAGTAGGAATAACAGAAAACATTGTAAATTGATACGGAAATAATTGTATTTGTAACCCAACCAGCTACGATATACTCTCTGAATTCACATCCCATTCACTTTCATGTTCATTAACTAACATAGAACTCCCATGGCAAGTGACTGACAAAATCTCGCCTAGAATTAGCGTGATTTATTTCGTCCCTTTTTGTACCATTTTACTTCCAATGCTAATTGCATTCTCTTTAAATTCTATAACGTGTTTCCAGCATGTTTCCCTCTTTGCATTCTCATTCAAAGTTTCACACTTGGTATAGATCACATGAAATAAGCAATCAGATGTCGTACAAATAGATATTGATGTTATAAATGAGATGCCATTTATAATGACACCAGCAAGCCACCTTTTATTTACAGGGTGTACCAGTATTTAAAAGCAATCTAATGTGGTGAATTCTGTGAAATGTTTCCAATTAGTTATCTATCAAGTGAAATAAAGATTTTTAAACTTTGTTGCAACATGTGAGATTTTAGCAGAATCTATGAATAAATTTAGGATTGAATGCCACCTTGTATCAATCTAATCATATATTAAATCAAATAGAATTTCTAATATTTTTCACTATTGTAGTCCAGTTACAGAGTATTACTGATTTACTTCATCATATTATTGATTATTGTGCCTTTATCTTTATGTTATTGAGTTTGCGGGCCTGTTTAGCTGCAGCAAGTAAAATATTCATTGCTTGGTCGCTGGTTCATATGACAATTATACACACTTCACTCTTGACATTGCACACAACATTAACAGTTGTAGCCGGCTAACACGATTTTAAATGCTGCTAGTGTTGGAATATGAGAGTTGCAACTCCACATTCTAGCCTGCACAACATTGGAACCAAGCAGGACAGGCAGCTTCAGACTGGAGAAGGGTCTCGACCCGAAAATTCACCCAATCCTTTTCTCCAGAGATGCTGCCTGTTCCGCTGAGTTACTCCAGCCTTTTATGTCCATCTTTGGTTTAAACCAACATCTGCAGTTCCTTCCTACTCAACATTGCAACCATACTGGTGTGGGATTCTGAATGCGACTTTGGAACTGTAAATCCAGTGCTGGAGGAAACGATTAAAGTGTGGACAAATCAACAGCAGGAGGAGACTGCATTTGGCATTTCAGGTCTTGGAACTAACCCCTCTCAAAATGTACCCTCATAGGCTTCCCCTTCCCCAACCAAATCATCATTTTAATTAAAATGTTCTGTTTAAGTACGTCTAAAAATAAAATCAGCCAACTTAATTTTAAGGATATTTTTATTAACGGGGTTCAGAAGAGGTCTAGTTTGTAACTATCATTTGATGTATCATATTTATATATTTCCCGCTAATTTACGTTTCCCAAGTGTCTTGCATTTAGATATGAGTGTGTGCGTCAGACTTGATATGCCTTCTTTTCCATCTCTGTGTATAGATTTATACTCCGTAATCTCTAATTTTGCTTTGTCCACATCTCAAATGTATCTCGCCTTCTTGTGGACTTAATTTCCCTCATTTCTTTGTCACTCTGCTTATATCACCTTCTCCAATCAAATATAATACTTGCTGCAGAATCTGACAACGCTTCTGTCTATTGGTTTCTATTTTCTGCTGTTCTTATTGATCCCTTTCCCCCGTTACCCACCGTAATGCTGTAGAAGTTGAGGGGCCAATGGATTAGTGGCCAGATCATGTAGATGCTGCAACTGCCCATCTCGAGCACCAGTTGTGGACACAGAAACACAGTTAACATTTTGGGTCAAACAGAATTAATATCACAATTACTGTTAAATTTATTCTGTTTTTCTATCAGGTACGTTTCTGATCCAATAAAACGTAATGTATGTAAAAGGCTGACTGTTTCTCCGTCCACATATGCTGCCTGGACTGCTCTGTGATTCTAATATTTTCCATAGAGTTTATATTAACTCTTCAACGCAGCACCACAACAAATGGGGGTTGATTCTATTGATGCAATGAATAAATATATATTTAGGCTTTAGCGATACAGCATGGAAACAGACCATTTGGTCCACCGAGACCGTGCCGACCAGCAATCACCCCGCATACTAGCACTATACCCCACACACTAGCACTATACCCCACACACTAGCACTATACCCCACACACTAGCACTATACCCCACACACTAGCACTATACCCCACACACTGGCACTATACCCCACACTGGCACTATACCCCACACACTAGCACTATACCCCACACTGGCACTATACCCCACACACTAGCACTATACCCCACACACTGGCACTATACCCCACACTGGCACTATACCCCACACACTAGCACTATACCCCACACACTAGCACTATACCCCACACACTAGCACTATACCCCACACACTAGCACTATACCCCACACACTAGCACTATACCCCACACTGGCACTATACCCCACACTAGCACTATACCCCACACTAGCACTATACCCCACACACTGGCACTATACCCCACACACTAGCACTATACCCCACACACTAGCACTATACCCCACACACTAGCACTATACCCCACACTGGCACTATACCCCACACTAGCACTATACCCCACACACTAGCACTATACCCCACACACTGGCACTATACCCCACACACTAGCACTATACCCCACACACTGGCACTATACCCCACACACTAGCACTATACCCCACACACTAGCACTATACCCCACACTGGCACTATACCCCACACACTGGCACTATACCCCACACACTAGCACTATCCTACACACACTAGCACTATCCTACACACACTAGCACTATACCCCACACACTAGCACTAGCCTACACACACTGGCACTATACCCCACACACTAGCACTATACCCCACACACTAGCACTATACCCCACACACTGGCACTATACCCCACACACTAGCACTATACCCCACACACTAGCACTATACCCCACACTAGCACTATACCCCACACACTAGCACTATCCCACACACTGGCACTATACCCCACACTAGCACTATACCCCACACACTAGCACTATCCCACACACTGGCACTATACCCCACACTGGCACTATACCCCACACACTGGCACTATACCCCACACACTAGCACCATACCCCACACACTAGCACTATCCTACACACACTAGCACTATACCCCACACACTGGCACTATACCCCACACACTAGCACTATACCCCACACACTAGCACTATCCTACACACACTAGCACTATACCCCACACACTAGCACTATACCCCACACACTAGCACTATCCTACACACACTGGCACTATACCCCACACTGGCACTATACCCCACACACTAGCACTATCCCACACACTGGCACTATACCCCACACTGGCACTATACCCCACACACTGGCACTATACCCCACACACTAGCACCATACCCCACACACTAGCACTATACCCCACACACTGGCACTATACCCCACACACTAGCACTATACCCCACACACTAGCATTATCCTACACACACTAGCACTATCCTACACACTAGCACTATACCCCACACACTGGCACTATACCCCACACACTAGCACTAGCCTACACACACTGGCACTATACCCCACACACTAGCATTATCCTACACACACTGGCACTATACCCCACACACTGGCACTATACCCCACACACTGGCACTATACTACACACACTGGCACTATACCCCACACACTGGCACTATACCCCACACACTAGCACCATACCCCACACACTAGCACTATCCTACACACACTGGCACTATACCCCACACACTAGCACTATACCCCACACACTAGCACCATACCCCACACACTAGCACTATCCTACACACACTGGCACTATACCCCACACACTAGCACTATCCTACACACACTGGCACTATACCCCACACACTAGCACTATACTACACACACTAGCACTATACCCCACACACTGGCACTATCCTACACACACTGGCACTATACCCCACACACTAGCACTATACCCCACACACTAGCACTATACCCCACACACTGGCACTATACCCCACACACTGGCACTATACCCCACACACTAGCACTTTCCTACACACACTGGCACTACACCCCACACACTAGCACTATACCCCACACACTGGCACTATACCCCACACACTAGCACTTTCCTACACACACTGGCACTACACCCCACACACTGGCACTATACCCCACACACTGGCACTATACCCCACACACTGGCACTATACTACACACACTAGCACTATACCCCACACACTGGCACTATACCCCACACACTAGCACTATCCTACACACACTGGCACTATACCCCACACACTAGCACTATACCCCACACACTAGCACTATACCCCACACACTAGCACTATACCCCACACACTAGCACTATCCTACACACACTGGCACTATACCCCACACACTAGCACTATACCCCACACACTAGCACCATACCCCACACACTAGCACTATACCCCACACACTAGCACTATCCTACACACACTAGCACTATACCCCACACACTAGCACTATACTACACACACTGGCACTATACCCCACACACTAGCACTATACCCCACACACTGGCACTATACCCCACACACTAGCACTTTCCTACACACACTGGCACTATACCCCACACACTAGCACTATACTACACACACTGGCACTATACCCCACACACTAGCACTATCCTACACACACTGGCACTATACCCCACACACTAGCACCATACCCCACACACTAGCACCATACCCCACACACTAGCACTATCCTACACACACTGGCACTATACCCCACACACTAGCACTGTACTACACACGGACTAGCACTATACCCCACACACTGGCACTATACCCCACACACTGGCACTATACCCCACACACTGGCACTATACCCCACACACTAGCAATATCCTACACACACTGGCACTATACCCCACACACTGGCACTATACCCCACACACTGGCACTCTACTACACATACTAGGGACAATTTACAATTTTACCAAAGCCATTTAACCTACAAACCTGTACGTTCTTTGGGTGTGGGAGAAAACCGGATCACCCGGAGAAAACCCACGCGGTCATGGGGAAAATGTATACACTCTGTACAGACGGCATCCGTAGTCAGGTTCAAACCCGGGTCTCTGGCGCTGTGAGGCAGCTTCTCTACTGCCACACCACCATGTGCTGATGTTCCCAATAGTCTTTCTGCATTCTGGAACAAGACCGTGGCTAATTATTGTTGATTAGTCTTTATCCTGTCTCTGCATTAGCATCCTCACTATGAAATCATCCTTATAATATCTTGTACGTGTCTTGCTACCATTGATTTAGATCAGTAATATTCCATGTCTGGCGGCTACCAATCTGTTTTATTCCCAACGTGCTGCTGTTGCAACCTATTAAAGAGGTGTTTTCAATTTGTATGAAAAGGGGAAATGTCAGTAGAAAAAGAAACGGTGAAAAATATGGAATTGCAGAATTTAGTTTGCTAGTTGTCTTTCCACACAACATCACAGGTGGAAGCTGTGCATTGGTGATCAGGTGTCGGGCCGTGTCTCGTCTGTGATTTAAAGTGGTAGACAAAAAGCATACATGCACACAACAAAAGCTTTCCACTGTACCTCAGTTCACGTGAATGGTCGCATACGCACTGCATGCTTACAGTGGGGTTCCAGCGTTTTTCTTTGCCATAAGGGTTTGTCAGCAATGCCAGCAGGACTCTGCAAAGGCCACATAACACGCTGGTGTCAGGCAGGTTGTTTGAGATCATTTGTTTGATTGATGTGCAATCTAGGGCCACAGGTGCTGCAGGCAGTCAAGTTTGATTGGGCCAGAATTCTGACCTGTCATCCTTAGTGATAATCTTTCAAAACTCTTTAGATTCTGGAGTAGTTCCTGAGGATTGGCGGGTAGCAAACGTAACCCCTCTTTTTAAGAAGGGGGGGAGAGAGAAAACGGGGAATTACAGACCAGTTAGTCTAACATCCGTAGTGGGGAAACTGCTAGTCAGTTATTAAAGATGGGATAGCAGCACATTTGGAAAGTGGTGAAATCATTGGACAAAGTCAGCATGGATTTACGAAAGGTAAATCATGTCTGACGAATCTTGTGGAATTTTTCGAGGAT
Source organism: Raja brachyura (assembly GCA_963514005.1). Next base: position 40,355,449 of record OY740807.1, on the reverse strand, counting down.
GTAACTAGTAGCGTGGATAGGGGAGAACCAGTGGATGTGGTGTATCTGGACTTCCAGAAGGCTTTCGACAAGGTCCCACATAAGAGATTAGTATATAAACTTAAAGCATACGGCATTGGGGGTTCAGTATTGATGTGGATAGAGAACTGGCTGGCAGACAGGAAGCAAAGAGTAGGAGTAAACGGGTCGTTTTCACAATGGCAGGCAGTGACTAATGGGGTACCGCAAGGCTCAGTGCTGGGACCCCAGCTATTTACAATATACATTAATGATCTGGATGAGGGAATTGAAGGCAATATCTCCAAGTTTGCGGATGACACTAAGCTGGGGGGTAGTGTTAGCTGTGAGGAGGATGCTAGGAGGCTGCAAGGTGACTTGGATAGGTTGAGTGAGTGGGCAAATGCATGGCAGATGCAGTATAATGTGGATAAATGTGAGGTTATCCACTTTGGTGGCAAAAACAGGAAAGTAGACTATTATCTAAATGGAGGCCGATTAGGAAAAGGGGAGATGCAGCGTGACCTGGGTGTCATGGTACACCAGACATTGAAAGTAGGCATGCAGGTGCAGCAGGCAGTGAAGAAAGCGAATGGTATGTTAGCTTTCATAGCAAAAGGATTTGAGTATAGGAGCAGGGAGGTTCTACTTCAGTTGTATAGGGTCTTGGTGAGACCACACCTGGAGTATTGCGTACAGTTCTGGTCTCCAAATCTGAGGAAGGACATTATTGCCATAGAGGGAGTGCAGAGAAGGTTCACCAGACTGATTCCTGGGATGTCAAGACTGTCTTATGAACAAAGACTGCATAGACTCGGTTTATACTCTCTAGAATTTAGGAGATTGAGAGGCGATCTTATAGAAACTTACAAAATTCTTAAGGGGTTGGACAGGCTAGATGCAGGAAGATTGTTCCCGATGTTGGGGAGGTCCAGGACAAGGGGTCACAGCTTAAGGATAAGGGGGAAATCCTTTAGGACCGAGATGAGAAGGACTTTTTTCACACAGAGAGTGGTGGGTCTCTGGAACTCTCTGCCACAGAGGGTAGTTGAGGCCAGTTCATTGGCTATATTTAAGAGGGAGTTAGATGTGGCCCTTGTGGCTAAGGGGATCAGAGGGTATGGAGAGAAGGCAGGTACGGGATACTGAGTTGGATGATCAACCATGATCATATTGAATGGCGGTGCAGACTCGAAGGGCCGGATGGCCTACTCCTGCACCTAATTTCTATGTTTCTATGTTAACCCACAAGGCATGCTTCTGGCTGCTCACAGGCCATGGCAATCTGCACATCGCAGTTCTGAAGAAATGACCCAACCCGAAATGTTGCCTGTCCTCAGTGTGCTGGAGTAACTTAGCGGGTCAGGCAGCATCTCTGGAGGACATGGATAGGTGACATTTCGTTACAGGCAGCATCTTTGGTATAAACTAGCATCTGCAGTTCCTTGTTAGTGCATATCGCTGTTATCATTTTATGCTTTTGCTCTCTGCTGTGTAGCTGTTAGATGGGCGAGCTGGTCCAGACTACTCATTGATGTCAATGGTTGGTTAATCTGTGATGGTTTAACAAAGTCTTCTCAGAGGCTGTCTATAGGGCAGAACCATCCGATTAGATATCTTTTGCGCATCGTATCCTGAAATGGAATATTGTTATTCCATTGTTGACCACAGAGCCCAACTTTGTCATCATACTTGATTTAATAATGGGTGGATCCTAATGCTGTTTCATTAGAATAATCTGCAGAAGGAATAATTTTACATTGCTGGTATTCTATTACATTAGGAACTGTTGTTCCAGTTTGTCTAATTTTTTCACCTCTCAGATGTACAAATAAAAACCTCTCTGGCATAGCGCTCGGTGATAATTTGCTGCAGTGAAAATTTTGATTTTGATTTGATTTTTGATTTTGATTTTGATTTTGATTTTATTACTTGTCATTCGAACCTCAGAGAGGCTGGAACGAAACTCTGTTTCTACAACCCATACAAACAGAACAATTCATAAAAAAACACACAAACAATTCAATTCACACAAACATCCATCACAGTGAATCCCCTCCTCACTGTGATGGAAGGCAAAGTCTGCTGCAGTGAAAATCCCAAAGGATTTGGCAGAGAGTTCAGTTTAGTTTATTGTCACGTGTACCGAGGTACAGTGAAAAGCTTTTGTTACGTGCTATCCAGTCAGCGGAAAGACAATATATGATTACAATCAATTGAAAGCTGGCTGCCTCCTCATTAAATCAATAGCAATAACAAGGTTTCCAAGGATAAAGGTAATGTTAACCTTGCTGATAGTTTTGTTTTTCAATTGATTTATCTTTATAAAGTTATGATGTGAACTGCTAAATAAAAATTATAAATAACAAATGTTCAGCTATGATTATGGTTAGGGTCAGGGTCTGAGGGTCGGTCGGGCTTGTCGGTAGGCCGATGGATGCTGTGGAGGATCGGTCGTCCGTCAGTCCGCCGGTGGATGGTGAGAGTGGCCGGGGTTGGGGTCTGCGAGGGGTCAGTCGGGCTGCCGGCCGGCCGGTGTTGCAGCCAGCGTGTGGCTGGTCTGACGGAGCCGGCACTATGGGGTGCTGAAGGCGGCCCGGGCGGTGTTGCAGCGAGCGTGTGGTTGGTCTGATGGAGCCGGTGCTGAAGGCGGCCCGGGCGGTGTTGCAGCCAGCGTGTGGCTGGTCTGATGGAGCCGGCGCTATGGGGTGCTGAAGGCGGCCCGGGCGGTGTTGCAGCGAGCGTGTGGCTGGTCTGATGGAGCCGGTGCTGAAGGCGGCCCGGGCGGTGTTGCAGCCAGCGTGTGGCTGGTCTGACGGAGCCGGTGCTGAAGGCGGCCCGGGCAGCGTGCAGGGCAGAGCTGCTCCCCACCATCACCACCACGGCGATCCAGAAGGGCATGCTGGCCGAGGTAGACTCGCTGAGCGGCCACACGTACGGAGCCCGCAGCCGGTCCCAAAGCAGCTCCAGCATCAGCCGTGGGCAGCTCTGGAAGGGGGGCAAGTTAGGCTTAGTATAGGGTTAGGCATTTTCCTCTCAGTGGAAGATGCCTTAGCCTTCCCCCAGCCTGGCACTGCCCCAGTCCCACTAAGGCTGTGACCCCCACTCTGCACACTGGCAGTCAGTGGGGTTCAGTAAACGGGGGAACCCACAGGAACTGCCCTCACCCATTAATTAGGCAGGTTCAGGAGCCGGACCTCTGCGGCACTCATTCAAAAAGCACACACAATTATATTAATGATATTATTTTTATATAACATAATTATACATAATTATATATGATTACAGTCATATTCACAAGTCATATGTGTGTAAAAATAAATATATATATATATATATATATATATACATACACACCATAGGCTCCCCATGGTGTAATATGAGCATTGGACACGAGATGGCACTTACTTTTTCAATCTCATTTTCTAATTAGTCTAATTAACGTGCAACGTTTGGCACTGACGAGTTATGACTTCCTTCTCAATTATATTTTATCTAAATCTGTGCCAAATTTCATGTAGTTCCCAGACATGGGTGAGGAAAGTTGATTTCTAGACACATTTTTGATGCTCGGCCCACAGCCTATACTTGAAAACTGAAATTAGAAATGAGACCGGCAACAACCTGAGAACAAATAATCAATGCTAGATCCCAGTTTTGTAGTTCCTTGTGTCTACACGAGATCCCAGCATCTGTAGTGCCTTTTCTACACATGATTCCAGCTTCTGTAGTTCCTTGAGGAAACAAATAATCTACACTGAAACAAACATTGTAATGCTGGAATATTAGTTGAAAGTATGTACAAGATGTAAAAATAAAACTAAAATGGGATAGAAATAAGGAAATACATTGCATAAGAGGTCATGACGCTAGTACAAGGCCACAATGAATCTGTTTAAGAAGCAGCAGCAGATACTGGAAAATCGAAGGTAGACAAAAGGCTGGAGAAACTCAGCGGGTGCAGCAGCATCTATGGAGAGAAGGAAATAGGCAACGTTTCAGGCTAAAACCCTTCTTCAGACAAATAATCTACACTGAAACAAACATTGTAATGCTGGAATATTAAGAAGAAGGGAGTCTGAAGGAGGGTTTCGGCCCGAAACGTTGCCTATTTCCTTTGCTCCATAGATGCTGCTGCACCCGCTGAGTTTCTCCAGCACTTCTGTCTAGCCGCAATGAATCTTTCCGCTAGAATGGGTAAAGAATGAAAAGATGACTATTTATTACAACAATGTCTTTATGGATTTGAAGCAAGGACAACTTTGAACTCAATTCTTCACTGAAGACATCGCAGCTATCTGTCTGTTGAGACTTACTGAGCCGACTGCCCCACAGACAGTGAATGATGTGCCAAATGCCAATTGCTGTTTGTCCGTCCAGTGACTTTAGCAGAGCTGGGGAAATCTTTGAGGGAGAAATCAAACAGATACATGAGTTAGATAGAGCTCTTAAAGATAGCGGAGTCAAGGGATATGGGGAGAAGGCAGGAACGGGGTACTGATTGCAGATGATCAGCCATGATCACAGTAAATGGCGATGCTGGCTCGAAGGGCCGAATGGCCTCCTCCTGCACCTATTGTCTATTGTCTAAACGACATGGAGCCACGTTGCCAGTTCATTCTGGTCCTCGAGGCTAACGTCTGTAACTTCCTATCCACAGCCTTGGAAATACTTTCACTAAAAGGACTGAGTAGTTAGAAAGATGGTTCACTGTTTCTGCAGAGTTTTAGTTTAGAGATACGGCGTGGAAACAGGCCCTTCGGCCCACCGAGTCCGCGCCGACCAGTGATCCCCGCACATTAATACATGCCTACACACACTAGGGACAATTTACACTTATAGCAAGTATACATACCCAAGCCAATTAGCCTACAAGCCTGTAAGTCTTTGTAGTGTGGGATGAAACCGAAGATCTCAGAGAAAACCTACGGGGAGAACGTACAAACTCCGTAGAGACAGCACCCGTAGTCAGGATTGAACCCGGGTCTCTGGTGCTGCAAGCACTGTAAGGCAGCAATTCTACCGCGCCTAGTGAGGAAATGGCTAGAAACACTGGCATAAGCAGCAAGTTGCATGCCTCATTACAAGAAGCATTCAGTGATCAACGAGCACTGTAGCTTTTTGCCGTGTTCAATAGTGCAAGAGGAATTTAATTTTTGATGTGGAAAATGCTCTGTGTCCTTGTGGGTTTTACTCGGTTGAAAGGCTCGGCAGACAGAGATGCAAGCACGAGCATTATGTTTCACCCATATCTCCCTCGGGAAGTTCAACAGCGAACAAAAACTACTAGCACAGCCAGGGAGAGAGACCATGTTGGATATTCCTGTGAATCTAAACGGCAAGTCAATAATTATCTTGTAAATGTAGACATGAACAAATACCGTCCAAACAAAGTCAGTGATGTATAACTGATGACCATGGACTGGAAGGAATTGCAATCTGTGCACATCTTTGACCACGTTTACATCAATTCCAGGCATCCAACTCGTCTAAATTAAAATAATAGATACATGGCTTAAAGCATTCCTGGCTGTCAGTCATTTTATTACAGAGAATGCAGGTGCGAAATTGAGTCTTGCCTTCCATCAGTAAATGTTAAGCCAGTGTTCAATTGTCTGCTGGAAAGTCACCCACCTATGGTGTTATAGAGTCATAGAGTGATACAGGATGGAAACAGGCCCTTCAGCCCAACTTGCCCACAGTGGCAAACATGCCCCAGCTACACTAGTCCCAGAGTGATACAGCATGGAAACAGGCCCTTCAGCCCAACTTGCCCACACCGGCCAACATGTCCCAGCTACACTAGTCCCAGAGTGATACAGCATGGAAACAGGCCCTTCAGCCCAACTTGCCCACACCGGCCAACATGCCCCAGCTACACTAGTCCCAGAGTGATACAGCACGGAAACAGGCCCTTCAGCCCAACTTGCCCACACCGGCCAACATGCCCCAGCTACACTAGTCCCAGAGTGATACAGCATGGAAACAGGCCCTTCAGCCCAACTTGCCCACACCGGCCAACATGCCCCAGCTACACTAGTCCCAGAGTGATACAGCATGGAAACAGGCCCTTCAGCCCAACTTGCCCACACCGGCCAACATGCCCCAGCTACACTAGTCATAGAGTGATACAGCATGGAAACAGGCCCTTCAGCCCAACTTGCCCACACCAGCCAACATGCCCCAGCTACACTAGTCCCAGAGTGATACAGCATGGAAACAGGCCCTTCAGAAGCTATGTCCCCTGGTCCTCGATTCCCCTACTCTGGGCAGGTGACTCTGTGCATCTACCCTATCTAATCCTGTCATGATTTTATACACTAAACATCGATGCAGGTTTAGTGAGTTGGAGGTTTAGCAGTTCTTAGGACAAAACTGCCTATCTTGCAGCAAACAAAATTGCTGTTAACAGGAGGTCTATTTCCAGATTTTTTTATAAAAAGCCACTAGTCAACCAAAGTCATGACAAAACAGCAGCAACCTCCTCCAATAAAAGCAGCATGATTTCTCTCACAAAAGGTAACGTCCTTGTATGTAGAAGTGAGTGCCAGTGATTTACAGCAGTGCTGTGTCCAAGTGTGATTTATCAGGGACATTATCCAATCAGCCCCATGTTTGTTATGTAGATGACCTATGCATTGTCCAATTCAACCATCTTCGCTTTAATTTTTGGTCCGCCATTGTGATTCTTGTATTGTAAGGTTGTCATATTAATGAACTAAAGGCACTCGTAAGTAATAATCCTGATCGGTGAGTTTGCAGATGATGTCGGTAGATACATACGTTATTGTCACGTACCATGAAGGTACAGTACACAAAAGAATCACCACAAGGCGTAAAATTACAAAGTACCCTTAAATATTGTTGCTCCCTTTCTCGTTCCCACCACCACTCACCCACCCACCATCACAGGCCCTACTTATTTTCAGCGTTCAATCTCTTCCCTTCAGAGAAGGTTCACCAAAATGATTCCTGGGATGTCAGGACTTTCATATGAAGAAAGACTGGATAGACTCGGCTTGTACTCGCTAGAATTTAGAAGATTGAGGAGGGATCTTATAGAAATTTACAAAATTCTTAAGGGGTTGGACAGGCTAGACGCAGGAAGATTGTTCCCGATGTTGGGGAGGTCCAGAACAAGGGGTCACAGTTTAAGGATAAGGGGGAAGTCTTTTAGGACCGAGATGAGAAAATCATTTTTCTCACAGAGAGTGGTGAATCTGTTGAATTCTCTGCCACAGAAGGTAGTTGAGGCCAGTTCATTGGCTATATTTAAGAGGGAGTTAGATGTGGCCCTTGTGGCTAAAGGGATCAGGGGGTATGGAGAGAAGGCAAGTATGGGATACTGAGTTGGATGATCAGCCATGATCATATTGAATTGCGGTGCAGGCTCGAAAGGCTGAATGGCCTACTCCTGCACCTATTTTCTATGTTTCTTTGTTCTCCTGCGGTCGGGGGCCTCGAGCTCTCCGTTGACGGGACGATCTTGACTCTCATAGCCGGCGGCGTTTGGGTCCTCCGTGTTGGGGCGATAAAGAGTGGAAAGAACCCGGAGCATCCGGATAAAAGCCACGTGGGTAGTTAGAGTACTAGTCGATCGCTGGTGGGCCAAAGGGCCTGTTTCTGCGCTTTATCTGTTTCTCTCAAGTCTAACAGTTCAAGATGAGAATGCAAAATAACAGTTTTGATTGTGATGCTTAGTTTAATGAGGATAGGGATGTAATGACAGTGACACATGGTCTAGGGCTAGCTGGTACCCAGGCGGGGATTTAGGCTGCAGCACAGACACTCTATTTAAAGTCTTTCATCATCTGGGGAAGAGGTTGCAATTCCAATGTCCCCGTTTGTTCACTTTTATTTGTTAACGTTAGGATGAAAGGTGGATCAGTAAGCATAGTTCAAAATTAATATTGCAAAACTGGAGGCCATTCACCCACTGTCTATGCCAGCTGCCGGCATTTTATTATTTATTATTGTCATGTGTACCGAGGTACAGTGAAAAGCTTTTTTGTTCTGTACCGTCCAGTCAGTGAAAAGACTCTACATGATTACAATCAAGCTGTCCACAATGTACAGAAACACGATAAAGGGAATAATGTCCAGTAGAGTCCAATTAAAGACACAAAAAGCTGGAGTAACTCAGCGCATCAGACAGCATCTCTGGAGAAAAGGAATGAGTGACGTCAGCTATTCCTTCTCTCCAGAGATGCTATCTTTGGCGTCTCGAAGATGCTATTCTGTTTAAACCAGCATCTGCTGTTCCTTCCCACACAAAGTCCATTTAAAGATAGTCCAATGAGGTAGATGGAAGGTTGGGACTGCTGTGATGTTGGTGATAGGATGGTTAGTAACAAGCTGTCAGTCCTTATTTTACCGGTAGCTCAGCACCTTATTCCCTCACATACCTTACCCTTAATTCTTTCACCCCCTGCCTACAAGGACAGTTCCCGGAATCCTATTGCCAGCGTGTCTGTTGGAAGAAACCAGCATCCTTGAAGCATGCCGGAAACCTGGTGACCCTTGTGTAACCACCATTCTTGCACTCTTCTACTTCATTATAATAGTGCTGATGTATGGTAGGAGTTTTACTAAATTCTTTGTATGAAAGTAATTACACTATGCCTTGGTACAGGTGACAATCAAGTACCGTTGAACCATTCCTGCTGGAAGGAGATACTAGAGATGGCAGATGCTGGAATCTTGACGAAAACATACCAGCCTGAAGAATGGACATGGACAGGATATTTCCACTAGTGGGAGAGTCTAGGACTAGAGGTCACAGCCTCAGAATTAAAGCACGGTCTTTTAGGAATGAGATGAGGAGAAACATCTTTAGTCAGAGGTGAATCTGTGGAATTCTTTGCCACAGATGGCTGTAGAGGCCAAGACAGTGACTATTTTTGAGGCAGCGGTAGATAAATTCTTGATTAGTACAGGTGTCGGGGTTGTGGAGAGAAGGCAGGAGAATGGGATTAGGAGGGAGAGATAGATCAGCCATGATTGAATGGAGGAGTAGACTTAATGGGCCGAATGGCCTAATTCTACTCCTAGCACTTATGACCTTATAAGAAGGGTCTGAAACCTGGAATATTGTCTGTCCATTCCCTCCACAGATGCTGCCTGGTCCGCTGAGTTCCTCCAGTGCTTTGTGTTCCACTTGGTGGAAGCTCGGGCAGTCAGAGTGAGAATATGGAAGCCCCACACACACTGCCCCTGAGCTTGGGATTGATCCCAGCTACAGTGCTACTTAGAGTGAGACCATGGGCTGTCAATTATTGCATTGTGACCCGTAACGTCATCTATTCCTTTTCTCCAGAGATGCTGCCTAACCTGCTGAGTTACTCAAACTGTTCTGTTTATCTTCATTGCATTGTTCTAAATACTAAAAATAAGATTACATATTTCATCCCATTCATCTTTGAGTTTTGAAACCGTATTAGGAGCACACACTCCTTTATTAGATGACTGCAGAAACATTGTTGGAGTATTCAAGATGTGCTATTCATTCCAGGCCCGGAGCTTGACATATGACAGTGATGTTTAAATGACGTGTATTGAACCACCATCAGTCTGTGGTGGCCGGTGCCATCTTCCACACTGCCGTGTGCAGGGGCAGCAGGGCAAAGGTCATGGACACCAACAGGATCAACAAGCTCATCAGGAAGGCTGGCTCTGTCCTGGGGGTGGAGTTGGGTTCAATGGAGGTTGGTCTTGCAGGGGTGGATGCTTCTCAAACTGCAGAGCATCCTGGGCAATGCAGCTCACCCTGTCCATGATCAGTCTGAAGAAGGGTCTCGACCCGAAACATCACCCATTCCTTCTCTCCAGAGATCCTGTCCATCCCGCTGAGTTACTCCAGCATCTTGTGTCTGTCCTCCATGACACACTGGTCAACCAATGGAGCACCTTCAGCAACAGACCGGCTCCACCAAGATGCAGGACAGAATGACACAGGAGATCCTTCTTCCCTGTGGCTATCAAAGCGTACAACTACTCCCCCTTCAGTCGTGGGGTAGACTGACTCACCTTCCCCTCTCCAATCTTTGCACCCCCCCAATTCTGGGCTTTCCACTCGTCACCTTGGTTTCATGTTTCATGTATCTTGTGCTTTATAGCTGCTGGTGGCCAGTTTCCCTCCTGGGATAAATACAGTTCTATCATATCAAATTTATGGAATGGAGGAATATTGATCACGTGCGGGCAGAGGAAATCAGTTTAACTTGGATCACGTTCTGCATGGATGTGGGCTTGAGGGTTTCATCTCTCGCTGGACTATTCTACGTCTGGGAAAGGAATGCCGGAGCCATTTGTATTTGTAGCTGTTTTTGCCTTTGTCTATCTGGTCTCTCTTGCAGCCCTATCACCCACCCACCAACCCTCTCTCCCTCCCACCCTCTCTCCGCCCCACCCATGTCTCCCGTTTCAGTTTACAGATTTGTCTAATTCTAGAGTTCTAGAATTTCTGGTCCACAGTTGGTCCAGCACACAGTCAGTGCCTGTCAGTTGCTGCTTTAATCTATTTCTGCGCATGCCTTCATTTACTAGAATGGAATAAAAGACGCTCTGCTCTGTTTTCACTAACAGTGGCAAATCCAAACTATATTTATTTTTTAATTGTCCTGTTTTATTTCTCATGTGATTTATGACCCACTGAACATTTATTTTTTCACATTTGGTTGCGCGATCTCTTGTGGGCTTACAAATTAAGTAGAATTATTGCTTAAATTAATAAGGTAATAAAGCATTGAATGCGATTAATTTGTAATAGATTGAGGTATGTTTCAAAGTAAAAGGTTATGCAATTTTGGATGTCAAGTTGGTGTCACGGTGGCACAGCGGTAGAGTTGCTGCCTCACAGCGCCAGAGACCCGGGTGCTGTCTGTATGGAGTTTGCACGTTTCCCCGTGACCTGCATGGGTTTCTCCTTCCACACTCCAAAGACATGCAGGTTGTGAGTTAATTGGCTTTGCCCCTGGTGTGGAGGAATGTGCCGGTGATGGGCGGTCGGCACGGATTCGGTTGGCTGAAGCACCTGTTTCCAAGCTGTTTTTCTGAAGTCACCTGTTCAAGTGGGGGGGGGGGGGAAAGGAGACACGCTGTTGCCTTGATATGTAAGAAATTGCCCGAGGTGGAACATGCCGCCCAGTGCTGCTATTTCCTACGTTCTTACGTTGTCACAAGAAAGAAATCAACACCCCACGGACATCTGGACCATGCCTGTGACACCTCACCTGCGTCATTGATATTCTGGAGGGGGTGAAGGAAGGAATGGCGAGCCGTTTGGATTTAGCAAAGTAGTTCATCTTGGGTCTTGTGAGAATGGAACCTGCTCCCAGGCCACAATCACCAACCACCTCGCTGGTAAATAAAAATAGGCTCTATCTGTATGATTAATATCTTGCCTTTCTCGTGCATTCCACTGGGACACGGCTGCTGTCGGGAATTATGCATGTCGAAAGTACTACGCTGAATATATTTTTCAGGTGTCTGTAACGGAACAACTCAATGCTGAAACGGGCGAGATATTTTCACATTATTCATTTTTTTCCTCTTTTGCAGCTCAGATCGGCTGATAGAAGACACAATAAGGTAAGACCACGTGAGCCAATTTAGGCTTCTAGACTTTAGAGATACAGCACAGAAACAGGCCCTTCGGCCCACCGAGTCTGCATCGAACAATAATCACCATGTAGAAATGACAGCAGTGTTTATACATATCCCCCCCATTTCAGGCACCATAATGTTTGGGACACAACAATGTGATGTAAATGAAAGTCGTCATGTTTAGTGTTTTGTTGCATGTCCTTTGCATACAATGACTGCTTGAAGTCTGCGATTCATGGACATCACCAGTTGCTGGGTGTCTTCCCTGGTGATGCTCTGCCAGGCCTGTATTGCAGCCATCTTTAGCTTATGCTTGTTTTGGTGGCTAGTCCCCTTCAGTTTTCTCTTCAGCATATAAAAGGCATGTTCAATTGGGTTCAGATCGGGTGATTGACTCAAGAATTAACCATTTTTTAGCTTTGAAAAACTCCTTTGTTGCTTTAGCAGTATGTTTGGGATCATTGTCTTGATGTAGAATGAACCGTTGGCCAATGCATTTTGAGGCATTTGTTTGATCTTGAGCAGATAGGGTGTGTCTATACACTTCATCATGCTACTACCATCAGCAGTTGTATCATCAATGAAGATAAGTGAGCCAGCACCTTCAGCAGCCATACATACCCAGGCCATAACACCCCCACCACCATGTTTCACAGATGAGGTGGTATGCTTTGGGTCTTGGGCAGTTCCTTCTCTCCGCCATACTTTGCTCTTGCCATAACTCTGATATAAGTTAATCTTTGTCGCACACGGTATTGGGGGTTCAGTATTGATGTGGATAGAGAACTGGCTAGCAGACAGGAGGCAAAGGGTAGGAGTAAACGGGTCCTTTTCAGAATGGCAGGCAGTGACTAGTGGGGTGCCGCAAGGCTCAGTGCTGGGACCCCAGCTATTTACAATATATATTAATGATTTGGACGAGGGAATTCAATGCAACATCTCCAAATTTGCAGATGATACCAAGCTGGGGGGTATAGTTAGGTGTGAGGAGGATGCTTGGAGGCTGCAGGGTGATTTGGATAGGCTGAGTGAATGGGCAGATGCATGGCAGATGCAGTACAATGTGGATAAATGTGAGGTTATCCACTTTGGTGGCAAAAACATGAGGGTAGACTATTATCTGAATGGTGGCAGATTAGGTAAGGGGGAGATGCAACGAGACCTGGGTGTCATGGTACACCAGTCATTGAAAGTAGGCATGCAGGTGCAGCAGGCAGTGAAGAAAGCAAATGGTATGTTAGCATTCATAGCGAAAGGATTTGAGTATAGGAGCAGGGAGGTTCTACTGCAGTTGTACAGGGTTTTGGTGAGGCCACACCTGGAGTACTGCGTACAGTTTTGGTCTCCAAATCTGAGGAAAGACATCCTTGCCATAGAGGGGGTACAGAGAAGATTCACCAGACTGATTCCTGGGATGTCAGGACTTTCATATGAGGAAAGATTGGATAGACTCGGTTTGTACTCGATGGAATTTAGAAGATTGAGGGGGGATCTTATAGAAACCTACAAAATTCTTAAGGGGTTGGACAAGCTAGATGCTGGAAGATTGTTCCCGATGTTGGGGGAGTCCAGAACAAGGGGTCACAGTCTAAGGATAAGGGGGAATTCCTTTAGGACCGAAATGAGGAAAACATTCTTTACACAGAGAGTGGTGAGTCTCTGGAATTCTCTGCCACAGAAGGTAGTTGAGGCCAGTTCATTGGCTATATTTAAGAGGGCGTTAGATGTGGCACTTGTGGCTAAAGGGATCAGGGGGTATGGAGAGAAGGCAGGTACGGGATACTGAGTTGGATGATCAGCCATGATCACAATGAATGGCGGTGCAGGCTCGAAGGGCCGAATGGCCTACTCCTGCACCTATTTTCTATGTTTCTATGTTTCATCTGTTCACAAGACCTTTTTCCAGAACTGTGGTTGCTCTTTTAAGTACTTCTTGGCAAACTGTAGCCTGGCCATCCTATTTTTGCGGCTAACCAGTGGTTTGCATCTTGCAGTGTAGCCTCTGTATTTCTGTTCATGAAGGCTTCTGCGGACAGTGGTCATTGACAAATCCACACCTGACTCTTGAAGAGTGTTTCTGATCTGTCGGACAGGTGTTTGGAGATTTTTCTTTATTATAGAGAGAATTCTTCTGTCATCAGCTGTGGAGGTCTTCCTTGGCCTGCCAGTCCCTTTGCGATTAGTAAGCTCACCAGTGCTCTCTTTCTTCTTAATGATGTTCCAAACAGTTGATTTTGATAAGCCTAATGGGCCTAGGCGGCTGCCAGCGACTAGGACAATGAAATTCACCGAAGTCAGCACCGGCGACAACCTACGTTAACCTGGCGACAATTTTTCGGCAATCGCAGAAGTGGGGTAGACCCATTAGGTTTGGCTGATGTCTCTAACGGTTTTATACGTGTTTCTCAGTCTCATGATTGCTTTGTTGACTTTCATTGGAACAACTTTGGTCCTCTTGTTGAACAGCAATCAAAGTTTCCAAAGAGGATGAAAAGACTGGAGGAAAGACTAGGTGCTGAGAGCTCTCTTATACCTACATTAAGGAGACAATTAAACACACCTGGGCAATTACAAACACCTGTAAAGCCATGAGTCCCAAACATTATGGTGGCCTGAAATGGGGCGGACTATGTATAAACACAGCTGTAATTTCTGCATAGTGAAACCAAAATGTATAAAAATACCCTTTAATAATATCTGACAATGTGCACTTTAATACATGTGATTTTTTTTCTATTACAAATCTCAAATTGTGGAGTACAGAGACAAATAAGTAAATGATGGGTCTTTGTCCCAAACATTATGGAGGGCATGTACAATTATACATAATTGTATAAGGAGTAAGAGTGTTGTAAAAACAAGCCTGAAGGCTTTGTGTCTCAATGCGAGGAGCATTCGTAATAAGGTGGATGAGTTGAAGGTGCAGATAGCGATTAATGACTATGCTATAGTTGGAATCACGGAGACTTGGCTCCAGGATGACCAAGGCTGGGAGCTGAACATCCAGGGATATTCAATATTCAGGAGGGATAGACGAAAAGGAAAAGGAGGTGGGGTAGCGTTGCTGGTGAGAGAGGAGATTAATGCAATAGAAAGGAAGGACATTAGCGTGGAGGATGTGGAATCGATATGGGTAGAGCTGCGAAACTCTAAGGGGCAGAAAACGCTAGTGGGAGCTGTGTACAGGCCACCTAACAGTAGTATTGGAGTTGGGGATGGCATCAAACAGGAAATTAGAAATGCATGCAACAAGGCTAACACGGTTATAATGGGTGACTTCAATCTGCATGTAGATTGGGTGAATCAAATTGGCAGGGGTGCTGAGGAAGAGGATTTCCTGGAATGTATGCGGGATAGTTTTCTCAACCAACATGTGGAGGAACCAACGAGAGAGCAGGCTATTCTAGACTGGGTATTGAGTAATGAGGAAGGGTTAGTTAGCAGTCTTGTTGTGCGTGGCCCCTTGGGCAAGAGTGACCATAATATGGTTGAGTTCTTCATTAGGATGGAGAGTGACAAAATTAAGTCAGAAACAAGGGTTCTGAACTTGAACAAAGGTAACTTTGAAGGTATGAGATGTGAATTGGCCAAGATAGACTGGCAGGTGATTCTTAATGGGTTGACAGTGGATGTGCAATGGAAGGTATTTAAAGACTGCATGGATGAAGTACAAAAGTTGTTCATACCAGTTTGGCAAAAGAATAAATCGGGGAAGGTGGTGCATCCATGGATAACAAGGGAAATCAGGGATAGTATAAAAACAAAAGATGAGGCATACAAATTTGCCAGAAAAAGCAGCCTACCGGAGGACTGGGAGAAATTCAGAATCCAGCAGAGGAGGACAAAGGGCTTAATTAGGAAAGGGAAAATAGATTATGAAAGGAAACTGGCAGGGAACATAAAAACTGACTGCAAAAGTTTTTATAGATATGTAAAGAGAAAGAGACTAGTTAAAACAAATGTTGGTCCCTTGCAGTCAGAAACAGGTGAATTGATCATGGGGAACAAGGACATGGCAGACCAATTGAATAACTACTTTGGTTCTGTCTTCACTAAGGAAGACATAAATAATCTGACGGAAATAGCAGTGGAACGGGGGTCAAATAAGATGGAGGAACTGAGTGAAATCCAGGTTAGCCGGGAGGTGGTGTTGGGTAAATTGAACGGATTGAAGGCCGATAAATCCCCAGGGCCAGATAGTCTGCATCCCAGAGTACTCAAGGAGGTAGCCACAGAAATAGTGGATGCATTAGTGATAATTTTTCAAAATTCCTTAGATTCTGGAGTAGTTCCTGAGGATTGGAGGGTAGCTAATGTAACCCCACTTTTTAAAAAAGGAGGGAGAGAGAAAGCGGGGAATTACAGACCAGTTAGTCTAACATCGGTAATGGGGAAACTGCTAGAGTCAGTTATTAAAGATGGGATAGCAGCGCATTTGGAAAGTGGTGAAATCATTGGACAAAGTCAGCATGGATTTACGAAAGGTAAATCATGTCTGACAAATCTGATAGAATTTTTCGAGGATGTAACTAGTAGAGTGGATAAGGGAGAACCAGTGGATGTGTTATATCTAGACTTTCAGAAGGCTTTCGACAAGGTCCCGCATAAGAGATTAGCATACAAACTTAAAGCACACGGTATTGGGGGTTCAGTATTGATGTGGATAGAGAACTGGCTAGCAGACAGGAGGCAAAGGGTAGGAGTAAACGGGTCCTTTTCAGAATGGCAGGCAGTGACTAGTGGGGTGCCGCAAGGCTCAGTGCTGGGACCCCAGCTATTTACAATATATATTAATGATTTGGACGAGGGAATTCAATGCAACATCTCCAAATTTGCAGATGATACCAAGCTGGGGGGTATAGTTAGGTGTGAGGAGGATGCTTGGAGGCTGCAGGGTGATTTGGATAGGCTGAGTGAATGGGCAGATGCATGGCAGATGCAGTACAATGTGGATAAATGTGAGGTTATCCACTTTGGTGGCAAAAACATGAGGGTAGACTATTATCTGAATGGTGGCAGATTAGGTAAGGGGGAGATGCAACGAGACCTGGGTGTCATGGTACACCAGTCATTGAAAGTAGGCATGCAGGTGCAGCAGGCAGTGAAGAAAGCAAATGGTATGTTAGCATTCATAGCGAAAGGATTTGAGTATAGGAGCAGGGAGGTTCTACTGCAGTTGTACAGGGTTTTGGTGAGGCCACACCTGGAGTACTGCGTACAGTTTTGGTCTCCAAATCTGAGGAAAGACATCCTTGCCATAGAGGGGGTACAGAGAAGATTCACCAGACTGATTCCTGGGATGTCAGGACTTTCATATGAGGAAAGATTGGATAGACTCGGTTTGTACTCGATGGAATTTAGAAGATTGAGGGGGGATCTTATAGAAACCTACAAAATTCTTAAGGGGTTGGACAACTAGATGCTGGAAGATTGTTCCCGATGTTGGGGGAGTCCAGAACAAGGGGTCACAGTCTAAGGATAAGGGGGAATTCCTTTAGGACCGAAATGAGGAAAACATTCTTTACACAGAGAGTGGTGAGTCTCTGGAATTCTCTGCCACAGAAGGTAGTTGAGGCCAGTTCATTGGCTATATTTAAGAGGGCGTTAGATGTGGCACTTGTGGCTAAAGGGATCAGGGGGTATGGAGAGAAGGCAGGTACGGGATACTGAGTTGGATGATCAGCCATGATCACATTGAATGGCGGTGCAGGCTCGAAGGGCCGAATGGCCTACTCCTGCACCTATTTTCTATGTTTCTATGTTTCTATGGCACTGTAAAGAGTTCACCCAATTTACATATTTTAGAATTAATAGTAATTATGTTGTTTTAAATGGTTCTTGGTGTTCCTGAATTTTTAATTTGCTTTTAAATGCAAGTTTTAATATTTTAAAAGTATGATTAATGTTTAATAGGCTTTAAACATTTTTCAACATTTATGAATGTCAGAGAGACCACTTTGACTTGTTCCTGAGCCTGGAGCCGCAGCTTAGTCGGTGATAAAAGTGTTCCTTAGGGACAAACTTGCCTTTGCAGCAACTGGGCCCTGTGTTCCAGAAGATGAGATGAGCTTTGTGGAAGACGTGTCTGTTGGTCATCGTGGGCAGCATGATGGTCACAAAGGTGGCCCAGACCCAATTTTACAATGGTTCACAATCTTACAACCCACTGTGTGAACATTGGTAACCAAGCCTCTCCCACTTTCTTCCCTGTGCCCCACTGAGATGTGTACCCACTCCTCCCTCCCCTCCCACCTATATTGTTTCCTCTGGCTTCACATTTCACGCCTCTTATATCTTTACCTCATACTTTCAACCTCCCACCTGTATCCACCTATCACTTGCTAGACTTTGTCAGTCAGTCTGAAGAAGGGTCCTGGCCCAAAACGTCACCCTTGAGATGTTGCCTGACCCGCTGAGTTACTCCAGCACTCTGTGAAACGTCACCTATCCATGATCTCCACAGATGCTGCCTGACCCACTGAGTTACTCCAGCACTCTGTGAAACGTCACCTATCCATGTTCTCCACAGATGCTGCCTGACCCGCTGAGTTACTCCGGCACTCTGTGAAACGTCACCTATCCATGTTCTCCACAGATGCTGCCTGACCCGCTGAGTTACTCCAGCACTCTGTGAAACGTCACCTATCCACGTTCTCCACAGATGCTGCCTGACCCGCTGAGTTACACCAGCACTCTGTGAAACGTCACCTATCCATGTTCTCCACAGATGCTGCCTGACCCGCTGAGTTACTCCAGCACTCTGTGTCTTTTAAAAAAATGTAAAATAATGTATTTTTCTTCATCTTCACAACAGTAATCTTTCTCAGTATAGTATGACTTGTCAAAATCTGAGTTGTAGCATAAAGGCTGCTATTCTCAGAGTTACACATGGAGCAGAAATAAGGGCAGGAACTGCTGGAAAATCTCTGCTGGTCAGACAGCATCTGTGGAAAGAGAAGCATCAACGTTGTAGGTTAGAGCAGAAGGGGATAGGTTTGTGTGCAGCACTGAGAACATCATGCAATGCTTGGTCTCATTTCATTTGCCAAATGTCTCTGTTTGCTCCCTTTCTCCACCTGCTCATAAATGAAACCTCTGATGTGTGCTCCCAACTATCACTGTGCAGCTAAAACCTTCCACTGCTCTGCAATACAAGATTTATTGATGTAACGAGGGGGAGCATCCCTTGCCAAGCCGGCGATGGATCATCTCCCCAGGCCGCTGCGACAACACTCTACATCATAGCAAACACATATCAAACTGTTAGCATTTACAACATTAACTCTGCAAAGAAGTCAACAACAACTCGAGTGTCTTCATCAGTTTTTGGTTTTCTTATTCCAAATATCAGTCGGAAATCCTAAGGAATGATTGCTACTAAACCTTTAGCAAATTAGCGCTGAAGTAATTG
Organism: Raja brachyura; assembly: GCA_963514005.1. The sequence goes on along the minus strand of OY740807.1, from coordinate 40,336,437 downwards.
AATTCTCTGGGAGAGAAGTTGGCTAATTAATCCCAGTAGCCATATCCTTGCTGAAACCACAAGTCTTAAACCACATGTAATAAAATGCAACAGCAGAGGCTGCTTTATTACCAAAGAAAGTGCTGGAGTAACTCAGCGGGTCAGGCAGCATCTGTGGAGAACATGGATAGGTGACGTTTCACTGAGTGCTGGAGTAACTCAACGGGCCAGGCAGCATCTGTGGAGAACATGGATAGGCTTCGGGTCAGAACCCTTCTCCAGACTAATTGTAGGGGGGACGGGACTGGAAGTAAGAAAAGAATCAAGGCTGGCAACAGATGAGCTCAGCCAGGGAGGTTCCCTGATAGGCTGCATGTTGGCCAGGTACGGTGGGATCCCAAGGGGGTACATCATTGCGAAGGTTGGAACTGGATAACCAACCAGATAGAGGGGTGGAGATAGAGGGGAAGGGGGAGGGAGGTGTTGGTAAAAGTTTCCTAAAATGAGAGAATTCAGCTGTTGGGGTGTAAGCTACCCAAGCACAATGTGAATGATGATGAATAAGTTTATTGGCCAAATATTCACATACAAGGAATTTGCCTTGGTGCTCTGCCCGCAAATGACAACATGACATACAGTGACAGTTACGAATGACACATAAAACACTAAACATTAATAATAAAACACCATAAAATACCAGAGCAAAAAGAGGCTGCAGTTTTTTGGCTGTTGAGTAGAGCTACTACTCGTGGATAAAAACTGTTTTTATGTCTGGCTGTGGCAGCTTTGACAATCCGGAGTCGCCTTCCAGAGGGAAGTGATTCAAAGAGTTTGTGGCCAGGGTGAAAGGGGTCAGAGATGATCTTGCCCGCTCGCTTCCTGGCCCTTGCAGTGTACAGTTCATCAATGGAGGGAAGGTTGCAGCCAATAACCTTCTCTGCTGATCGGACGATTCGCTGCAGCCTCCAGGTGTCGTGCTTGGTGGCTGAGCCAAACCAGACCATGATGGAGAAGGTGAGAACAGACTCTACGATGGCCGTGTAGAATTGGACCATCATTGCCTGTGGCAGATTGTGCTTCCTCAGCTGCTGTAGGAAGTACATCCTCTGCTGTGCCTTTTTGACTGTGGAGTCGATGGTAGCCCCCCACTTAAGGTCCTTGGAGATGATGGTTCCCAGGAACTTAAAAGACTCCACAGATGTGACTGTGGTGTTGTTGATGGTGAGTGGGGTGAGGGGAGGGGGAGCTTTCCTAAAGTCTACAATCAATTCCACTGTCTTAAGAGCATTGAGCTCCAGGTTGTTGCGATGGCACCAGGACGCCAGCTGTGACACTTCCTGTCTGTAGGCAGATTCCTCCCCATCCTGGATCAGTCCAATCAGGATTGTGTTGTCCGCAAACTTGAGAAGCTTGACAGGTGCCTGTGGAGGTGCAGTCGTTGGTGTAGAGGGAGTAGAGGAGAGGGGAGAGTACACAGCCTTACGGTGCTCCTATGCTGATGGTCTGCGGGTCAGAGATGTGCTTTCCCAGCCTCACATGCTGCTTCCTGTCTGTCAACTCAGAAAGTTTGGAGTGTAGTAGCTCTGGCACAATGGTGTTGAATGCAGAGCTAAAATCAACAAACAAAATCCTTGCATAGGTCCCCTGGCTGTCTAGTTGCTGGAGGATGAAGTGCAGGCCCAGGTTGACTGCGTCATCCACAGATCTATTGGCCCGATATGCAAACTGCAGAAGGTCCAGCAGGGAGTTTGTGATATTTTTCAGCTTGGCCAGCACAAGCCTTTCAAGGGTCTTCATGACTACAGAGGTCAGTGCGACAAGCCTGTAGTCATTGAGACCAGTAATCCGTGCCTTTTTGGGTACAGAGACTATCGTGGAGAAAATATGTGGTGGTGTTCCTCCAATTTGTGTGTGGTACTCTGGCAATGGAGGAGGCCCAGGACTGAAAGGTCATGACAGGAGTATGGACATTGATTTCTCTAATTGTAGATAACTTCTACATACACTCTCTACCCCCTCCATCCCCCCCCCCCCCCCCCCCCCCCCCCCCATCCTCCACAGTTTGCAATGAGGCATCCCTCCTGAGATCTCACCAACCCTATCCACCAATCGGCCTATCAGGGAACCTCTGTGCTTGAGGTCATCTGTTGCCGTCCGTGTCCTGGTATTTTCTTGCTTCCAGTCCCCTCCCTACTTTAAGACAATTAGTCTGAAGAAGGGTCCCGACCCGAAACTTCTCCTATCCATCTTCTCCAGAAATGCTGCTTGACCCACTGAGCACTTTACATAGAGCCATTCAGTATGATCATGGCTGATCATCCAAGATAAGTACCCCGTTCCTGCCTTCTCCCCATATCCCTTGATTCTGTTAGCTCCAAGCTAAATCTAGCCCTCTCTTGATTGACCCATCAGACTTTGTGTCTGTTAAACCACTTTTGACAATTTTGTATTGATTTTACAGCTCAGCTGCTGACCAGACCACTGAAAGGCCACAGCTGTTAACCAAAGGAGTTTGATCCTCTTTGTGAATACGGCGATGTTTACTGCAAGCCTTTCATGTTTTGGTATTGGTTTTATTATTGTCACTTGTGCCGAAGACATCAGAATCTTTGTTTACCTGTACGTGAGTGAGTACAATCAGGCCACACACAGGTACAACAAGCAGTGCAAGAGGAAAATACCAGAGTGTAGAATATAATGTTACAGCGTTATAGTGTTACAGTTACAGCTTCAAGTATAGATTAAAAAATGCAAGAGCTGCAAGGAGGTAGGTTGGGAGATCGGGACTACACCTTGGCTAATGAGAGGACATTCAGTAGCTGATGACAATGAGGAAGAAGCTGTTCCTGATCTGGTGGTTCCTGCTATCAGGCTTTTGCATCTTCTGCCCAGAAGGAGTGAGACCTGGCAGCACGGTGGCGCAGCGGTAGAGTTGCTGCCTCACAGCGCCAGAGACTCGGGTTCCATCCTGACTACGGGTGCTGTCTGTACAGAGTTTGCACCTTCTCCCTGTGACCTCGTGGGTTTTCTCCGGGTGCTCTGGTCTCCTCCCACACTCCAAAGACGTATAGGTTAATTGGCTTCTGTAAATTGTCCCTAGCGTGTAGGGTTGCACTAGTGTATGGATAATTTGCGTGGACTTGATGGACTGAAGGGCCTGTTTCCCCGCTGTATCTCACAACTAAACTAAGAAGGAATGAGCAGACATGGTCTTTGATTATTTTGGCTGCTTTCCTGAGGCAGCATGAAGTGTACTGTAGATGGAGTCGGTGGTCTGTGTGATGGACTGGGCTAGATCCAGAACCCTCTGCAATGTGTTCAGCCCACTGAGCCCATGCTGACCAGTCATCACCCCATACACTAACACTATCCTACACACTAGGGACTATTCTGTAGCCAGAGCCAATTAACCTACAACATCTTTGGCGTGTGGGAGGAAACGAGCACCCAGAGAAAACCCACGTGGTCATGGGGAGAACGTACAAACTCCATACAGACAGCAGCCACGGTCAGGATCGAACCCGGGTCGCTGGCGCTGTGAGGCAGCAACCGTGCCGCCCCAAGTCATATAACACTAAGGAACTGATTAAACAAGAAACCACCTTATTAAATTTGAAGCAACTCAAAGCCTTGTTGGGCTTGAATGTAAATAGTTGCAAAGCTTACTGCAAGATTATTGCCTTTCAAATTTATATTTATAAATACACAATTAAGTTTTCACATCCCCTATTTTATTTCAGAAAAGAGGCATTTAAACCAAATCCTGCAATGGGCCCATTGATGAGACATGACAGAGTAATGTTATATTTTTGTACGTCTGTATTTCTGGCTAGAAAATGGCTTTGCAGATGGTGCTGGTTCAAGTGGAATTAGCAGAAATGCACACCTGATGAGCAACCTATCTACCTGATGGGAACTAATTTTGTCCCTTCCCTGTTAAGGTCATGAAGTAGTGTGATAGAATCAGAATTAGACCATTCGGCCCATCATGTCTACTCCGCCATTCAATCATGGCTGATCTGTCTCTCCCTCCCAACCCCATTCTCCTGCCTTCTCCCCACAACCCCTGACACCCATACTAATCAAGAATTTGTCACTCAGCCTTAAAAATATCCATTGACTTGGCCACAAAAGCCTACTGTGGCAAATAATTCCACAGATTCACTGCCCTCTGACTAAAGACATTCTTCCTCATCTCCTTCCTAAAGGAACGTAAAAGACATTTGATTTCAAAATTTCACCCCATAAATATGTTACATTTCATCATTTGCTGTCCCACAGGCAAGAGTGAATATTGTACTCAGTGGGTTGGAGAAAGAAGGTATTTTTAAACCAATAATTTGCTCATTAATCATGTCTGATGCAGCATTTTCCGTGCAGGAAAGAGAGACTGATAAACAAGGCTGCATTGAATCAGAGCAGCGAGTGCACATTTCACCACTTTATGGTGGCTACTTTAACACGGGCTATAGTCATTAAGATTAAGATCATTTAGTTACTTTCAAGACAAGATTAGGATTAGTTCCCATTTGTCTACATTTGACCCATTTCCTTCAGAATCCCTTCTGTCCAGATATCTGTCCACTGGTCTTTTAAAAGTTGTATTGTATCCACCTTCATCGCTTCCTCTGGCAGCTCGTTCCAGATACCCGGACTACCATCTGTGAAAAGTTGCCCTTGAGGTCCCTCTTAAATCTCTCCCCTCTCACCTTAAACTATACCCTCTAATTCTTTATTTCTGTCCCTCGTGGTCTTGTACACCTCAAAAAAGTTCACACTCTAAAGAAAAGTTGTCCCAGTCTATCCAACTAACTCTCCCTGTCATTCCCCAAAACAGCGATGTAATGCTGAGGCTCGATAAGGCTGGTCAGGCCACATTTAGAATATTGAGAGCAATTTTAGGCAGCATATCCGAGGAAGAATTTGTTGGTTCTGGAAAGGGTCCAGAGTAGTTTTACAAAAATGATTCCAGGAATGAGTAGGTTAACATATGATGAGCATGTGTCGACACTGGGGCTGTACTTGCTGGAGTTTAGAAGAATGACTGGGAACCTCATTGAAACATACAGAATAGTGAAAGGCTTGGATAGAGTGAATGTGGAGAGGATGTTTCCACCAGGAGGAGAATCTAGGACCAGAGGTCATAGCCTCAGAATTCAAAGACGTTCGTTAGGAAGGAGATGAAGAGAAACTTCTTGCCACAGACGGCTGTGGAGGCCACAAGTCAGTGGACATATTTAAGGCAGAGATAGATAGATTCTTGATTAGTACAGGTGTCAGAGGTTATGGGGTGAAGGTAGGAGAATGGGGTTAGGAGGGAGAGATAGATCAGCCATGATTGAATGGTGGAGTAGACTTGATGGGCCGAATGGCCTAATTCTACTCCTATTCCTTATGACCTTATAAATTCATGCCCACAAGTCCAGGAGAGCCTCGCACTGGTGCGGTCCCATTTGTCGGCATTTGATGCATATTGTTCTAAACCCTTCTTATCCAAATATCCGTCCTAATGAATTTTAAAAGCCGTAATTGTATCCGGATGAAAGGCATGAGAGTGGCATGGCAGTAGAGTTGCTGCCTTACAGCCCCTTTCCTGGGAAAAAGACTGCGTGCCTCTACAGAGTTAATTGGCGTTAGTAAATTATCCCTAGTGAGTGGGATAGTGCTAGTGTGCGGGGGTTGCTGGGCAGCCCGGATTCATTGGTCCTAAGGGCCTTGTTTCCACGCTGTATCTCTAAACTAAATTAAACTACCAAGTGGTATGGAATGATTTTTGTTTTACGATGAGCCTTAAAACTCAACACTGAATAGAAACTTGATAAGAGAGGGCAGCTTGTCTTGCTGCTGACTATTACCTTCTGGCATTGACTGGGCAGGCCTGCAAATACCTGGAGATATATGGAGGCATCAATCATTGTAGCCTTAAAAGGAAGCAATGTAGAAAGAGTTGCTCATAAAGGCCGCTGTCAGTCATGGAAGCTCCACGTAGTTTTAACGATCATTGTAGAGTCAGCAACATTGCTTTGTGTACAGTAATTGAAGATTATGTGACTATTGTAATTTTTAGTTAAAGATTTGTCTCATACGAATTGGAATTACATGGGTTCTCCCTCGAGATAACACAAAATAAAAATCTTTGGCTGTTATAAAGTCATAGAGTTGTACAGAACTGAAACAGGCCCTTCGGCCCAACTTGCCCATGCCAACCAAGATGCCCCATCTACACTCGTCCCATCTGACTGCGTTTGGCCATATCCCTCTGAACCTATCCATAATGCCAATATTGTTACTGTCCCTGCCTCAACTAATTCCTCTAGCAGCTCGTTCCGTGTACCCACCATCCTCTGTGTGAAAAAGTTGCCCCTCAGATTCCTATTAGATCTCTCACCTCTCACCTTAAACCTATATCCTCTGTTCTTGATGCCCCACTAGAAACATAGACAATAGGTGCAGGAGTAGGCCATTCGGCCCTTCGAGCCAGCACCACCATTCAATGTGATCATGGCTGATCATCCAGAATCAGTACCCCGTTCCTGCCTTCTCCCCGTATCCCTTGATTCCGTTAGCCCTCAGAGCGATATCCTACTCTTGAATACTCAGAGTAAATGGTCTGTACATTTGATTCCCTTACTCTGGGTATTTACTGTTCTTCTCCTTTGTGCTAAACTCATTTGTCGTGGGAAAATGGAGGATATGCTTGGAATACCGAGCTGGTCATCAGCTCTGCTGTTGGATAATTGAAAGCATATACTCACTCACCCAGGGACTATTGACCATATCACAACTACACATTGATAAATTGCTACATCAGCTCATTTTGTTCTTAACAGATTGAGAATGCAGATTTAGAAATAAGTGTCAAGTCTGCACATTTAGTAAATTGATGCTTAATTATTTTCTCAAAGTACTGGAGTAACTCAGCACATCAGTCCGTACGTGTGGACAACATGATAGGCAACGTTTCGGGCCTTCTTCTGATGAAGGGTCTCGACCCGAAACGTCACCTCTCCATGTTCTCCACAGATGCTGCCTGACCCGCTGAGTTACTCCAGCACTCTGTGAAACGTCACCTATCCATGTTCTCCACAGATGCTGCCTGACCCGCTGAGTTACTCCAGCACTCTGTGCCTTTTTTTTGTAAACCAACATCTATGGTTCTTTGCGTCAGTCTTAATTATTTCCTGTTCTTTTGAAGAGGCTGATGAGAAGGACAACAGACAAACACATGCATGGAGAAATGAGCAGCAGCCAGCATGTTTAGGCAAAGAGCATACAGACCATGGAGCACTGCAGTCTGTTTAATAGCTATGGCGTTCCAGCTTTGCCAAGCGGAGCCTAACTCAATACGAGCTCATGGTGTGTGCAGTTTGCTCGTTATGAGTCTCCATGGATTTTGTCAGGGCTACATTGAGGATGCAGGTTTATAAGGGGAAAAAAGTTTCCAATCTGCACATTTATTGAATTGATGCGGGACCAAGAGGTAAGTAAAGAAAAAGATGGATGGAGATTAATTTTGGGAAATGTAAAGGTTCGGCTGCCGTGGGAATTCCCGGAGTGCTGGAGCAAGTTGCATTTGTCAGGAGCAGGCTGCCGGAGGGTTTGAGTTTCTGCCAATTCAGCTGGGAGGTTGTAGCAGAATCAGCAAACTATTCTTAGCAATGATGTGTCTCCTTTCTTATAGCATCGCCATGGCAACAAAAGAAAATGTGACATCACAACGGGGAATGCTGAAGACAATACAAAGCAAAGTCAACTCCTTGGCCAGTATCCTTTTTAAAAACACTCATAGAAAGTAGGTGCAGGAGGAGGCCATTCGGCCCTTTGAGCCAGCACGGCTGATCATCCAAAATCAATACCCCGTTCCTGCTTTCTCCCCCCATCCCTTGATTTAGCCCCAAGTCCTAAAGGCAATACAATCAATCAGTTTTATTCATCACTGTGGTGGAAGGCACAAAATGTAGCCAGTCCACCTCCAATTCCCCCATCGCTGTGGGCGTCCAGATGTGCAGACAAGGTAAGGTCCAGGAAAGTCCTGAATCGGAGCCTCCGCACCGGAGACAGGCTTCAGGCCGGCCGTCAAAGATCTAAAGTCCCCGCTGCTCTGCAGCCAGAAGTACCACAGGGCCAGCGGTCAGGGATCCCCAGCGAGGGACCCTGCCCAGGATGGTAAGTCCACGCCACGCCCGCGGTAGAAGTAGACCGCGGGCCGGCTTTCGGAGCTTCTTCTCCCCTGGAGTCCCCAACGAGGGATCCCAGGCCCAGGGCAACACGCCGGCTGGAGCTCCGCAGTCCGCGGATTCAGGCTGCCACGGGCCAGCAAACGGAGCGCTCCCTTCAGGCCACCCCCGGCGAGGGCTCACCCGCTCCGCGACGAGAGTCCACACTGCACCCGCCACTGAAGCCCCGGGCGCGTCTCCGGGAAAGACCGCACTGATCCCCAATGTAACGCCATGGGGGAGGACACATGGAAAAGGTCGCCTCTCAGTGGAGGAGGCGACCAAAGCGGTTTCCCCCTTACCCCCCCACACCAACCCCCACACATGACACACAGAGAAACATTAAAAACACACTAAAAAAAAAGTTGAAAAAACTAACACGTTGCTGGCAGGGCAGCCGTCTCACAGCTCCCCCACCAACCTTCTAATTCTAAATTTAATTCTCTCTTGAAACCATCCAGTGAATTGGCCTCCACTGCCTTCTGTGGCAGAGAATTCCACAGATTCACAACTCTGGAAAGTGAACAAGGAAGGTATTCCTTGTAGTGCTGATGCAGGTTAGTGGACGCAAGTCACATCCGGGCGAAGTAACTGCACTCACTGGCTTCATGCAGAGTGTCTGGGGTCAGTGAGGGGGGGTCTGGGGTTAGTGAGGGGGGGGTCTGGGGTTAGTGAGGGGGATCTGGGGTTAGTGAGGGGGATCTGGGGTTAGTGAGGTGTCTGGGGTTAGTGAGTGGGTCTGGGGTTAGTGAGGGCTCTGGGGTTAGTGAGGGCTCTGGGGTTAGTGAGGATCTGGGGTTAGTGAGGGGGTCTGGGGTTAGTGAGGGGGGGTCTGGGGTTAGTGAGGGGGGGTCTGGGGTTAGTGAGTGGGTCTGGGGTTAGTGAGGGGGCCTGGGGTTAGTGAGGGGGGGTCTGGGGTTAGTGAGGGGGGTCTGGGGTTAGTGAGGGGGGTCTGGGGTTAGTGAGGGGGGTCTGGGGTTAGTGAGGGGGGTCTGGGGTTAGTGAGGGGGGTCTGGGGTTAGTGAGGGGGGTCTGGGGTTAGTGAGGGGAGATCTGGGGTTAGTGAGGGGGTCTGGGGTTAGTGAGGGGGGGTCTGGGGTCAGTGAGGGGGGGTCTGGGGTCAGTGAGGGGGGGTCTGGGGTTAGTGGGGGGTCTGGGGTTAGTGGGGGGTCTGGGGTTAGTGGGGGGTCTGGGGTCAGTGAGGGGGGGTCTGGGATTAGTGAGGGTCTGGGATTAGTGAGGGTCTGGGGTTAGTGAGGGTCTGGGGTTAGTGAGGGGGTCTGGGGTTAGTGAGGGGGGGTCTGGGGTTAGTGAGTGGGTCTGGGGTTAGTGAGGGGGGTCTGGGGTTAGTGAGGGGTCTGGGGTTAGTGGGGGGTCTGGGGTTAGTGAGGGGGGGTCTGGGGTTAGTGAGGGTCTGGGGTTAGTGAGGGGGGTCTGGGGTTAGTGAGGGGGGTCTGGGGTTAGTGAGGGGTCTGGGGTTAGTGAGGGGGATCTGGGGTTAGTGAGGGGGATCTGGGGTTAGTGAGGGGGATCTGGGGTTAGTGAGGGGGGTCTGGGGTTAGTGAGTGGGTCTGGGGTTAGTGAGGGGGATCTGGGGTTAGTGAGGGGGGTCTAGGGTTAGTGAGGGGGTCTGGGGTTAGTTAGGGGGGGTCTGGGGTTAGTGAGGGGGGGTCTGGGGTTAGTGAGGGGGTCTGGGGTTAGTGAGGGGGTCTGGGGTTAGTGAGGGGGTCTGGGGTTAGTGAGGGGGGGTCTGGGGTTAGTGAGGGGGATCTGGGGTTAGTGAGGGGTCTGGGGTTAGTGAGTGGGTCTGGGGTTAGTGAGGGGGGGTCTGGGGTTAGTGAGGGGGGGTCTGGGGTTAGTGAGGGGGGGTCTGGGGTTAGTGAGGGGGGGGTCTGGGGTTAGTGAGGGGGGGTCTGGGGTTAGTGAGGGGGGGTCTGGGGTTAGTGAGGGGGGGTCTGGGGTTAGTGAGGGTCTGGGGTTAGTGAGGGTCTGGGGTTAGTGAGGGGGGGGTCTGGGGTTAGTGAGGGGGGGGGTCTGGGGTTAGTGAGGGGGGGTCTGGGGTTAGTGAGGGGGGGTCTGGGGTTAGTGAGGGTCTGGGGTTAGTGAGTGGGTCTGGGGTTAGTGAGGGGGTGTCTGGGGTTAGTGAGGGGGGTCTGGGGTGAGTGAGTGGGTCTGGGGTTAGTGAGGGGGTCTGGGGTTAGTGAGGGGGGGTCTGGGGTGAGTGAGGGGGGGTCTGGGGTGAGTGAGGGGGGGTCTGGGGTGAGTGAGTGGGTCTGGGGTTAGTGAGGGGGGGTCTGGGGTTAGTGAGGGGGGGTCTGGGGTTAGTGAGGGGGGGTCTGGGGTTAGTGAGGGGGGGTCTGGGGTTAGTGAGGGGGGCCTGGGGTGAGTGAGGGGGGCCTGGGGTGAGTGAGGGGGGCCTGGGGTTAGTGAGGGGGTCTGGGGTTCGTGAGGGGGGGTCTGGGGTGAGTGAGTGGGTCTGGGGTTAGTGAGGGTCTGGGGTTAGTGGGGGGTCTGGGGTTAGTGAGGGGGGTCTGGGGTTAGTGAGGGGGGGGTCTGGGGTTAGTGAGGGGGGGGTCTGGGGTTAGTGAGGGGGGGTCTGGGGTTAGTGAGGGGGGCCTGGGGTGAGTGAGTGGGTCTGGGGTTAGTGAGGGTCTGGGGTTAGTGAGGGGGTCTGGGGTTAGTGAAGGGGGGTCTGGGGTTAGTGAGGGGGGGGGGGTTGGGGTTAGTGAGGGGGGGGTCTGGGGTTAGTGAGGGGGGGTCTGGGGTTAGTGAGGGGGGGGTCTGGGGTTAGTGAGGGGGGCCTGGGGTGAGTGAGTGGGTCTGGGGTTAGTGAGGGTCTGGGGTTAGTGAGGGGGTCTGGGGTGAGTGAGGGGGGGGTCTGGGGTGAGAGAGTGGGTCTGGGGTTAGTGAGGATCTGGGGTTAGTGAGGGGGTCTGGGGTGAGTGGATCCTTGGCTTGAAACCAAAGCAGATGTTTTGGACTTCAGGAGATTGCTTTGCTGGGCACTGTGGCGATGCATCATGTTTAAAACATCTGCTTTGGTTTCAAGCCAATGCTCCACAAAGTCACAGCTTTTATTACACAGTGTTTGTGTTACTTTAGCAAAGTGAGGCCTCACTTTCATACATTTCTTTTCCTTAAGTAAGTACTTGGATATTATCTGTAGGGAACGAATAATTGACACACATACAAACAAACACGTACATGCACACACACACACATACACACGCAAACAAACACGTACATGCACTCACACACACATATGCAATATCTCTGTAAAATGGAGATTCAATATAAGCCTGTTGTGAATGATGTGCTGGAGTAACTCAGCGGGACAGGCAGCATCTGTGGAGAGAAGGAATGGGTGATGTTTCAGGTTGAGACCCTTCTTCAGACAGAGTCAGGGGAGAGGGAATCTAGAGATATGAAAAGGTATAAAACCAATCAGAGCCGGCACCGATCACCAAGCAAAGGTGCGGTGAGTCTGGGTTAAAACGTGGTCGTAGAGTTTAGGAGCAGTGAGAGGTTGATGCAGAACTCTGATCAGAGAGAGGAGGAGAACTTCCTCAAAGTAGACATACCTCGAGGAGATGTCACAGTGGAGCAGACAAAATGTGTAGGAAGGAACTGCAGTTGATGGTTTATACAAAGTGCTGGAGTAACAGCGGGACAGGCAGCATCTCTGGGGAGAAGGAATGGGTGATGTTTTGGGTCGAGACCCTTCTTGAGACTGGGAGTCAGGGGAGAGGGAACTCGAGGCAAGAAAAGAAACAGAACAAATCAGAGCCGGCACCTTAATTATTTTCTGATAGTGTCGTGATGGCGATTGTAGATTGCTTGCAGATTGCTGGTGAATTGTCAGTGAAGATGGAGGGGGGGGGGGGGGGGGGTGGTAGTTGTGTGTGGGAGGCAGATTGTGCACCAATTGTTTAACAACCTGCAATAGGTACAAACTCACCTCACCATGACAAGTTGAATGTGTCTCCCCCACTGAGTACAGACAGCAGTGTATTGCTTTCTCCAAAGCCCCTGCTGTGATGAAGCAATAAGGCATCTTCATCAGCAGAACGCTGCAAATCTCATTCCCCATGCTGAGAAAGTATTTCAAAAACAAACAAATGTAGACAAACCCCTGACAAATATTTCCAGGAGCTATTGACAATTTAATAATGACATCTTACACCTGGTGCATCTTAAAATAAAAACACACACACATATTGAACTAACTTCCAATTTTACTCTGTTCAATTTGTGGCAAGGTTGTCGGCAGGTTGTTGCTGTTAGCGCCATTGGCACGTGGTGAGAGGGTTCGACTGTGAGATTGGAATAGAAAGGTCACAATGGTCTCCCGGTTGCCAAACACTTTAATTCTCCCCCCCCCCCCCCCCCCCCCATTCCCACCTTTCTGTCCGGGCCTGCACTGTCAGAGTGAGGCCCAGCGCAAATTGGAGGAACAGCACATGATATTTCACTTAGGCAGCTTACAGCCCAGTGGTATGAATATTGATTTCTCTGACTTCAAGAAATCTTTGTGTCCCTTCTCTCTCTGTCTCTCCCCCACCCTCGTCATTGTACTAGTCGTCATGTTGAGTCTCATTGTCTGTAACTCGTTTTCACCTAGACCACAGCTAATAATGGCCTGTAAATTTCTGAACGCAAAAGTTTTCAAGGGATATGGAGACAGAGTAAGAATATGAGAATAGGATAGAGAGGTTTGATGGGCTGAATGTCCTGCACCAGCTTCTGTGACTCAGTGATCTCTATAAGATTTAAAAAATAAGGGTCTTATTTGTGGTCTGTGCTGTGATCCTGTCTGGACCTGAGTGTGATTCATCTTGCAGTTCATTCATTAAAGCTTTTCACTGTACCTCGCTACACCTGACAATAAACAGAACTGAACTGAACAGTCGAATAGTTCTGAACACTTAAAATATTCATCTCCCACTGAAGCAGCAGTACATGAGAACATGTGATGCCCACAGACCCATGGTACATGAGAACGTGTGGGGCCCACAGACATGTGGTACATGAGAACATGTGATGCCCACAGACCCGTGGTACATGAGAACGTGTGGGGCCCACAGACCTGTGGTACATGAGAATAGTAAGATTGAACGAGAACTTACCAGTTCGAAGGTTGATCTTTATTTCATGAGGAGTCGAAGTGAGGGATTTCGTGAAGAGCCCGCCGGCGCGCATGCTCGACATACTTCAAAGTAGCGGCGTGGAATCACAGAACCCAATCAAAAGAAATGACTTCACATAGTAAGAATGAAAACGACTAAGATTACCAGATGAAGGTGATTGAGGGTTGGGCGAGGAGGGCACGAAATCCCTCACTTCGACTCCTCATGAAATAAAGATCAACCTTCGAACTGGTAAGTTCTCGTTCAATCTTACTATTTCATTTCGGAGTCACGTGAGTGACTTCGTGAAGACTTCAAAGCTTCTGTGATGACACGCCCTGGACCACGTCCATGCTGTCACACCACTACCAGGGATGGATGGGAGGAATAACGTGCTGACTAGTCCATACTGCAAAACAAATCATATTTATTAACAACAAATCAAAACCCCTTATTCGGGGACATCTCCACGTTCTTGCCCCGCATCTAGTACGGCTTCTGCGAACTGTAGAGGCGCAGCGACGGGCCGGTTGTAGAAACGCTGGAACACCACTTCATTAGCCCATCCTGCTGTGGCGAGAATATGGTCCATGGGCACCTCCATGACCCTCGCCGCCGACGTCGATGCAGCCCTGGTGGAATGAGATTTGAACACATTAGTGTCGATACCTGACTTACCCAAGACGACTCGAAGCCACCTGGATATCGTCTGTGTTGTCACTCGATGGTGAGGTCTCTTATGAGTGACAAGCAGGTATCTCTCCTTTCCTCTGATGCTTGCCGTCACCTTGACGTAGTAACGGATGTGGGAGGCTAAACATAGCCTAGCATCTGCGGGGTATGCCGGGAACTTCAGCTGCAGCCCTGTGCACCCAGGTCTATGCTGCTTTAGTAGCTCGTCAACAAAGAAAACTACTTCTGTGGGGGTAGACATCATTCTGTCGACACGTAGTTTATGGAGTGTCTGTACCCTCTGTGCTGAAGTCAGCGCTAGTAACATCACCAGCTTCATGGTGAGTTTGTCCAGCTGGAGCCCTTCCATGGGGGACCACGTCCTGAGCAGAGCTAAAACTACCCTGACATCCCAGGTGATATTGTAGCGTGGTGTAGGCGGATTCGTATTGAAAATACCCCGCATGAGCCTGGACACTAGCTTGTTGGATCCCACCTCAATATTGAGGTAGAATGATAGAGCGCTCCTGGCGCTGTTGATGGCACTGTAGCTTAAGTGTTCATCATGGTGCAACCCCGCGAGGAATTCCAGGACGTCGGTTATAGTCACGGCATCGTACGTGATGCGAGAGCGGCTGCAGAAGGCTTCCCACTTCCTGATATGAGAGCGGTATCTTTGCGTTGTAGACTCTCGGCACGACGCTGCAATGGTATCCATGGTCCGGGTAGAAAGGCCGTATCCAACTAAAGGCCGATTCAAAATCTGCAAGCCAACAAATTTAAATAGCCATGGCAGGGATGTGGCTCCCCTGAAACAGGGTGAGTAACTAATTCTGGGCTACCCTGCAAACGGACCCAAGGTTCACTGAGCGTGTCAAAGACCATCGGATACCACGGCTGTGTAGGCCAGTCGGGTATGATAAGGATGCCCTTGGCACCATCCATCTGAATTTTTCGTAATACCCGACTGATGAGGCAAAACGGAGGGAATGCATAGAAAAAGCAATTCCCCCAGTCTAGCGAGAATGCATCTAACGCTATAGCCCCAGGATCTGGTTCCCACGAGACGTAGGTTGGTACCTGATGGTTCAACCGGGACGCAAAAAGGTCAATGTCCGGTTTCCCAAATTTGGCTGTGATTTTTGCAAAAATTTCAGGATGTAACATCCATTCAATATTATCATTGAACTTGCGTGACCTGGCGTCCGCCACAAAATTAAGCTCACCTGGCAAATAGGTGGCTGAAATCCAAATGTCTCTCTTGACACACCAGAGCCAAATTGAATTAGCCAATTTATCACATGAAACTGACCTGGTACCGCCCATGTGATTTAAATACGCCACCGCTGTGGTGTTGTCTATTTGGAGCCGGACATGTGCTCCAAAGATCTTGGAACAATATGCACGAAGTCTGTGAAACGCTGCAAGCAGCTGCAAATAGTTGATCCCTTGTGATACCAACATTGTATTCTCAAGGGTATCCCATCGGCCCCCACAACTAGAATGTTGATTCGTAGCTCCCCAGCCATCAGAGCTCGCATCAGTTTGTAAGTATATCATCGGTTTCGCCTCAATAATAGTTTTAAACGAGTTACTAATGTGGCAAACCCACCATCGTAACTCATCCAATGCTGCAGGCGGCAGCTGCATTGATCGATCATAATGACCAGCATGCCGTCGCAGCGCAGCAATCTTGGCTCTCTGCAAGTTTTGATAATGCAGAGGTCCATACCGGGCTGCCGGAAACAAAGCCACAATCTTGCCAATGACAGTAGCTGTGTGACGAATCGATGGTATACGAGTATTGAGTAAATCTGTACACACCTGTGTTACCTCCTCAATTTTGTTAATTGGTATGGTGACTCTCATGCTAATGGAATTCACCTGGAACCCCAGATAATTAATTACCTGGGTGGGGCAGAACTTAGATTTTTCTGGATGAACAATGAACCCAAGCTGTTGGAACAAATTGACCGCAGCTGCAACCCCTTGTTGAGCTCATTCCAAGGTGTGTCCGATAATTAAAATATCATCTAAATAGGCCATAACGATATGATGTCGTTGTCTTAAATAAACCATAATTGGCTTCACCAATTTAGTAAATAATCGAGGGGCTGTGGTGAGCCCATTAGGCAACGCCCTATATTGCCACAGCTGGTCCATCCAGATAAATTTTAAGAACCTTCTGTAATATTTTTGCATGGGTACGGTATAGTACGCATCCTGTAAATCAATACATGCCATAAAGCACCCTTGTGAGATCAATGATTTGGCCATTTCAAACGTGTCCATTTTAAAATGAGTATATGTTACAAAGTTATTCAGAGTGGTCAGATCAATAATGACTCTACAGCCTCCATCTTTCTTAGGTCGGGTAAAAATATTGGAAACAAATTCAACGGGCTCATGAACCGTTTTCTCTATGACCCCTTTCTGTTCCAACCTTAAAATTTCCTTATAGCCTACGGACTGTTCCGCAGCCGTTAGTTTAAACATACGACCCGGTCTATGCTGAGACGGAGGGATGTCCCCATTAATAAACTCAATGCTATGGCCCTGAATATTCCGTAACACATACTCATCACTGGTAATATCACCCCATGCACCCGCAAACAACCGCAAACGCCCACCAACATGTGAGGTTAAACAAAGAGAAAAAAGAGAACCAGACCGCCTCACCTCTGTGGTTACCGGCGGTCCCTGACACGAGTGGGTGGACGTAGAGGTGCTGGGTTGGTTTGAGGTCGTGGCATCCTCATTTTCCATCTCGGCTTCTGCCGAGCCTGTCCTAAAAAAGACCCCTGTGGTTGGGGTGGTTGATATCGGTTTGGAGCTGGAGGGTAATTCCTGGTAGACGTGCTGGCAGACCCTCGTGAGCGGCCAAGCGGAGCTTTGGAGCTCGATGGCGTGGGGGCACTCTGAGAGCGCATGAGCCCCACGGTCTTGGCTTGTTCATCAAGCTCTCTGACCCTTTTGGCAAGGTCTTCGCCAAAGAGCTGACGGGGCGGCGGCGGCGGCGGTGGTTTGCACAACCCTGCAAATTTGGGGTTGAGCGCTGGGCGGATGCTATTTTTCCGAAAGCCGTTGATTTCATTTTGAGTAGCGCATAGAAGCGCCAGAGCATCCTCCTGGTCCAAATTAAGCTCCTCTCCGTCGACCGACCGCACAAAAGCAGTAATCCCGGCCGTGAGGAGTTTCAGGATCCGCTGAATCTTTAGTTCCTGCTGACGGATAGCCGCACTGATGTTGCCCCAGATTGGCGTATTGACCACAGGCACGTTGAGGGAGTTGCAGTTTGATGGAGCCTTGTGACGGCTCATGGCTTGTAGTAGAACTTCCTCCTGAAGCTGGTGATTATTTAGGAAGTCCACAGTGGCTGCCAGTTTTGTATTGATAGGAAGCCCCAAAGAATGAGGGGCTGCAAACTTGGTGGCCACATCGAGGAGGTCCTCCGCCGGTAACTCAGGCGGGGGTGGGATGGGATCGACCACTGCCTCCTCGTCCTGCTGCTCCAGGCTGGTGTATGAAGCTGGTGATGAAGCCCTGTGCCTGTCGCTGCTGGATGCCTGTTGTTGTTGAAGGAGACGTTCCAGCAGCCGCTCTATACGGTCAATACGCCCTTCACCCTGAACACTCAGGTGGTCGGAGTCCTCCAGCTCTGAAAATTGGCCGGGGCTCCTGTCATCGGCCCGCACCTCGTCGAGGCCCTGCCGGTGCCGGTAGTTGTCGTCGACAGCCGCCGAGGCGAAACTGCGCGATTCCTGCACGGGCGTGTTCAACCGCCTCCGTATAGCGGGTGCGGAAGCCGTTGCCTCTAAGGACAGATGCGGCATGGTGTCGGCACCAGCCGAAGCCTGGATACCTTGGGCCCGTGCAGGCTTGCCAGCTGCCCACATCGTGGACCTTGCCGACGCATGGTCTCGCCCACCCATCCATGGGGGGCTCGGCGACCGTGACGGGACCCCCAACTGACTCGTCCCGGCGTCGGAAGTTGAGGGGCGACGGCTGGACCTCACAGCTGCCCCGGGTCCCGTCCTGGAACCTGACCGCTCCTTGGCGACAGGCAGAGCCTTAGCCCCGACAGGGTTAGGCTTTTGGGCTCCTGCCCTTCCCCTCCACAGGGGGCTTCGTGAAGCGGGCCGTACAGCCGCACGGACCCTTCTGCTCGAGGCCGTCAGCAAGCCTGCTGACGACCTGACTGCCACGGCAGGGTCGTCCTGCTCTGGCGGCACACCACACTCCTCCTCGTCGAACTCCTCCGAGCTGTGGTGTGCGGGCGGGTCCGGACCTGAAAAAACAGAGCTCACCGACATCTCCGCCCTCGTTCCGGTCTGCGTTGCAGGTACCCCCGACAACTCTCGCTCCGGAACTGCTGGCCGGCGACTTCTCCTCGAACTCCGGCCTCTTAAACTCGCATCCATGTTCTTGCTGTGAAGCAAACACAACAAGAACCACCAACTTAAGGTAGCATACTTACCTGCGTGGTTCCCTTATGAAGGGCTGGCGAGGAGCACGCTCCTCCGTCAGCCGTCGCAGCAACGCGGTACGACGATATGTCGAGCATGCGCGCCGGCGGGCTCTTCACGAAGTCACTCACGTGACTCCGAAATGAAATGTGTGATGCCCACAGACATGTGGTACATGAGAGAGTGTGATGCCCACAGACATGTGGTACATGAGAGAACGTGTGGGGCCCACAGACCTGTGGTACATGAGAATGTGTGAGGCCCACAGACCTGTGGTACATGAGAGAGTGTGTGGGGCCCACAGACATGTGGTACATGAGAGAATGTGTGGGGCCCACAGACCTGTGGTACATGAGAATGTGTGATGCCCACAGACACGTGGTCCAAGGAAGTCACACCTTCAGAAAAGGATGAGAGGGGACGAGGCATTTCTTTAAAACTTATTCTTCAATGTAGCAACATTATTTTAATGCATTGGAAATTACTTGTGTTTCTTTAACAACTGTTCCAGATCGATTTCCTGCCATCAACAGTTTGGTTCAAAGGATAAATTTGCGGAAACGCAGGGATACATTAATTTTGGGAGGTGTTATTGGCATTTGCACTATTTTATTGCTACTGTATGCTTTTCACTGATGTAACATTCTACCAAGATGCTTCTGCAGCTATAAGGCAGTGGGGCAGGGACGTATGGACCCAACCTGTATACAGTGGTGAGGATGAACGGACCGTGATCATCATCGAATGGTTTCAAGCAACATTCCCCTGGGCCACAGTCGTGTGATTAGTTTAAGATCAAATCCTCTGATTTTTGTTTAATTGACTCATCTGTTGGAAAATATAATTGTGATAGACAGCACGCCAGTGTCTGAAGAGTGTCCAGAGAGTGGTTGAAGGAGCTCTGTTTCTGCTACCTCTGTCCCCAACTCCAGGCTCCAGGTAGTACATAACTGCTTCATTTACACTTATAGAGTCACATTTAGTAATAAACTACCGTCAATGTGTTTTTATCCAATATATGTCTTTTCAAGAGCGTGTCCTCAAAAACTGGTTCCATGACGAAGGGTGGTGCGAAATGTTGTGTGTCTGGGTCACCCTGTGGCAGAGCACCAGTCAGCTCCATGACCATCTCCTCTCGTCCACTCTCTGCCCTCTTCCGGGAGAACGAGCGAGATTGTCTGTCCAAAGTTTGATCTGAATCGAGCATTATTGCTCGAGGCCCAGGCTCCAGAAGCTGACCAGTGTTTGAGGCCCAGGGACCCAGGCTCC
The DNA here is from genome assembly GCA_963514005.1 of Raja brachyura. Next base: position 40,316,709 of record OY740807.1, on the reverse strand, counting down.
AGAAGCTGACCCAGTGTTTGAGGCCCAGGGACCCAGGCTCCAGAAACTGACCCAGTGTTTGAGGCTCAGGGACCCAGGCTCCAGAAACTGACCCAGTGTTGCCCAGGGACCCAGGCTCCAGAAGCTGACCAGTGTTTGAGGCCCAGGGACCCAGGCTCCAGAAGCTGACCAGTGTTTGAGGCCCAGGGACCCAGGCTCCAGAAACTGACCCAGTGTTTGAGGCCCAGGGACCCAGGCTCCAGAAACTGACCCAGTGTTTGAGGCCCAGGGACCCAGGCTGCAGAAGCTGACCCAGTGTTTGAGGCCCAGGGACCCAGGCTCCAGAAGCTGACCCAGTGTTTGAGGCCCAGGGACCCAGGCTCCAGAAACTGACCCAGTGTTTGAGGCCCAGGGACCCAGGCTCCAGAAACTGACCCAGTGTTTGAGGCTCAGGGACCCAGGCTCCAGAAACTGACCCAGTGTTTGAGGCCCAGGGACCCAGGCTGCAGAAGCTGACCCAGTGTTTGAGGCCCAGGGACCCAGGCTCCAGAAGCTGACCCAGTGTTTGAGGCCCAGGGACCCAGGCTCCAGAAGCTGACCCAGTGTTTGAGGCCCAGGGACCCAGGCTCCAGAAACTGACCCAGTGTTTGAGGCTCAGGGACCCAGGCTCCAGAAACTGACCCAGTGTTGCCCAGGGACCCAGGCTCCAGAAGCTGACCAGTGTTTGAGGCCCAGGGACCCAGGCTTCAGAAGCTGACCAGTGTTTGAGGCCCAGGGACCCAGGCTCCAGAAACTGACCCAGTGTTTGAAGCCCAGGGACCCAGGCTCCAGAAACTGACCCAGTGTTTGAGGCCCAGGGACCCAGGCTGCAGAAGCTGACCCAGTGTTTGAGGCTCAGGGACCCAGGCTCCAGAAGCTGACCCAGTGTTTGAGGCCCAGGGACCCAGGCTCCAGAAACTGACCCAGTGTTTGAGGCCCAGGGACCCAAGCTCCAGAACCTGACCCAGTGTTTGAGGCCCAGGGACCCAGGCTCCAGAAACTGACCCAGTGTTGCTCAGGGACCCAGGCTCCAGAAACTGACCCAGTGTTTGAGGCCCAGGGACCCAGGCTCCAGAAACTGACCCAGTGTTTGAGGCCCAGGGACCCAGGCTCCAGAAGCTGTCTCATCCTCATGCACAAGTGACCAAAGTTTGGAGAGAAGAGAAAGTTATTTTCCAACATAAATATATATTCAAATGTAACTTGTGAGTTTTGCAGCTCCTGTTAAAAACCAAGTGATTGCCACACTCAGCAGTGTGTGGTGTTTGTTGGTCCATCACCTTCTATTGAAGGTTTCAGCATAGTTTCTGACACACAGCATCATGGAGTCACTGGACCACCCTGATCGACCCAGTGCTCTCACTTCAAACCTTTTTAGACTTGCGGGGAAAAAAACAACTGGCAAAGTTTCATATTATTGAGGGGAGAAACCCAAAACACTTTAGGTTATCTACACCAAGGACTAACATCATGTTGAATAGATGCAATCTAATTTTTATTTTTACTCCTCCAGTCATTTCCCACGGATTTGTGATTTGTCCTTGACCCAGGTTTTGAGATCACGGTGCATTCATTCAGAAACCCTGACAATGCTGGCCCCGGACTTGCAGAGTGTGTGACCAGTAGGTATCGGGCGTTGAGAGAGAGAATCTGTCCCTCAGATGGAATATGGTTGTGATTTCATGCAGACACGTCTCAATATTCGGAAACATGAATCATTCCAATAGTGTTCAGAAAGAAATTCACTTTTTGTACGTAACACTGTCTTTTGAACTTAGGCTATTATCTATTTCCCTTGACAGCTTTTTGGATTAACTGACTACCAGATGTCAATTTGGCTATGTTCAAATTCAAATTCTTTAGTTGGATAACCTGATTTTGTTTTTGTTTCCCACTTTGTTGAGTTAATCCATATAAAGTGTCCACTTCTGCCCTTCAATAGTTAATAAAGCTGCTATGGTTTTTAAAATCTTTTCAAACCCCTCTGCCCGCCCGCCCGTTCGCCCGCACTCTGCTTCATTAATGCTTCTGGAAATTTTGTTCATGTAGATTTTAATCTTGTAAAATAATATCTGTTCTCTGCGACTGCATTTTCTGCCTTGTACAGAGGAGCTTTGACTGTATGTAATTTGTTAATAAATTAGAATTCTAAGTGACTGTTCTTGGTGTTCTATCCTCTATCGGTAGTAACGCTGAGTGGGTCTTTGTGCAGCTACTGATTGCAATAACATCATGTTGACAGAATTTGTTTTGTTCTACAGCTGTATCAGATTTTCACCGCCCTTCATCTCTCCAGCATCTATTTTCATGTTCATGTGTTAGGAGTGATTAATGATGTGGATAGGTATATGGAGGGAAGGGAATGGAGGGGTATGGTCTGAGTGCCGGTAGATGGGACTAGGGGAAAATAAATGGTCGGCACGGACTGGAAGGGCCAAGAAGGCCTGTTTCCGTGCTGTAATTGTTATATGGTTCTAATGATAGGGCCATTCGGCCCTTCAACAAGTCTACTCCGCCATTCAATGGCTGATCTATCTCTCCCTCCTCACCCCATTCTCCTGCCTTCTCCCCATAACCCATGACACCATTCTAATCAAGAATCCATCTATGTCGACCTTCAAAATATCCATTGATTGGCCTCCATAGCATTCTGTGGCAAGTCACGATGTTAGACTAAAAACCATATTTCACAAACATTTCATCAACTGTACCAGACAATGAAGCTGAATACCAGAATGTGGCAGCTTTTGAGGCCTTTCTGATCACCTAAATATAGTATGTGGGCCCACCACACCCATGCTGACCAAGGTGCTCTATCTACACCAATCCCACCTGCCCACGTTTGGCCCGTATCCCCTGAAACCTACCAATGTCCACCCTGTCTGGTTGCCTCCATTACAGGGAGGATGTGGAGACTTTGGAGACGGTGTAGAGAGGTTCACAGAATGATGGGAGGGAGGTTGATAGATTTGGATTGTTCTGTCTTGAACATTGAAGGTTGGGGGGGGACCTGATAGAAGTATATATAATTAGGAGAGGCACAGATAGGGTAGACAGTCAGAACCTTTCTGCCAGGGTGCATCTGCATTTCCTTCCTACACATATTGTCTACTCCACTGCGATCTCTCCTCAAGGAATGTCCACTTTGAGGAAGTTCTCCTCTCTCTGACGAGAGTTCTGCACCATCCTCTCTCACTGCTTCCCCTCCGTGATGCTTCCTGCTCTCCAGCTCCACGCCCCTTTGATCTCTCGTTTTCACACCTTGCCCTTCTACATCCCTATGCCTCCCTCTCCCCTGACTCTCAGTCTGAAGCAGGGTCTCGACTTGAAACGTCACCCATTCCTTCTCTCCACAGATGCTGCCTGACCCACTGAGTTACTCTGGCATTTTGTGTGTCTTGAAACAAGGAAGCAGGGATTCCCAGTGACTTTACTTCAGGCAAGTCTAGCAAAGATTTAATAATGGGTGTGAACAAAAGCACCATTGCTTACACCGGTGGTTAATGAAGGAAATTAAAATTATTCATAGGATGCAGATCCTTTAACCTCTGAGGCTGGAGAGATTTAAAAAGCAATTATTTTTGCATATTTATGAAGCAACCCATGAAGTATTATAATTATGCCTGTGGAATATCGAAGTCAGCACATTTGGTGCATTTCCTCTCTTGGAGTGCAGCAATAGAACGGATTACTGATCCCAACCTAACGTTTGGTGCATTGATTTTCAGAAGTCTGAAAATGTATGCTTAAACGGCCTCAATCAGACCAAGACCATAGACTGGTCGTTGAATGTAACTTGTGGTGTGTGATATCTGTTCAGTTCACTTTCACTGATACAGCATGAAAACAGGCCCTTCGGCCCACTGAGTCCGTGCCGACCAATGAGCCGTACACTAGCACTATCCTACACACTTGGGACAATTTACAGAAGCCAATTAACCTACAAACCTGCACGTCTTTGCAGTGTGGGAGGAAACTGGAGCACCCAGAGAAAACCCACCAGGTCACGGGGAGAACGTACAAACTCCGTACAGACAGCACCCGTAGTCAGAGTGCAACCCGGGTCTCTGGCGCTCTACCCGCTATGCCACCGTGCCGCGCTGTCAGTACAAGTGAGACCAGGGACACAGCCAGGGGGACTCTGGGTGGTGGGTGAATGTGGCGGATTGCCAGGGAGTTGGGTGGCGGTGCTGGGGTGCGGAGTTGCATCACATTGTTTCTAAAGAACGCACAAGAGTTGGCTCCCCATTCCCTTAAACCCCGTGTCTCACGGTGCGAGTTGGCCCACGAGGGACCCCGCGTTTTCACTCGCGGTAATCACGTACAATCAACGAAGCGGGGACGTCGGGACTCGCGCGTGCAACTTATTGACTCGTGGCGCTAACGGCAGGTACCCGTGAAACTGGAGCTTGCCTTCCTTTGCAAGACTTGTCGTTTGTGGATGTATTGCAGGACGCACAGTGACAAGCGTCACTCTCTGGGGCAGAACAGCCCCTCATATTCCCTGAACTGTTACAACCCAACAGTAGGAACATTCCATTTCCCAATTCCAACCTTCCCTGCTTTCCCCGGCTCACTCACACCACCCCTTCCCCAGTGCGCACACATTCCTACCATCATGTCCCACCCACCCATCCAGCCACCCTGCTCCTTTAACACTTCTCCTTGCAGTTATCCCCCCCCCACCCCCCCATTCCCTAATTGTAGATTGGTTACTTTACATACTAACCAATTAGTGCTTTATTATATAAGCTCCGCCTACTAGCACACCATTCATATTATCCCACTCCGACATGTACTGGTCAGCACTGCTGCATGGCAGGAGTCACATGCTGTCGTGTGTTGTATACGTTACTCAATAAATACTGTTGTACCAGATCTGTGAGTGTGTGTGATTTACACAACATGGTGCCAGAAGTGGCATCTGCCAGAACGAGCTGTTGGCATCCAGAACAGAAAACACAGAGGCACTGCCTATCTGGGCAGCAACTTCCTCCAGCGGGCGTTTGATCACTGTGTTCAGGTCTCTGAGCTTGATACAAATTGGGATTTCTTCTTTGTTTTTCTTTGTTGGGAACACCACGGTGGAACCCCAGTGGGATGGGTCGGTAGCCATGGTAATGACACCCATGGACACCATCCGCTGGAAGTCATTGTGTACTGGGTTGCTGCATCAACACGGTGTGAAGAATGTGGTCCGGGCACCACTGTGAGAGAGAGTGAGTGTCGGTGAGCTCAGCTCTGCGGCAAGCATGTTACTCCTACCATGCAGCATGACAACGCATGTTGGGTTGCGACAATATGAATGGCGTGGTAGCAAGCGGAGCTGATAATAAAGCACTACATTGGTTAGTAAAGTGACCGATCAACACTAATTTCCCTCTTATCCCCCCCCCCGTCCCCGTCCCCTCCCACCCAGATCTTTCCCTATCACATTGCATTTACACATTTCACACCCCTTTATCTGACTCTTCACCTCCAGCCTTTGTCTTCACCTCAGTTGTATCCACCTATCACTTGCCAGGTTCCTCATTGAAACTTACAGAATAATGAAAGGCTTGGATAGAGTGGATGTGGAGAGGATATTTCTACTGGCAGGAGAGTCTAGGACCAGAGGTCACAGCCGCAGAATTAAAGGGCGCTCTTTTAGAAAGGAGATGAGGAGGAACTTCTTTAATCAGAGGGTAGTTAATCTTTGGAACTCAATGCCACAGAGGGCTGTGAAGGCCAAGTGTGGATATCTTTAAAGCAGCGATTGACAAATTCTTGATCAGAACGGGTATGAAGGATTATGGGGAGAAGGCAGCGATCAGCCATTATTGAATGACGTAGTGGACTCGATGGGCCGAATGGCCTAATTCTACTCCTATAACTTGTGAACTTGTTTTGCCCAATCTCTCCCTCCCCCCCCCCCCCCAAACTCCATCAGTCCGAAGAAGGGTCCCGACCCGGAATGTAATTTGTCCGTTCCCTCCACAGATGCTGCCTGACCCGCTGAGTTCCTCCAGCACTTTTCTTTTTCTCAGGATTCTGGCGTCTGCAGTTCGTTGTGTCTCCAATCTCCAACAACGGGTCTCCGGGTTTAAGCAACGAAACCAACTGAAGCAAAACATCGGCAAGACCAAATGTAGACTCGGCAAACATGTCAGTGAACACTTACATACTTAACCTGAGGGGGAACTTTGTCTCACAAAGGATGGCAAGTATAGGGACCAAGCTGACAGAGGAGGTGGTTGAGGCAGGGACTATCACAGCATTATAAACAACATTTAGACAGGTACATGGATAGGACAGGTTTAGAGGGATATAGGCCAAATGCGAGCAGGTGGGACTAGTGTAGATGGGGCATGTTGGTTGGTGTGGGCATGTGGGGCTGAAGGGCCTGTTTCCATACTGTGTGACTAACTATGAAATGTCTTGTCCTTTCTAAAATGAGGGTGAGTATGGACTGTTTCCTGCAACTTTATATTCTCTATAATCTCGTTAGGTTTCCCTTGAATCTAGAAAGCTCTTTATGTCCGATGAATCATAGTTTAGGTGTATCCTCTTCCACAGACAAGCGGGACTGTCAATCTTCACATCATGTCCTCCAAAGATCACGGTTGTAATGGTGGGTGAGAGGAGAGTGGTGGTGAGGGCCAGGTGATGTACCAGCCCCGCGTTAATGTCGTCCCACTGTGCCATCTCCGTGGCAGGGACACTGGGGTGTGCTTTGGCACTTTTTACAAAGGGGAGCAACACAGTGTACTCAGCCGAGATTACGTCTTCAGGTCTTTCAGATATCCCTGTCTCAGCACAATATCTGTTATCAAGTGAGCCAAGGTGATAAATCAGCTGGGTTTAATTGGTGGTAATGAGGCGGCTTAGTGTTGGAATGGTCTCTGGATAAACCAGGCTTGGCAAGTCCCTCATCTCTCACCCTCACCTTGTTTACAAAGTGGAGCAAATAAGCCTCTTAGTCTGAAGACCGGTCCCGTCCCGAAACATCACCTATCCATGTTCTCCACAGATGCTGCCTGACCCGCTGAGTTACTCCAGCACTCTGTGTCTTTCTTTGTAAACCAGCATCGGCAGTTCCAAGTTTCTACAAGGGCAGCATGGTTGTGCTGTGGGTAGAGCTGCTGCCTCACAGCAACAGAGACACGGTTCAATCCTGACTACAGGTGCTGTCTGTACGGAGTTTGTACGTTCTCCCCGTGACCGGGTGGGTTTTACAATACAATACCATTTATTGTCATTTGAAACCTCATTGAGGTTCAAACGAAATTTCGTTTCTGCAGTCATACATACAAAAAAAGAACCAAGACACAACACATTTTACACAAACATCCATCGCAGTGAATATCCTCCTCACTGTGATGGAAGGCAAAGTCGTATCTCTCCCCTGCACACCCCATTCTTCTCCCGGTCAGAGTCAAAGCCCCAGGCGGGTGATAGTATATAAGTCCCGCGGCCATTCATGCCGCGCCAGGCGATGCAAGGCCCCGCTCTGGGTCTTGATGTTGGAGCCCCCGGCGGGCCCTAGCAAGTCCCGTGGCCATCAAAGCCGCGCCGGGTGATGTAAGGCCCCGCTCCAGGTCGTCTTCAACCCCGCAACTCGGGCGGGAGAAGTTGCCGCCGCGGGAGCTCCGAAAAGCGGTCTCCCACCAGGGACCCGCGAGCTCCCGGTGTTACCGTCCACCGGCCTGCAGCTGGAGCCTCCGAATCTCCGGGGTCGGGCTGCAGCAGCGCGCCACCACAGCTCCTCCCGTTCCCAACTCGGCCAGCTCCACGACGGTGAGTAGTCCGCAGGCTCCGCGACTGGAGCCCCAGGTCCGGTTGGAGGCCGCTCCACGGTGCTAGGCCCCAACGGCAACGGAGACCCGACAGAGAAAAGGTCGGGTCCTCCGTACAGGGAAAATATTTTAAAAGTTTCCCCGCCCCCCACCCCCCACACATATCCAACTAAAAAAAACACTAACTAACAACACTCAACCGAGACAAAAAATAAAAAAAGACAGACGGACTGCAGAGGCCGCTGCGACCAGAGTCGCGCCGCCCACCGATACCAGCGGTTTCTCTGAGATCTTCGGTTTCCTCCCACACTCCAAAGACGTTCAGGTTTGTAGGTTAATTAGCTTGGGTTAAATGTAAATTGTCCCCTGGTGTGTGTAGAGTAGTGTTAATGTGCGGGGATCGCTGGTCGGTGCGGACTAGGTGGGCCGAAGGGCCTGTTTCTGTGCTGTATCTCTAAAACTAAATCTAAAAACTACAAGATAGACACAAAATGCTGGAGTAACTCAGCGGGACAGGCAGCATCTGTGGAGAGAAGGAATGGGCGACGTTTCAGGTCGAGACCCTTCTTCGGACTGATGTCAGGGGAGAGGGAGATAAACTACAAGTCTCTTCTACAATTTTCTATTGGAAAAACCTTTCGATAAAAATGAAAACCAGTTCAAGTTGGGGCTGCCCCCTGTCAGCTGAGTGTCACATTCACCAGCTCATTGCCAGGATACAAAGGCTCGCTTTACTGGGCGAGGCTGGCACTTTATCCGTGGAACATCGGTGGCTGAGGGGTGACGATACAGATTTATTAAATCACAAGAGTTGCAGAGATGGTGATTTGTCACAGTCATCTTGGCAGCGTAGAGGAGTGCAGAACAAAGAGAACTGACAGTGGGTGGTGAGTGCATGGAATGAGCTGCCAGGGGAAGCTATAGAGGCAGGTACAAGGATTACATTTGAAGCCTGTTCAACCACTCCCTATACCACAGGCCCTCAACTCCTGGCAACATCTAGATTTTGTAGTCGTATCTTAGATGAGTTTGCACGTTCTCCCTGTGACCGCGTGGGTTTTCTCCGGGTGCTCCGGTTTCCTCCCTCATTCCAAAGACGTGCAGGTTTATAGGTTAATTAGTAAATTGCCCCCTAGTGTGTAAGGAGTGGATTAGAAAGTGGGATAGCATAGAAGTAATGATCGATGGTCGGCGTGAACTTGATGGGCCGAAGGGCCTGTTTCCATGCTGTAACTTTCAATCAATTGATCGATTCAATAGAGTAATTCACTGGCATCTGTGGAGAACATGGATAGGTGACGTTTCACAGAGTGCTGGAGTAACTCAGCGGGTCAGGCAGCATCTGTGGAGAACATGAATAGGTGACGATTCACAGAGCGCTGGAGTAACTCAGCGGGTCAGGCAGCATCTGTGGAGAACATGGATAGGTGACGTTTCACAGAGTGCTGGAGTAACTCGGCGGGTCAGGCAGCATCTGTGGAGAACATGGATAGGTGACGTTTCACAGAGTGCTGGAGTAACTCAGCGGGTCAGGCAGCATCTTTGGAGAACATGGGGAGGTGACGTTTTGGGTCAGGACCCTTCAAAACCAGCAATTGTAAATGTGTGGCATGGTGGCACAGCGGTAGAGGGCCAGAGACCCGGGTCCATCCTGACTGCGGGTGCTGTCTGTACGGAGTTTGCACGTTCTCCCCGTGACCTGCGTGGGTTTTCTCCGGGTGCTCCAGTTTCCTCCCACTCTCCACAGATGTGCAGGTTTACAGGCTAATTGGCTTCAATAAAAATTGTAAATTGCCCCCAGTGTGTGTGGGAGAGTGTTAGTGTGTGCGGGGATCGCTGGTCGGCACGGACGCGGTGGGCCAGAGGGTCCTGTTTCCGAGCTGTATCGCTAAACTAAACTAAACTAAACGGTTCAACCTCAGACATCTAGTAGTTGTAGACAGTGAAGTGACAAACTGGTATAGTGTCCTGATGCGGACTTTAATGACGCAGCCTTCGGTGATAGATTATCACCGTATTCCCTGGGTTTTAGCCACTAACTCCTACATTTATAAGTAATGCTCGCAATGAAGTCATGAATTCTACATCGTTCATCACCGCAAGCTGCATCGATGCCACGTGGGATCCTCTGGCCTGGGCCCAGGGAGTTGTTTGGCAAGCTGGCGGAGGGGGAGGGGGGGAGGGGGGAGGGGGGTATCTGTGTGACAGTGTGGACACATGGACCTGCCGTCAGTGTACGGTCTTTCCATATTGTGTTGAGCTGCTGCAAGTAAGAACGTCATTGTTCTACCTGGGACACACGACAATAAAACACTTCTGGCTTTCTTGCCGATTCATTAATGGTGTCACCATTAAGCACAAAAATACACTCTATATCTCACACTGCCTCGGCAAGGCCCGCAGCATCATCACAGACCAGTCTCACCCCGGTCTCTCCCTCTTCTCTCCCATCGGGCAAGAGGTACAGAAGTGTGAAAACGCTCACCTCCAGATTCAGGGACAGTTTCTTCCCGGCTGTTATCAGGCAACTGAACCATCCTATCATATCCAGAGTGGGGGCCTGAACTACTATCTACCTCTTTCGTGACCCTCGGACTATCCTTGATCAGACTTTACCTTGCACTGAACGTTACTCCCTGATCATGTACCCGTACACCGTAAATGGCTCGATTGGAATCGTGCATTGTTGTCCACTGACTGGATAGCGCGCAACAAAAGCTTTTCACTGTACCTCGGTACACGGGACAATAAACTGAAGTGAACATTATTCTTGGGCAACACGTTCTTATCGGCGCAAAGATACTGTGAGGTTATATACCAGTGAAAATATAATTTGTTAAAATCTCTCGTTCTGATATATATGATACAGATTCAGATCCAATTTCAGGAACTGCAGATGCTGGTTTCCAAAATAGACACAAAGTGCTGGAGGAACTCGGCGGGTTAGGCAGCATCTGTGGAGGGAAACAGACAGTTGATGTTTTGGTGGGACCCTTCTTCAGACTGAGTGTAGTTGGGGGGAGCAAGCTGGCGGAGAGGAGAGGGGGGGTGGCTGGCAAGTGATAGGTGGATACAGGTGAGGGAGATTGTCATTGGCAGCTGGTAATACAAAGGCAAGAGACAAGGATAGTAGAGGTGAAGCCGGAGGAAAGGATGTGGGTGTCAGTGGACAGGACCGCGTGGGTTTCCTCCGGGTGCTCCGGTTTCCTCGCACATCCCAAAGACGTGCAGGCTTGTAGGTTAATTGGCTTCAGTAAGTTGCCCCTTAGAGTGGATGAGGAAGTAGGATAACGTAGAACGTGTGAACGAGTAATTGCTGGTCGGCATGGACTCGATGGGCCGAAAGGCCTGTGTCCGTGCTGTATCTTTCAATCAATTTTATCAATGAATCCACAAATCACTGAGGCCTCTCGGAATTCAGTTAAAATATTTTCAGTTTAGTTTATTTCAGTTTAGTTTAATTTAGAGATACAGAGTGGAAACAGGCCCATCGGCCCATCGAGTCCGTGCCGGCCCGCGATCCCCGCATGTTAACACTATCCTACACACACTAGGGACAATTTACATTTATACCAAGCCAATTAACCGACAAACCTGTACGTCTTTGGAGGAAACCAGAGCACCCGGAGAAAACCCACGCAGGTCACAGGGCGAACGTACAAACTCCATACAGACAGCACCGTAGTCAGGATGGAACCGGGTTCCTGGCGCTGTGAGGCAGCAACTCTACTGCTGCGCCACCGTGGCGCCCCTGGTTTGACTTCCCCCAAATGCAAGACCCCACACTTACGTTCTCAACTCTGTTCTTGCCGACTGTGAGTTGAGATAAAACCGCTGCAGCCTGGTGCGGATGAGGGGCGGATGTGGGGCGACTGGACAAGATGTTTGGGGGGGGGGGGGGGGGGGGTGCTCAGAAGACCAGGAAGCCTCCGTGGAGAGAGATGCACAAAACCATCGCAGGCCAGCCAGGTTTTATCAATTAAAATGCATGTAAAGTGAAAATGTTGCAATAACCTGCAGGTTTCTCCAGGGTGGATGTTAGGATGCACGAGGCTCCTGACTCTCCTAGTTTTGTTCATTGTCACGTGTACCGAGGTACAGTGAAAAGCCTTTGTTGCGTTGCTAACCAATCAGCGGAAAGACAATACATGATTACAACGGCGACTGATGACATCAGACAGGGAGGTCCAGACCGCATACTAATTCCCGCTCAATAACCTGCATAATGTTTAGCTTACTTTGCTGTCCCATGTACTGAGATACAAACATGGGCAACAGGTGCAGGAGGAGGCCATTCAGCCCCTCAAGCCACCACCGCCATTCAATATGATCATGGCTGATCATCTAAAATCAGTGCCCTGTTCCTGCTTTCTCCCCATATCCCTTGATTCCGTTAGCCCTAAGAGCTAAATCTAACTCTCTCTTGAAAACATCCAGTGAATTGGCCTCCACTGCCTTCTGTGGCAGAGAATTCCATAGATTCACAACTCACTGGGTGAAAAAATGTTTCCTTATCTCAGTCCTAAATGGCCGACCCCTTATTCTTGAACTGTGGCCCCTGGTTCTGGACTCCCCCAACATCGGGAACATTTTTCCTGCATCTAGCCTGTCTAATCCTTTAAGAATTTTACATGTTTCTATAAGATCCCCTCTCATCCTTCTAAGTTCCTGTGAATACAAGCCCATCGACCCATTCTTTCATCATATGTCAGTCCCGCCATCCTGGGAATTAACCTGGTGAACCTATGCTGCACTGTCTCAATAGCAATAATGTCCTTCCTCAAATTAGGAGACCAAAACTGCACACAATACTCCAGGTGTGGTCTCACCAGGGCCCTGTACAACTGCAGTGCGACCTCCTTGCTCCTAGACTCAAACCCTCAAGCTAGCCCAGTGTGCCAACTTTAGTTGACTTTAGTTTAGCGATATAGCACGGAAACAGGCCCTTCGGCCCAGACAGTCCATGCCAGCCAGTGATCCTCACACACTAACACTATCCTACACACACTAGGGACACTTTACATTTACTGAAGCCAATTAACCTACAAACTTGTACGTCTTTGGAGAGTGGGAACCCAAAGAGTCACGGGAAGAACGTACAGACTCCGTACAGACAGCACCCGTAGTCAGGATCGAACATGATTAGATTGAACATGAACATAAATTGAGATTAGTATACAAACTTAAAGCACACGGTATTGGGGGTTCAGTATTGATGTGGATAGAGAACTGGCTGGCAGACAGGGAGCAAAGGATAGGAGTAAACGGGTCTTTTTCAAAATGGCAGGCAGTGACTAGTGGGGTACCGCAAGGCTCAGTGCTGGGACCCCAGCTATTTATAATATATATTAATGATTTGGACGAGGGAATTGAATGCAACATCCACAAGTTTGCGGATGACACTAAGCTGGGGGGCAGTGTTAGCTGTGACGAGGATGCTAGGAGGCTGCAAGGTGACTTGGCTAGGCTGGGTGAGTGGGCAAATGCCAGGCAGATGCAGTATAATGTGGATATATGTGAGGTTATCCACTTTGGTGACAAAAACAGGAAAGTAGACTATTATCTGAATGGTGGCCGATTAGGAAAAGGGGAGATGCAGCGCGACCTGGGTGTCATGGTACACCAGTCATTGAAAGTAGGCATGCAGGTGCAGCAGGCAGTGAAGAAAGCGAATGGTATGTTAGCATTCATACGGAAAGGATTTGAGTATAGGTGCAGGGAGGTTCTACTTCAGTTGTACAGGGTTTTGGTGAGACCACACCTGGAGTATTGTGTACAGTTTTGGTCTCCAAATCTGAGGAAAGACATTCTTGCCATAGAGGGGGAACAGAGAAGGTTCACCAGACTGATTCCTGGGATGTCAGGACTTTCATATGAGGAAAGATTGGATAGACTCGGCTTGTACTCACTGGAATTTAGAAGATTGAGGGGGATCTTATAGAAACTTACAAAATTCTTAAGGACAGGCTAGATGCAGGAAGATTGTTCCCGATGTTGGGAAAGTCCAGAACAAGGGGGTCACAGTTTAAGGATAAGGGGGAATTCCTTTAGGACCGAGATGAAGAAAACATTTTTCACACAGAGAGGTGAATCTCTGGAATTCTCTGCCACAGAAGGTAGTTGAGGCCAGTTCATTGGCTATATTTAAGAGGGAGTTAGATGTGGCCATTGTGGCTAAAGGGATCGTGGGGTATGGAGAGAAGGCAGGTACAGGATACTGAGTTGGATGATCAGCCATGATCATATTGAATGGCTCGAATGGCCTACTCCTGCACCTATTGTCTATGTTTCTATGTTTCTACGGGTCTCTGGCGCTGTGAGGCAGCAACTCTACCGCTGCGCCACCGTGCCGCACATTGTCTGCATAAACTGGGTGGGTTGAAGGGGCTGTTTCTGTGCCCCATGGCTCTCTATTAAATAAGGTTTTGCTCCGTAGGAAATGTTTGTCAACGTCGTGCTTCAATACTCACCGTCCGCTCGCGGTTAATAAGCTGCCAAGATCTGTTAGCGCGCTCCTTTGTAGAGACGTGTGCGTTCATGCAACGGTCGTGCATCAACGGGTCAGAGTGAACGATACAATCCTGCTGCTCCTGGGTTCATTATTGATGGGCACGGCACCAGTACGATTCAATAACGGACCGGCCCCATTCTGTCACTGTCTGTCCACACAACTGTCCCAACACCATCAGCCCTGGTGGGGTGTGGAGCACAGCAACTCTCCTACACACCACACCCCGCCCAAAGCAGTCAATGGCTGGTTGAATAGTGAAAGACCCGGATAGAGTGGATGTGGAGAGGATGTTTCCACTAGTGGGAGAGTCTAGGACCAGAGGGCACAGCCTCAGAATTAAAGGACGTTCCTTTAGGAAAGAGGTGAGGAGAAATTTCTTTAGTCAGAGGGTGGTGAATCTGTGGGATTCTTTGCCACAGACGGCGGTGGAGGCCAAGTCAATGGATACATTTAAGGCAGAGATTGACAGATTCTGGATCAGTGCGGGTGTCAGGGGTTATGGGGAGAAGGCAGGAGAATGGGGTTAGGAGGGAGAGATAGATCAGCCATGATGGCTGAATGGCATAACTCTGCCCCAATTGCATAAACGTATGAATGGAAAGCATTGATAATCCTGCAGGAATCAGAGCGTCATAGAGTGATACAGCATGGAAACAGGCCCTTCAGCCCAACTTGCCCACACCAACCAACATACTCAATTTACACTAGTCCCACCTGCCTGCGTTTGGCCCATATCCCTCTACACCTGTCCATGTACCTGTCCAAATGTTTCCTACCTAATACCTGACCACAGGTGGCTGATATAATGCCCATAAACTTTCAGAGTGCCTGCCAGCGTGTCTGTAGCTATGACATAAAGGTATGTTCTTGTGATCAGGTTAGTGACCTTTGCTGGCTGTGGTTCACCCTTACAAAGGCTGCAGAGGAGATTCACCTGGATGTTGCCTGGGCTTGTGGGCTTGAGTTACAGGGAGAGGGTGGATAGGCTGGGACTTTTTTCTGTGGAGCGTAAGAGGCTGAGTGGTGACCTTATGAGGTGTACAAGATCATGAGGGGACGGATAAAGTGAACGTCACGGTCTTTTTCTCAGGGTAGAGGATTCTAAAACTCGAGGGCGCAGGCCTATGGTAAGAGGGGGATTTAAGATGGACCTCAGAGGCATCTTTTAAGGTTGAGGATAGTCTGTATCTGGAATTCGCTGTCAGAGGATGTTATGGAAGAGGATACAATGATGACTTTGAAAATACATTTGGACGGATGTACGGACTGGGTGGGTTTAGAAGGATATGGGCCAAATGGGACTAGCCCAGTATGCCAACTTGGTGGGCATGGACCAGGTGGGCCGAAGGGCCTGTTTCCGTGCTGAACAGACTCTAACTTCACTGTCAGATAAGGTACTCATTGCGTAGGAAGGAACTACAGATGTGGGTTTCAACCGAAGACAAAAAGCTGGAGAAAGCTGCAGTAAACTGGAGCTGTTGTTCTGATCTCAGTACGACACTCTGACAGTTGAAGCCTCCTTTGTTTCAGAACTCCAGGAGTTGCAGCAATAATGTTTGATCAGTGCTTTAGAAGGTTGACATTTTATTAGCATATTGGTGGGGTATATCAGCATAGGTTTTACATTTATTTATGTTAATACAAGTCCATTTTATTTCACAAAGAGCGTCCATGCACATTGCAGTTTGTTTCATCCCATGCTCATTTATACAAAATAATCCAATATACAACCAACAGTTCTTTCTTAGCATCAACAAAGTGGTCAATGGGTGAAGTGTAAGATGAAGGGTTCATGCATAGAGGGGAGTTCCTGTGTGTCTCAGTCACACAAGCGTTTGTTATCCAGCCTTGCAAAACAACTCTCTCAATGGTTCGTGGACAAAAATGCTGGAGAAACTCAGCGGGTGAGGCAACATCTATGGAGCGAAGGAGCGAAGGTGACGTTTCGGGTCGAGACCCTTCTTCCAACGGGACGTCACCTATTCCTTCGCTCCATAGATTCTGTCTCACCCGCTCAGTTTCTGCAGCATTTTTGTCTACCTTTGATTTTTCCAGCATCTGCAGTTCCTTCTTAAACATTTCTCAATGGGTCAATGATTCGCTCCTGCACATGTTCTGGAATAAAGCAACAAAACGATGACCTGGTGGAACCAACGCAGGTCAAACGTTGCCCCCACGGCAGCCGACTGCAGGCATCTCGACCATGATCTAACTTGTGGACTGTAGATGGTGTTCCTGCTGACAGCAGCCAGGTTATGTAATGTGGACAAATCACCCAATCTATACAAGGGCCGGAACAAGTGGTGTTGGTTCCATCTACAAGATGTATTGATTGTGTTGCTGCTGTCAGTACAGTGATGCACGACCTGTGTGTCGCAGATAAACAGGGTGTTGGGAGACCGGGGAACACTTGTTTATCGTTTATCTTCAACAGCTAAGGTTCAGCAAGCCTCAAAATGAATCAAATTCAGCCCTGTCGAAGGCCTGTGAATTATCACCTTGGCTCTGAGCTTTCAGCGAAAAGCAACAATCTCCTCTCAGGCAGAGCAGCCTGTTCCAGCCTTGTGGTGTTACAGGGTAGCAGAATAACACAGAATGGGTTCATCACCGATCACCTCACACAGCTGTGCATCTTTCTCCCACTGCTCCTGAAACAACAGTGGTGCTGGGGACAGGTCTGGGC
This sequence comes from Raja brachyura, assembly GCA_963514005.1. The sequence goes on along the minus strand of OY740807.1, from coordinate 40,299,722 downwards.
TTTGGAGAGAACCGTAGACTGAGAGATGGTGACTGCAGGAGGCAGCACAACAGCCCACATCTTCCCACAGGCAATGGACAGATTCTTGATTAGTCCGGGTGGAGAAGGCAGGAGAATGGGGTTGAAAGGGAAAGATAGATCAGCCATGCTTGAATGGTGGAGTAGACTTGATGGGCCGAATGGCCTAATTCTGCTCCTAGAACTTATGAAGAGAGGCAGCAGTGGAGAGTCACTGAGGATTCTCATATCAGGAGGATCGCTCTCTGTCCCACGTGGATGAATGGAACATGGTTATGAATGTTTGTGCATCTGTGAGCTCCTGGTTGGCCGATCCCCTCTTTGCCCTTTAGTTGAGTTTATTGTCCCGTGTACTGAGGTACAGTGAAAAGCTTTTGTTGCGTGCTAACCAGTCAGCAGAAAGACATGGTTGCAATCGAGCCATTCACAGTATACAGATACATGATCAGGGAATAACGTTCAGTGCAAGGTGAAGCCCGCAAAGTCCGATCAAGGATAGTCCAAGGGTCACCAATGAGGTGGATAGTAGTTCAGGACCGCTCTCTGGTTGTGGTAGGATGGTTCAATTGCCTGATAACAGCCGGGAAGAAACTGCCCCTGAATCTGGAGGTGTGCGTTTTCACACTTCTGTACCTCTTGCTCGAAGGGGGGAGGGGAGGAGAGGGAGTGGTCTTGTTGATTATTACGTAATCAATCTGAATCTGGAGGTGTGTGTTTCCCGTAGGGTAGCGGTGGTTAGACGATTGTGTTCACGAGGACAATAAATCTCAAGGAAACGTCAACGTTCTAGACGGGCTAAAGGACTGGATATAGATTGTTCCCCCTGTCTGGGATGTCACAACACAGGGGACAACTCCATCAACGGCAGGAGATTTAGGACGGAGATGAGGGGTAATTTGTGAGGGGGGTCAGCGTATGGGATTCACGCCCACAGGACCCACGGAGGAGGTCTATAGTTCACATGAGGGGGACATCACCAGAACATCAGAGAGCTAGCCAGACAAAGATACAGAGAGAGACAGAGACAGAGGGAGATAGAGAGACTGGGAGAGGCAGAGACAAGGGGGTGGCCAGGGAGAGACAGAGATGGAGGAGTGCGGGGGAGACAGGGAAACAGAGACAGACCTGAAACGTCACCCATTCCTTTTCTCCAGAGATGCTGTCTGACCCAGCATTTTGTGTCTATCTTTAGAGAGACAGATAGGGAAGATGAAAGAGAGAGAGAGAGATAGAGAGAGAGAAAGGCATCATACTGAGAGATGATGAGCTATGATTGTATTGGATGGCACAGGGCTTTAGGGCTAAATGGCCCATTCATAGTTTCTCCGTTTTTACAGAGAGGAGGACCATGCTTCAGGCAAAGAGCACCCATGCAGGAACAAGGAAGGTTTCAGCGAAGGCCAACAGTCTAGACTCCGATACACATGTGGAGCGGTCTCATAAGGAATAGGAGTAGAATTAGGCCATTCGGCCCATCAAGTCTACTCCGCCATTCAATCATGGCTGATCTATCTGTCCCCATTCTCCTGCCTTCTCCCCGTAACCCCTGACACCCGCACTCATCAAGAAGTACAAGAAGAAGTCTCCCTGGATGTGGCTCAGATCCAAGTGGGGCTCAAACATGTGAGATCCTGCAAATGATGAGCTCTCTAACACGGGGTGTCTGAGCCGGATTACAAATGCAGGACCTGGGTGTCCAGCATCCTGGGAATCAGCTCTGGGACTTCATGTGGACTTTATAAATTAATTTGAGGAAATGTTAGTGGAAATGTGGAATAAACAAACATTACACTGAGGGAAATTGTAATAAATAGCTAAGGACACAGAGTGCTGGAGTAACTCAGCGGGTCAGGCAGCATCTGTGGAGAACATGGATAGGTGACGTTTCACAGAGTGCTGGGGTAACTCAGCAGGTCAGGCAGCATCTGTGGAGAACATGGATAGGTGACGTTTCACAGAGTGCTGGGGTAACTCAGCAGGTCAGGCAGCATCTGTAGAGAACATAGATAGGTGACATTTCACAGAGTGCTGGGGTAACTCAGCGGGTCGGGCAGCATCTGTGGAGAACATGGATAAGTGATGTTTCATGTCAGGAGAAGGCAGGAGAATGGTGTTGATAAGAAAAGATAGATCAGCGATGATTGAATGGTGAAGTAGACTTGATGGCCGAATGGCCTAATCCAGCTCCGATCATTTATGAACCCTTCTTCAGAGCGTGTATTAACCAGCATCAGCAGTTCTTGGTTTGTACACAATAAATACCTAGTTTGGATATTACAATTTCAAATTAATTCAAACATATAGCTGGGAATTACAGCAGGATGTTGGGTGGGTGAAGGTTAGGCCAAGGTTTGATTGGGTTTACAGGAACAGCCACACTGAGCACGGACAGCATTGTAGCATTGGCTTCCCGCACCCTGCACTCAACCAGCAAGCAATACCCTGCCCCACCAAACTGGCCTGGATAGGGGGGATGTGGGAGAGTCTAGGACCAGAGGGCACAGCCTCAGAATAAAAGGACGTTCCCTTAGAAAGGAGATGAGGAGGAATGTCTTTAGTCAGAGGGTGGTGAATCTGTGGAATCCATTGCTACAGACGGCTGTCAATTGATATTTTTAAGGTGGAGATTGATAGATTCTTGATTAGTCTGGGTGTCGGGGGTTGTGGGGAGAAGGCAGGAGAATGGGGTTGAGAGGGAAAGATAGATCAGCCATGACTGAATGGCGGAGTAGACAATGGGCCGAATGGCCTAATTCTGCTTCTAGAACCTAGGAACTGTGCAACGGCCAATAGCATCAGCACCAATACAACGTGATGTCAGTCTCACCGTGCGGAACACCAGCCTTGTGCACGGGTGGTCTGTATGGGGGTGTAGAAAGGAGAGGTCGGGGTTGTAGCTGACACTCTCCAGAGCCCAGAGTAAGTCAGGCAATCGCACTTCTAGCTGCTAGCCATTGTGTGTCAGCTGGTGTGTGTTTGCAGACCCCACAGCAGCGAGAGGCAGCACCACCCTCAACTGCTTCACACCCTCCCCCACTCCCTCCCTCCACCCCACTCCCTCCCCCACTCCCTCCCCCCTCCCTCCCCCCCCACTCCCTCCCCCCACTCCCTCCCCCACTCCCTCCCTCCACCCCACTCCCTCCCCCACTCCCTCCCCCACTCCCTCCACCCCACTCCCTCCCCCCCACTCCCTCCCCCACTCCCTCCCCCACTCCCTCCCCCCACTCCCTCTCTCCCTCCCCCACTCCCTCCCCCACTCCCTCCACCCCACTCCCTCCCCCCCACTCCCTCCCCCACTCCCTCCCCCACTCCCTCCCCCCACTCCCTCTCTCCCTCCCCCACCCACTCCCTCCACCCCCACACCCTCCCCCACTCCCTCCCTCCCCACTCCCTCTCTCCCCCACTCCCTCCCCCACTCCCTCCACCCCACTCCCTCCCCCACTCCCTCCCCCACTCCCTCTCTCCCTCCCCCACTCGCTCCCCACACTCCTCCCTCCCTCCCCCACTCCCTCCCCTCCCTCCCCCACTCCCTCTCTCCCTCCCCCACTCCCTCCCTCCCTCCCTCTCTCCCCCACTCCCCACTCCTCCCCTCCCCCCTGCCCCACTCTCTCCCTCCCCCCCTGCCCCCCCCCCCCCCCCACTGCTTCACACAAGGGGATGGGAACATCACTGTATTAATGAGGACAGAGCAATTTCTTGCACCGACTTGGAGACCAGTTGTAATAAATCACAATAATTACGGTCCTTGCAAACGTTGCTGCAATTAATATGTCGTCAATTAAGGAAAGACACAGATTGTAAACTCCTCATTGAACACAACGTATTTGCCTGACGATGGGGTTTGTGGGAATTTAGTTGGGATTTTAGAACTAATGAGGATATATTTAACATTAATCACTCCCGGCCCCTCAACTCTTGCACCAGCCTCTGAGCAGCGTGGACTGGGCAGAAAAACAGACTCTGACAGCCGTTTCTCAGCTTCCAAAAAAAATGCTCCCTTTTAAAATGATGAAGAATTATTTTTTAATCAATAAGAGCCTTGAATTGCAATTTTGAATTTAATCAAAATATGAGTTTCCAGGCCAGTAATGGTCCTGCAGTCAGGGATTACTTCCCCAGAACAAGCAATCATCTTGCAATAACGGAAGGAGACAGTGTGAAATATTTGGACACACGTGTGTAGGAAGGAACTGCAGACGCTGTTTAAACCAAAGATAGACACAAAATGCTGGAGTAACTCAGCGGGACAGGCAGCGTCTCCTGACAGAAGGAATGGGTGACATCTCGGGTCGAGACCCTTCTTCAGACTGAGAGTCGGGGGAAAGGGAAAGGAGAGATATAGACGGTGATGTAGAGACATGGAACAAATGAATGAAAGATACGCAAAACAGTAACGATGATAAAGGAAACAGGCCGTTGTTGGCTGCTTGCTAGGTGATAACGAGAAGCTGGTGTGACTTGGGTGCAGGAGGGATGGAGTGAGAGGGAATGCTGGGGTTACTTGAAGTTAGAGAAATCAATATTAATACCCCTGGGCTGTACGCTGCCCAAGTGAAATATGAGGTGCTGTTCCTCCAATTTGCATTTAGCCTCACTCTGACAATGGAGGAGGCCCAGGACAGAAAGGTCAGTGTGGGTTGGGAAGGGGACAACACTTGTTTGTTTGGTGAACACAGCCACATAAACAAGGATAATACAACATCAAATATCACCAACACTACATCCACACGCACAGATATCTCATTCTCTGTAGTTTCCTGTAATATGTTCACTCTCCACATGCTAATAGTCACTGGTTTGTTCATCAAAAGTACAAAATGCTGCAATTTACCCAACCTCTGGTGCATCCTGAGTAGCCAATGTTGGTGTGTTGGTTGCGTTCTCCGATTCCATTCCTTCCCTTGTATCATCGACACGTTACTGCTGGCAGGTCTCAGCTGTACGGACAGTCGCTGTCCCGTCAAAGATGTCAGTTTAGTGCAGTAACGGTCGGTGCCTTCTCACCTGGGCAGAGGTCTGTGCATTGAGGAGCATGCAAGTGTACGTCCCAGCACAGGGCCACAATGGCCTTCTCGCCCAGATATCTACCTGCAATTGGCCGGTTAGCTTTGAAATGTGTCGTCAGACATCAACTGAAAGTCTCCAGCCCTGGTTACGTGGAACTGGATGATGCACATTGAGCTAAAGTGGAAGAACAAGGTGGTCCTGGTCACACCCTCCATCTTGCCTTGGAGTTGGCTAAAAAGGTGACTTCCCTTCATTCAGTCCGTCTAGGAATTCAGCCCATCATCTCCTGTGGTCTGCAGGTCATCTGCAGGTCATCTACATGCCAACTGAAAGAAATAAAAAGGGCACGGC